>CM060701.1:13394080-13816580 GCA_030686995.1 Artemisia argyi
AATATGCAATTTCATTGGTATAGCTAGAGGTTTACACGTCTATATAGGGGATTTCATTTATTGATGTGATTTCATGATCTTAGAAGATGTGAGAGGAACTATAGATCAGCATTTAGGTGAGATACTTTTGGGAAAACCCTTCATCAATACGTCCAACATGATTTATGATAAGGATGAAGGTATCGTTACATTTTCCAATGAAACCGGGTGTGTTAAGTACATGATGCCTTATAAGTTCAAAAAGTTCAAGGGTATTGATGGCTTAGATGTCGACAATATTCCAACATTTGAGGTCAGTGATGTTAACCAAAGAAGTAATAAAATTAGGTATTCGGGGTGTTTGGCTTTAGGCCCGGAGTACAAGTGGGATGGAAGAGTGACTAGAAATTTCAAAACCGCATTCTTATTGCAGAATAAGAAAACGTAGTTGCCCGTAACCTTGAGTCTAGCTACAAGACTCGTAAATAAAGAAAAGCACTTCTTGGGAGGCAACCCAAGTTTTATTTGTGTTATTTGTTTGATTGTTTGTTTGTTTGATTTTATTTGTTTCCGTACGCATGCTTTATTTTTATTGTTTGTGGATCGTGTTTCCTAATAAATTGTGAAAATTCTTTAACTTGTTGTTTGTCTTAACTTCATAAAAAGATATTTCGCAAAAGCTATGTGTAAGGGAAATCTAAACTTGTTATCTAAGAACGGAATTGAACATGAACCACAACAATATTAAATGAACATGTATATTAGTATTTGTTTGAGTGAAATGCTTGTATCGAGTCATAATGATGTTTTGCAGGAATTACAGGAATTAAGGCGTGAGTTTTTCTAGAAATTTTCCGGAAACTTAACATAAGATTTCTGTCAGAGCACTCTGACGGCGTCAGGTGTAAAAATTCTGAAAATTTTTGCAAGTTTTGTTTTTCTAATGCAGTCTTAAAGTTTTTGTTAATTCTTCAGTTTTATAAACTCCAGGAAATCTGGAAACATTCATTCCACAAGCATTATATCCTTAGATATATAGATTGCCGCCGATTTTACGCGAGGTTTGCCATGATTGTTTTCTCATGTTTAACAGGTTATATTAGACAAGAAGATGATTTATATTTCTGGAGGGAAGCTTTCAACGTTCATTTTCTTGGAGGAAGATTTAACCATGTTATCCATTTATCTACACCGAACGAATCAAGGAAGTATTTGTTTCATTCTTTTACCTTCATTACTTTTACATCCTTTTTATTGAACATTGGGGACAATGTTCAGCCTAAATGTAAGGGGAGGGTAAATGATGATACCTTAGAGAATGCAATTGCACTTGAGTTTGTTTGTTTAATAGTAGGTGTGTAATAAAACTAAGAGAAATACTTGTTAGGGCAATTTTAGCGACAAATTTAATTTTTTTACAACATTTAGGAGTGAAGCTTTAGCCTTAATGAGCGTCTCATGGATAGGAGTTGTATGACTAGCACAAAAATCGTACCACTAAAAAAAAATTTAACCCAAATATGTGAGGTTCGCATTTAGATTTGTTAGGAAAAGCATTCATTATTAGTGTTTATGAGTGTACCGGTAGTACCTAGATTCTAGAACTTGCGTTAGTGATGCATCTTGAGACCGCTAGTGAGACTACATTCGTGTAGTTAGGATTTACTACATGATAAGAGGCATTAGGATCACCCTTGTATTAAACCCGTATCATAATTACTTGACCAATAAAGTCATAATTACTTGACTAGTAAAGTCAATTAATTTTTCCCACACCTTTGCATTGTACTCATTTTTAGTACATGATGCCCCTAGTACACCCCTTCGAGCCTATTTTTTCGTTTCTAACATTAAGCATTTTACCTAAAGGAAGACTTTGTTTACAATCCACCCCAAATGTGCAACCAAATTGCCTTAGCCTTCCATGTATGCACTTATCTTTAGTGCATTATTGTTATTTGTTTAAACCCTTAGTTAATTGTCTAATTGATTACATGGTTGCTAAGTCGAGTCATATCTTGTACATATTGTTTTGGGACGATTGGGACTCATGGGTAAAGTACTATTGTTATGGAGTAATGGGGAAGAACATCATATATTACCCTCATATGTGCGTTAATCTTAAAAAAAGTACTCCAAGTGTTTTGATTATCTTGATTCGAGTCATTAGAATAGTTGATTGTAAAGTATGTAAAAGTTCAAGTGTAAGGGGAATGCAAATCCCCTATGATTTATTATTTTTTATGGTAGGGTAAAAGTGTATGCAAAAAAAAAAAAAAAAAAAAAAAAAAATCAAAATAGCAAGAAAAAGAAAAAGAATAAATAGAAAAAGATAAAGAAAAACATACGGACTACCATCCCGTTTCCTTTTATGTTTATTTTATGTTTTTGTTAGTTTGTAATTAGCTTAAGTCGAGTCGAGTCTTGGCTTAGCAACGCCACATTGTATATGTAATTGACCAAGATGATTAACTCGCCACCAGTAAATATTGCCTTTATCCAACAAAACTGTGTTTATCATATCCCTACACCTCACGTTATAACCCTTTAAAAAGACCTCTTTCATAGTTTATCCTATGTGCTTACGCCAAGTGGTGGAGGTTTGATCCTTTCCCAAGCCTATGGTAATTTATTTGCTATAACAGGTAGTGAGAGATGTTTTCCATTTCCATATTGTGATATATACTTTATTACATCCGAGAGATGTGAGTATCTAATCACTATTTATGAGTTGCTAGTGTATAACTTCCGTGCTTGTTTTTGGTTGAAGTGGAATGATTATTTGTTGCAATTACTTTTATATTAGTGTTAAATGACCCCTAACTTATATTTTGATTAGAATAAAAGCGCATTTGCTTGAGGACAAGCAAATTTCAAGTGTAAGGGTATTTGATGAAGCGAAAAGTGTACCACTTTTAGGGGGTCATTTAAGGCCAAAGTCGAGATTATTTTATCAAATATTGGCATAAATCGTTCCTTTTGTCATTTTAGGTACTTTTGAGAGGAAATTTACAAAAGGAAGCATTTTGGACGTTTTTGGAGCAAAAAAGTGAAGAAAACGACAAATCCCAAAATCATGCTAAAAATTGTACCTAACGGCGTCACAGGTTGCTAGTGACGGCGTCAAGACTTGACAAAGAGGTGTGTTGGCATGAATATTACGATATTTAATCTAAACATATTCTCTTCATGTTTTGATGATGACAAAGATGTAAGTTACAACATATAACGTAAAGTGCTTAAGTTACTTGTGATCACAATTCATCTATGCATTCTTACGTCAACAAGCCTCGACATCTCAACGTCTCGAGTTTGACTCAACAATCACTTAAGGTGTATGACCTTAGATATATCAACTTTAATACCAATATAAGCACTAGAAGAAGGAAAGATGGTGACTTGATGTTATAAAGGTGTGGTGTTAATAAGTATAAAAGAGAGGTAAAGATGAAGAGAACTTTTATTATAGAAACACACACACTACACACACAAGTACACCTTACAAATGAGAGGTAAGGTGCCTTATATAGTTAGAGAGAAAGGCCTCATGGGCTTTCTAATGGACTTGGGCTTGGACTTGGTTACATGGATTATATAACAAGGCTTATGAAACATAGCACATAACATATTAGCTTTCCAAGTACAAAGCCTAATGACTAAACTATTACTAATCTTAACAAACGACACAAAGTTACAATATGAGAATGACCATCACTTCTATATATAAATATTTTAATGCTAACAATCTCCCCCTAAGGGATGGTCATTCGAATGATGCTCCGCGTGAGTGGGTCTTCCGTGTTCTTTGTCTTTAACTTTGAGTGTCGTTGTAGAATAGTCTTTAGTCTTTGTTCCTTCATGCTTTGTGATCTTTGATAACTGATTTTTCATCGTTCTTTGTTCCTTTGTGATGTGGAGTTATCTGCCATTCGTCACTTCTGCGTCTGTGGTGGTTGTTTGCCATTCCAACATGCTCATACATCTTTGGACTTTGATATTCCTATGCACGTAGTTCCCTTTCTTTCACTTTGATCCTTAGTCTTTATACTTTGTAGATTCTTCTTTTTGGCGTAGAATCTTTCTTTGAACTTTGTGTTGTATAGATCTTTGAGGGAGCTTTCTTTAACTTCCAGATGTATGTATGAGCATGTGGAATCTGTCGCCATGGAGATGAAGTGTCCCTGCATATAAACAGTTAGCAATAAAACATCCGGTACTTACAGATAAGAATTAGAGATTGTCAACAGCATAGTGTGAAGACTCCTTCTAACCCTTACCAAGGCCGTTCCCATGTCAGATACTCTCGAGAGAGCTTACGAGACCTACTAAGTAGCTCAATGACTGGGTGAGTCGCTGGGGATCACTCCACGACTGTAGACCGTTTGAAACCACCGCGAACACTAAGCGTAACCCATAAAGAATTACCGAAGTGACCTGCTGTCAGGGCTGCTTGATGTTGACCCTGGCAGGAATTTCCATTCAATCACTGAGAATCACAAAAGTGAATCCTCTCATAAATGTTCTGGCAGATTGCTAAGATCTGCGTAGGACTCTAAAGTCTACATCTGGCGTCCTTATTGATGAACAACCAGTGTAGAATATCATGTGTTCCTATGAGATCTTTTGATGAATCTCAGGGCTCTAGACTCGATAAGTGCACATTTGGTTTCCTATGCGGAGATTAGGGAGAGGTCTCCTGTTTCAATATCAATCATCTCTAAGAGACAGATCGATAGATTACACCGGTTCCCCGTGAGAATGAAACAAGCTCTTTTAAGAGAACTTGAGTGGCTAGAAGGTTTAGTGCAGTGCGTCACTGGGTCCATGACGTCTTGTCTTCAATACCGGCGTCACCTTAGTAACAACCAGTAGCATATGAGTTGAACCCGGTGTCTGCCCTAAGGTTGAACATATGGAGGGCTATTTCTTTTCACCCTTTTTCATAACTTTTCTTTTTAATTCTTCAACCCCTTCTTTCTCCTTTCTCATTTTCTCCTTTTTTCAATCATACCTAAGGACTTCTAATTCTAATCTATTGGAATTGTCCTTGGGTAGATCCCTCCGGCTCTGGCGGATCATAGGACGGTTTTCCCTAACCTTAGTCACCTTATAACTCCATGAATCCTATAATTGCCATGAAACCTTTGATTGCAAATCTCTCAAAGTGTTTATGAATATAAACACATTTTTGTTGACACTTTGAGAGTTTTTGTTTCTATTGAAGGACTCCCCCTTCACATGTGCTCATGTAAATTTTAAGAAATTTGCACATGCGGGAGGAGTTTGCACTTTTTGAATTGATCCACTTTCAGTGAACATGACCGATTCGAGACACACTTACATCACTAGTTAGACTAGCTTGAAGTTATTACCCGTCCTGGTCAAGTCCAAAGAAAGTCTCTCGATACGGTACATTCTACTCAGACAAGTCCTATTCGAGACACGCTTACATCACTAGTTAAACTAGCTTGAAATTATTACCCGTCCAGGACAAGTCTTTTCGATTACTGACATTTTAAGCTTCGTCAATTCATTGGTACTTACTGAGTCGAGCTCTTTTGAGATTCAGCCACAATCTTTAAACATCTTTGATCACATTTTAATCATGTCTTCTCCCCCTCAAAAATAGCATAGCGTGATATTTTTGATATCAACTGATTAATAAAAAGCTTTTTGGAGAGAAAGACAGATTTGATTTTGCATGAAATCGGAACATTTTTGTTTTTATGAAATACTCCCCCTTAAGCATATTTAAAATTTCTTAAAGGGTTTTGAGGGAGTTATCTTGAGCACTAATTTTGAGAGATTTTGAGAAATCTTTTGAACAATCTTGGAAAAGTGCTCAAGAATTTTGTTTTGAAAACGAGTGTATGCTTGAAATCTTTTTCGTTTGTTTAGACTCGAACTTTTTGAGAAAGATTTCGTCGTTGAACGTACGAGTCCTTGATCTGAAAAATAATCAGAAGTCATCATTGAAGTCCGGGTTTCGTACTGATGTATACGAAAACCATTGTGAAGAAACTTTTGAGAAACGACATGTTTTAGAAAAACATTTTAAAGAACTCCCGCTCAAGCATCTGTACATGTCCGTATCATTGTTGAATGACATTTCTAGAGACGTACAGAATATTGATTTATACGAGAGACATGTCGTGAGAAGAATATTTTTGGATTTTTTGTTTTTATATTGTTTTTGTATTTTTTGAAATTTTATATTTTTGTATTTTGTTTTTGTTTTTATAAAAGAAATGGAAAATCAAAAATAGAAGATTGAAAGAATGATTTTATAGAATTTACAGAATTTGAACCCTCTGAAGAACTGGGTTCTGAGATAGTTGAAGCACCTGCAACCAAAGACGAAGAGGTTTCACAAATAACAGTGTTAGAAGTACATGAATCATCACTTAGCGGGTGTTGAATATCAACGGTTGTAATGCTTTCTACTTCCTTATCCTGAAGGTTATCAATATTATTTGTCTTGGTGCAACTATCAAAAATCTTTCCTGTGGGAATCCATCTAAGACCAACTGTTTTAAAAACTTTCCCGGTAGGAATCCACCTAAGGTAAGATCTAGATGTAGTTTTCTTATCAGATGCAGCGGAAGTATCAGTCTTGGAAAAACTACATTCTTTAGATATCCACCTATTAGGTTTCATAACCTCTTGCTTCTTATCAATGGGTTTGTTTTGATTTGGTGTCTTAGTGGATTGGGTCTTGACACTTGATTTGGAATTCTTTGTGTTGCATTCTACTTTCCTAGCATTCTTATTTGTGCCACTACTCTTAGATGCAAGCCAATCCATAGAAATTTGTAGATTGTTCCTAGGTAATGGTTTACTACTACTAGCGGTGCTTTGGGATCTTGTAGAATTCATCACACTAGGTTTTGCACCTAAGATTCCATTTTTTCGAAGTTGTGCCTTTTTCCTAGCTTCTTCTAGATGGTGATTTTGGACCATGTCATTAGAACCAACAGATTCCTTTACAGATTTTGTAGTCACATTAGGTGTACTATTCTTAGAAGAGCCAGGTGCACTCACATTTGTGTTTCTTTCAACAACCAATTTTCGTTTTTCAACACTCTTTTCCATTTCCTTTTTCTTGAGCAAGGGTTGTAGAGTGACTGGTTTTGACAAATCCTTGTTCTCATCGACTTTAGGAGCAAACCGTGAAATTGACATTTTTGGTTTTTCAACCGTTTTTGAAAGAAGTCGATGGTTTTGCAAACTTAGTATCCACACCCTTCCCTTTTATACTTACAAGTTGAGCTCTCAAAAGATCATTTTGCTCTTTCATGTCCTTGTAGGCATGCTCATACGACAATTTGTCATACTTGCATTCCTCTGATTTTCGATCAAGTTGTTTGAAAAATGACATGTTTTCTTTTTCAAGTTTTACAAGAGCATTTTCATATTTGGAAACAATTTCAGATGTCTCAGCTCTCAGTCTTTCATCGTCCAAAAGTTGTTAATATCGATTGTATTAACATTCATGTTTTCACGAGTATCATTAGCTTCGTTTACCAGGGATTTGTGGTCCTTGACAAAGTCGGCCGTTTCTTTTAAGAAAGCTTGTTCAAAATGGATTACCCTCGCACTGATGTTATTCAGTGGGATAGTAATTTCGTTTTCAAAAAGTTTTTCTGCTCAATATGAAAACTGGAATGCCAGTTGTTAATATCGATTGTAGTTTTAGAAGCAACAATATTTTGAAGTTCTTGAATTCTCTTTTTAACGTCATCCAATATTTCTCTAGCCTCACTTGTATTAAAAGTGTTGTTAGAAGAAATTTGTTCCATTTTTGAAAGAGATTTGGAAACAATTACTTTCCTAGAAAACATTTTTGAGAATGGTCGTTTTATGGAAAACACCGATGGTTCTTTTTGTGGAACAAAAGTAATCCCCGAAAGTTTGTTCAATTTGTTGTAATCAATGGGTTTCAAATCCTTTTGTTTCGTTTTAGTAATGCTCTCTTCGACATGTTCTATCGTTTGCACAGAATCCCGAACGACGGGAGGATCATGTTTCGTGTAAATCATATTACCATTATACAAAACATTCTGTTCTTGCTGAGCTTTCTTGAGATTACTGGGGGTGTTGTTACCAAGAGCCACTTTATGTTTTGTATGGTAAACCGGATTAGTTTGATTTGAAATCATTTTCATTGTTTGACTTGACTGACCAATTTAACCACTAATTCTTCTAAATGAGCAATCATGTGTTCTGACTCTATG
The DNA here is from genome assembly GCA_030686995.1 of Artemisia argyi. Classification (NCBI taxonomy): domain Eukaryota; kingdom Viridiplantae; phylum Streptophyta; class Magnoliopsida; order Asterales; family Asteraceae; genus Artemisia; species Artemisia argyi. Next base: position 13,402,294 of record CM060701.1, read on the forward strand.
ATTTCGGCCAAAAGTTTGTCTTCTTTCTTTGCAAAGTCCTTTTTCAACTCATCCCTTTCTTTTTCAAGATTGGTATAAGCTGTTTTTTGTTTAGAAAGTTGGTTTTGCAAATCAGAAATTTCCGCGTTTAAAGATTTTATCTTTTTGAAAGAGTTAACATCAAGTGTATCAAACTTGAGTTGCAATTGTTTTTCCCTTGAAACGGAATTTTGATAACCAGTTTCTAATTCAAACAATCTTTTGTTATGAAATTCAAAAGCTTTAACGTTTTCTTTGTAACTCTCAAGCTCAGCGGTCAATTTAACATTCGCGGCCTTAACATCGCGATTGACCTTTTTCACATTCTCAATTTCAGTACGACAATTATTCAATAATGATTCAAATAAAGCACGTGTTTCCTCATCATTCTCAGCATGCTGTGAAACGAAGTCTCCATTATGATTCACATCTAGAGTTACTAAAGGAGTATTGCTACTACTTGGCGTGTCCAGGTATGTATCATAAGTGGGTGCTTGCTTCTCAAAATGCTGTTTCTCATGAGGAGACATATCAAATATATCATTATTGTGACATCTGTTGAAGTTTGATACCTCAGATGGTGCATTGGTGTCATAAACAGGAAGTGTGTCAGAATCCGTGTCATACTTAGCTTCCTGAAGATTCGCCATGAATATGCAGTTCGCATCGATATCTTCTCTATCTTCCATGTCATCCATAAGAGCCATAAAATCATTCTCCTCGGCATTCAACTGAAATCCTGCTTCTGCCTTTTGTGCCAACATCACTGCTTTCTGCAAGTACGCTAGATCTTTCTTGTTCGGCTTAGTAGGACAGTTCCTTGCCATATGACCTACACCCTGACAGTTGAAACACTTTGCAGGATTACCCTGATTCACATTTCCCAAATTCCCAACTACTGGAGCTGCAACATTTCTATTCTGATTACCCATTGCCTGATTACCAACATTCTGACCTCTCTGATTTCCAACAAACTGACCCAACTGATTCCCTGGATACTGACCATATTGATTTGCTGCATTTTGATTCCCTGCATTCAGCATATTCTGATTCCCCATGTTAATTCCAGTAGCATATCCTTGCTGATTCCCATAAACTCCAACCATTTGGCCTCCGTTGCCCATATTGAAACTCGGCTGAGCAATCTGCTTGTTGCGAGTGTTCGATGAAATCCTTTGGTTGTTGTTAGTTGGTGTAGAATAGCGTCCTTGGAATGCCTTTGACAGAAAAGCAAACGCTTGGGTCAATGCTGCAGTAGCTTCATCATTTTCAGTGAATTCTGGTTCTTGGAATTGTTAGTATTGCTGTTGTGGAATAACATGTTGTTGTTGCTGTGGGTAGAACTGTTGTTGGTAGACCGGTGTTGTTTGTTGAATGTATGATGGTTGCATGTAGTTGTGAGTTGAAGATAATGATGGTTGTTGTGTGTTTACTGATAGCGGTGTTGGTGTAGTAGCAATTAATGCAAGAGGATCATGATTCTTTGCCAATCTTTCTTTCCTTACTTCATTAGCCTCAGCTTGGTTTTGCTTCAAAAAGTCATAGAGTTGATCATAATTCACCTTATGTAAGTCCTTTGTTTGATTGACAATTGTAACATAACGACCCCATTCTTCTGGAAGGTTATTGATGAATTTGATGTTTGTTGCAATTGTTCGAGGTGTCAACTTGTTTCTGATTAACTCATTCATCAAAGTGCAAAACCTTGTGTAGTAGGATTCAATCTGTTCTCCTTTAGTGGATGTAAAGTTCTCCCATTCAGTAAGAAGTTTGTTCTCAACGTCTTGTTGTCCAATCTCAGTTCCATGACATATCCTTCTAACACGTTCCCACATAGCATAAGCAGTTTCACAACTGTCGACCGCAGCAAAGATCTCCCGTGGTAATCCAAGTTGGATTAAATGCATTGCCATATCATCAGCGGCGATCTGCTTCTTGTCTTCCTCTGTGTAATCTGCTTCAATTTGTTCACGCACGAATGGTTGAGTAGGAGGTGTTGTATTTGGATTGCCTTCAATTTGAACTTGTCTTGGCTTGAATGGACCATTTGTAATGGAGTTGATCATTAATTTACCATCAGGCTTTGTTTTGATGTAACGAAGCATGCGGCTTGTCCATGGGAGATATCCACCTTTTTCGAGCATCAGAGGTCGGTTTTCTGCACCGGCTGCATGAATATCTTGCTGAGTAGCCATTGATGAAGTGTAGATGGATAAAGTTGATTCTTGGATCGATTCAACGAAGTAGGAGTTGTGTTTAGTGTAAGTTGATGCAAGTTTTTATGGTGAAAAATTTGATCTGAAACCTCAAAAACCTCAATAACTTCCGTTCGGAGTGGATTTGGGCCTCGAAGCTTGGCTTGAATCATCTTTAGATTATTCAACGTGTCCTTCTTCTCGGTCTCACGGTCGTTTTGACAGCTGATTCGTCAAAAACAGAGTTACGATTCAAAAGTTATGGCCGTTTGAAGTTTGGTTGTCAAAAAGTCAAAAACTTACGCGTAAACCCAGAAACTTATGCGTAAACAGTGATTCTTACGCTTAACTTCAAATCTTATGGTTAATTTCAAATCTTACTCGTAATAAAAGTTATGCGTAAACTTTCAGGTTATGCGTAAAAATTAAGGTTATGCGTAAACAAAGTGTTTATGCGTAAGCTTTGATTTTTACGCGTAAACTTTGAGTTTATGCGTAAGAAAAGTTACGCGTAAGGTTTTTCAACCAAATTGATCTCTCAAACTTGTCCAAGCTTGAAAGATATCCCTTGTCGAAGTATTCCACAAACTTATCCAAGTCAGGGAAATACCGAGTCACCGTAGCACGAAGAGAGAACCTTTGAAGAAGTTATGCGTAGAACTCTGAAACTTACGCGTAAGATATGATCTTATGCGTAAGAGCTGATCTTCTGCGTAGAGACTGAACTTAAGCGTAGGATCTTGTGCGTAGACTTCAATTTACGCGTAGAAAGTGACTTTACTCGTAGGTTTTAAGGCGTAGACTTCCAAGTAACGCGTAAAAACAGGGTTTTGACCGGAGTTACGCGTAAGAAAAGGGTTTTGACCTTAGTTACGCGTAAGAAAAGGGTTTTAGGCCAAACTTTATGCGTAAAAAGGACAGAAAGTACTGTTCACAGCTGTAGATTCGTACTATTCACCCAAGTTACGCGTAAAGTGACCAGAAAGCTTGAAAAATCCGATTTTTTCAACCAAAAACACTTTTTCCACTTGTTTCTTTTGATCAAATCTTTCCCAAAACACTTAGAAACACTAAAACTTCAATAAAGATAACAACTTTAACACCAAAACTTGTAAAAATCAAACCTTTTTTGAAGAAAAAGTACACAAATGAATGAAAAGTGTAACTTTTTAACAAAAAACTTGATAAAAACACTCCTAAATCATTGTTAGGCGATTGATACCACTTGTAGGACCTTAGATATATCAACTTTAACACAAATATAAGCACTAGAAGAAGGAAAGATGGTGACTTGATGAGATATGTGTGGCGTTAGATTATATGAAAAAGAGTAATAAGATGAAGAGAACTTTTATTATAGAAACACACACACTACACACACAAGCACACCTTACAAATGAGAGGTAAGGTGCCTTATATAGTTAGAGAGAAAGGCCTCATGGGCTTTCTAATGGACTTGGGCTTGGACTTGGTTACATGGATTATATAACAAGGCTTATGAAACATAGCACATAACATATTAGCTTTCCAAGTACAAAGCCCAATGACTAAACTATTACTAATCTTAACAAACGACACAAAGTTACAATATGAGAATGACCATCACTTCTATATATAAATATTTTAATGCTAACATAAGGTATGTACAAACAAATGTCTAATACATTTTATGATCAAAGGGATTCTATTTAAGCATTACAAAGTTTATAAAATGATATAAACATGTCATATATTTTTGAAAAACAATTTTGGTAATTAAAGGAAAATGTTTAATTCATAACAAATATATGAATTCAAATTTTTAACCAAAATCAGTTAGTTTTTCACCAAATAAACTTTCACCAGAAAAGACAAAAATTTCTGACCGTTTCAGTAGGGCGGCCCCCTTAATTATGGGCGGCCCCCTTAGTTATTAAGGGGACCGGCCATACAATTAAGGGGACCGGCACGCTCCAGTTGTCAAAAATTTTTGCCTATAAATTCTGGTTCCTTTCTGCAATTATTCCTCACCTTTTGCACGAAAATTTTCAGTCCCAATCCCTTCAAAACATCCTTCTAAATCCTTTTATCATAAGATTATAAGTCTTTGTTTCAAGTGATCCAATCCTTCACCACTCAAAGTGCAAGAGAAGAATCCTTCCTATCATAAAGCCAAAGATGTATTAGGATCTAGTTAGTGTTTATGTGAAGTTGTGAATTATGTATATGTAATAAGTAGATCAAGATGATCTTACTTAGTAGTGAGTTTATGAGTGAGTAAGAAGTAGTGGGAAGAAGTAGTAGTGTGGAGAAGTCATGTAGCTGTGAAGAAGATGTGTGAATATGTAGTGGAGTATAGAAGAAGTTGTGAAGTAGTGAAGAAGTCGTGAAGTCGTGAAGCCATGAAGAAGTTGTGAAGTCGTATAGAAGTTGTGTAGTGATTGAAGTTGTGAGATTGGTTCTAGCTACTATTAGAACTCGACATTTAGCTTAGTGTCGTTAATTGGTTTAAGCAAAAGTTATGTAAGGTTTTCTCCGCCAAAAGGGAGCTTGTTGAGTAGTGAAGAAAACTCTCGAGTAGGTGACTCGGGGAGTGGAGTAGGGCAAGGAAGGTGTCCTTGTAGCCGAACCACTATAAATCATCGTGTCCGGTTTGCATTTTCTTTCTCGTATCTCTTTACATTTATTCTTGCACTTATCGCTTTATATCTATGCTTGCAAATATGTGTTGATAGTTGCTTATATTGTCATGATGATTAATTGTGTTATAGTTACAAGTGAATATGGTGATTGTGTGTATAATTATATGATATGGTCTAATAGATTATTATTCACACTTCTTATATTGAGTTTAACTTGATAGATAATTTGATACAAAACGTTTTAAGATATTAAAAGAAAAACGTATTCACACAAAGGGCAACCAAAGGTCCATTCATAAAACTAAGTTTGGAAAACTAATCCAAAAGCTCATATATATAATTGATCATATTGATTATATGTTGTTTTTATACTAAACTCTAATTGAAGGTTTTTCAAACAAACAATTGAATAAATTCGAATCAACATTTTGAAATAAACTTTTTATAAACAAAAAGAGGGGAAAACTATTCAACCCCCCATTCTAGTTTTCCACAATTGGTACCAGAGCCACGTCGCTCTAATTTTCAAAACAAATGGTTTTAAAAATTGAGTACGATCCATGTATCAAATTATCCATTAAGAAGGATTAAATATGTAAAGTGTTTTGTTGATTAACTTGTATTAGTTTTGATGTTATATACACTAATTATACTAGCTCGAAATAATATCATGCTTAAAATAAGTGTTATATGTTCGGTATCAAAATCAGAAAGTTACACACCTTTCCGAAAAGTCAGAAAATAATTTTTTACAAAAAATGAAATTTTGAGTACCAGATGGGCGCCCCCCTTAATTGTCTGGGCGGCCCCCTTAAATATTTAAGGGGTCCGCCTGTCTGTTCGCGGTTTTTTCGGAAACTTTGAAAAATCATATAAAAATAACCGTAACTCCATAGAACTCGCGCCACCCGGCGTTTTAAAGGTAATTGAGTCTACTTTCATTTAAAAATATTTACATGTAACCATTAGAAACTTTAATAAGTCAGAAAGTCAAAATACTACACGGAAGTCAAATATTTAAGTCTTGTTTTAACGTAAAACTTGCATCTTACCTTTTCCTTCGAGTTGGGAATTCCTAGTCGGTATATCTTTGAAAAATTAAGAATTTATGCTTTCAAAATATTGATCTTAATTAAATTTTAAAATGGGTAGGAAACTATTTTATTTTCAAATAAAATCTAGCTAAGTAAACATTGGTATATATAATACACAAAACGACGACAAGTATTTTATGTGCAATGTGAACTCATTTGTGATTTTATTTTGTTAATAGAGTATATTAGATAATCATTGCTATTTGTAATTTAGCTATTTGAATATCTTAGCATATGTGCTATGCTCTCTATTAATTCGTAACTAGTTGTCTGTTTTTGCCTAACTAGATCTTATGCTAAATTTCTTAAGTTAAGTTTGCATAACTAGTATTGCATTTGCATATAGGTATAGATGGCTTAATGTTACTTAAACATCTTGTAAATGAGTTAAATCTAGTCACCTAAATATTTCAAACAATTTAATCTATTCTTAATAACACACTTAAATATTTTCAAAAAATTACCTTATTTTACATTAAGTTGTTTAATAAGAGAAATTGAATCATTGTAAAACATTAGTAGTTATATAAATGAAAAAGTATCTTCAAAATGTAAGTGTGTTCTTTATAAGTAACAATGAAGAGTCTTTTACATAAACAATACATATAACAATCATGAAGTAATAAGTCAAATTTCAATCATTCACTAACCTTACTCATAAATAATCTTAGGATTAATGGAACACACTATCAAAATGCCTATTTATTTTAAATGAGTGTTTGTGAGGGTCAAGAAAGATCTTGATATAATATCAATTCATTATTCAAATTATGGCTGATATATTCATCAAATCTAATTGACATGTTTTTTAGTGTGGACAAGAAATTGGATTGTTATTTCTTTAGTTTCAAGATTACATCAAATTTTAACAAAAGATATAGTCTTGAATCTACATACTCAATCACACTAGATTGATATGAAAATATTTACATCCTTTGTAGATGAAAAGAATATGCATTGGATCATAACTCACACTTGTGTTGATAATGTCATATTGAATCTACTTGTCCAATAGTTGTGTTCCAAATATTAAAATAACATGTTTAACACATACATAAAATATACAATGAAGTAGGATTGATGACTTGGATGTTTCGTCCGAAATATTCAAGCAATTTACATTACGATGTAATGGATAAATGTGTCATATCCGAAAAACCAAACATGAGCAAACTAACAACATATGTAAACTTTGGTCACACTACTTAAAATCATCACGACAAGATAAAATACATATTTAAGAATAATACACACTATATATTATATGTATTTCATTTTCTTTGTAGCATGAATGGTTGTGTTACAAGATAATGCACTACACTTTTCTTTTTGAAATAATATAAGTTATTAGAATTGAAAAATAACTTGTCACAATCCATAAACAAGTAAAATTTATTTTTCAAATACTAGTTAAATTATGATATATAACAATGGCAAAAATCATAGAAAACAATATTTGTTTAAGAATATATTAATGTCTTGTTTTGATTTGAGAATCACAAACTCATTTAAGATAAATAATCTTAATGAGATTCATCTCACAAGATATGCTAAGGAGCATTCTTAAAGTCTAGCACATTTATTAAATCAAGTAATATGCCATCAAAACCAAATAACCGGTAAATCATGAACAAAAGATTAAAACTTTGTGTTTACTCTTATTTAAACATTCAACACATCTCTATTGGGATAGCGAGTAAAATATATCATGTAGATTTACCTTCATAAAAACATGATGTTTGAGTCACATTAAGCCAAGTATTAGTAAATCAAGCAAACTTCATATTTGGTACTCTTCAATAGGTAAATTTAGGAACTCAATTTCTTCTAAAAAGAGAATGACTACTGGAGAATCTATTGACTAGAAATTCAATTTAACCTAATGGTTGAATTGCTTCTATGTGAGAAGTTGGGTGTGTGTAACTCGTAAAAATGGTCGTGTTTAGCCTGAATTGAGCACCACTAGTAATAGTCTCATACTCATTCTCCAACTTGATTAAATTGCTCTTCCTAAATATACCTAACGCTAGTTTACTCTTATGAACTTTGCTTCTCATTAGATTCTGTCATTCCTAGATTTATGGCATATCGCATATATGTTGTTTCTAGATGTTTATTTGCTCCTATGTGATTTGATTATATGCCTTTACATGCTTAACTCTATGTCCGGATGAGCATGAATTTAATGGGAAGGGAAAACACACTCACTCACATTTATCCTTCTACCTTACACTCAAACCTCATAACCCTTCTTCAGTACATCCTTAAACCACCCATGTGAAATGAAAAATCGAATCATCCTTTATACTACCAATCTCGAGTCATCCACCATTTCCATGCCCTCAAAATTTACCTTCCAAAACCACACCTTTCCTACACTATAAATACATCTCCTTCATCCTTAATGATCATCCAACCAAACATGTTATCCCCCAACAATCCAAGATCTAAACTCTCAAGAGTTGCTAAGATCTCCGTAAAACCCGTTTGGAGGAGAAAAATTGACTCTTGTCAAAACTCAAGTGATGTTGTCCCAAATCAACCAATACCCAAATCTTATGCTCATACAAATAACCCATCTCACAACCAAAGCCAAACACCCATGCTTGGTTCCACCAATGCTTCTTCTCATGATGAGCATGTACAATCCCAAAACAACAATCCAAACCTCATCACCAATGCTGCATTTGATGCTCATTCAACAAAAACACCATCCACTCATGAAGCCTATCTTCCATCCATATCATGCTTTCATGATTACCCAAGCTCAAACATGTCTCCACTACCAAGAGTGTCACCACCACACCCTATAACTTCACATGCCATTCCTATGTTGCATGTCCAATCATCCATCCCTAATAACAACCACATTCCACCATCATCACCTTCCTCCAAACACTTGAAGTTCATTGAAGAACTCAAGGAAGCCCATGAGCTTTATGCTCTTCTTACCTTACACCTTGCTCAATGCAACTTGGAACAACTTTCCTCTAGCTCTCCTTCATCACCCCACAACTTGAATCAAGTTGAAAAATATGTCAACAATTGACCTTGTTGCATCTTTCTCCTAAAAACCATTACATTCAATGAACACTTCACTTGGATTAAATATCTTCTCACTAGATCACATCCAATACCCTCACTTGAACAACATCCAAAACCTCAATCAACCTCTTCCGCTCCTAACTCTACACCTCTAAACTCTCCAACACTCATGCAACCAAACATATACCTCCATTATCCAACAAGAGTATCATCACACTTTCGCTTCCTTGAATATCACTCTTTCGCTTCCACCTAGTCATCTCCACTTGATCGTCATTTCTCATCTTCACTAGAAGATTCCACCATGTAACCATTCCCTACATCCTACTAAGTGCGTCATCACCATCAAAACTTAAATCCCTAAAAGTCAAGTGAATTTCTTTATGAAATGCATCTTTTCCGCTTCCGAGCAAGTGAAGAACACAAAGAAGATATCCAAGCTTCAAGTGTTGTCGTGTCATCACCACCTCATTCACATATCCATCTTCGTTTGTCAACCAACAAAACACCTAAAAATCCCATGATTCCCAATCATCCACCCTTGTCAAACGATATATTAATCTAAACCATATTTGTCAACCTTTTGTCATTACCTTCCCTTTTCATTCACGCTCATCCTTCTTCATTTTCTACATTTTTAAAAGAACGTATCATTCTCATCTTCATTTTTTTTCTTTAACTCTTTTAGAATATATATTTTGGCATCTTTCGCCAAAATACATCGGTAGAATCTTTGCATTAGGTTCTAATCATTATCATGTCTTTAGCTTTGTTCATGGTAATTTTTTTTGGGATTTAGGTTGTTGTTTTTAAAACAATAATTGCATGTGTCATATTTTTAGTGCATATACCTAATACGTTCATATATTGTTCTCCTATTTAGTGTCATGCATATATCTATCATCATCATTATATATATGTGCACTTGTCTACTAACTTTGTTTTGAAGGATTACTTCATCGCTCGATTCTTTGGTAGCCAAAACAAGTTTTGAGCATACACCAAGGGGGAGCATTAAGGTTGTTAGGATCAAGGCTTCACTTACGATGATGCAAGCTCGCCTTTTACATTCTATCTCAAGGGTTCAAGCATAGTTGAAGTCTCGTCTAAGAGTGAACCTTTTTGCTTCGACAAAAGGGGGAGAAGAAGTGTAAACAAATAACTTATACATTTTACTATGAGTTACAGTTTACATAGTTTGTCATCATCAAAAAGGGGGAGATTGTTGGCATGAATATTACGATATTTAATCTAAACATTCTCTTCATGTTTTGATGATGACAAAGATGTAAGTTACAACATATAACGTAAAGTGCTTAAGTTACTTGTGATCACAATTCATCTATGCATTCTTACGTCAACAAGCCTCGACATCTCAATGTCTCGAGTTTGACTCAACAATCACTTAAGGTATGTACAAACAAATGTCTAATACATTTTATGATCAAAGGGATTCTATTTAAACATTACAAAGTTTATAAAATGATATAAACATGTCATATATTTTTGAAAAACAATTTTGGTAATTAAAGGAAAATGTTTAATTCATAACAAATATATGAATTCAAAATTTTAACCAAAATCAGTTATTTTCACCAAATAAACTTTCACCAGAAAAGACAAAAATTTCTGACCATTTCAGTAGGGCGGCCTCCTTAATTATGGGCGGCCCCCTTAATTTTTAAGGGGACCGGCCATACAATTAAGAGGTCCGACACGCTCCAGTTGTCAGAAATTTTTGCCTATAAATACTGGTTCATTTCTGCATTTTTTCCTCACCTTTTGCACGAAAATTTTCAGTCCCAATCCCTTCAAAACATCCTTCTAAATCCTTTTATCATAAGATTATAAGTCTTTGTTTCAAGTGATCCAATCCTTCACCACTCAAAGTGCAAGACAAGAATCCTTCCTATCATAAAGCCAAAGATGTATTAGGATCTAGTTAGTGTTTATGTGAAGTTGTGAGTTATGTATATGTAATATGTAGATCAAGATGATCTTAATTAGTAGTGAGTTTATGAGTGAGTAAGAAGTAGTGGGAAGAAGTAGTAGTGTGGAGAAGTCATGTAACTGTGAAGAAGATGTGTGAATATGTAGTAGAGTATAGAAGAAGTTGTAAAGTAGTGAAGAAGTCGTGAAGTTGTGAAGCCATGAAGAAGTCGTGAAGTCGTGTAGAAGTTGTGTAGTGATTGAAGTTGTGAGATTGGTTCTAGCTACTATTAGAACTCGACATTTAGCTTAGTGTCGTTAATTGGTGTAAGCAAAAGTTGTGTAAGGTTTTCTCCGCCAAAAGGGAGCTTGTTGAGTAGTGAAGAAAACTCTCGAGTAGGTGACTCGGGGAGTGGAGTAGGGCAAGGAAGGTGTCCTTGTAGCCGAACCACTATAAATCATTGTGTCCGATTTGCATTTTCTTTCTCGTATCTCTTTACATTTATTCTTGCACTTATCGCTTTATATCTATGCTTGCAAATATGTGTTGATAGTTGCTTATATTGTCATGATGATTAATTGTGTTATAGTTACAAGTTAATATGGTGATTGTGTGTATAATTATATGATATGGTCTAATAGATTATTATTCACACTTCTTATATTGAGTTTAACTTGATAGATAATTTGATACAAAACGTTTTAAGATTTTAAAAGGAAAACGTATTCACATAAAGATCAACCAAAGCTCCATTCATAAAACTAAGTTTGGAAAACTAATCCAAAAGCTCATATATATAATTGATCATATTGATTATATGTTGTTTTCAAACTAAACTCTAATTGTAGGTTTTTCAAACAAACAATTGAATAAATTCGAATCAACATTTTGAAATAAACTTTTTATAAACAAAAAGAGGGGAAAACTATTTGATGCGTGGGGTTTGCACTAGGCTTTACCTCTCGAGGGATCTCGAGAAGCTTACAACCCCCACCAGGCAGTGTACCTGTTCGATGTAGTATTGTATAATGACAAGTACCGGGGGATTGATCGTTCAGCTAGGAATAGTGTCGCTAGGATTAGAAAACCTAAAGATTAAGTCTAGAGATGAGGGATGATTCTTTTTGTCTTTTTATATTTTTTTAGAAAGCAAATTAAAATCTCGGGTTTGAAGGATTTAGGTGGAATTAGTTACTAATCAACTAACCCAATACTAAGATGCAATCAAAATAAAATACTAAAAATGAAAATAAACTAAATTAAACTAAATTTGTGAGCAATATGTGGGAGAAATGTGTTTACTTAGATTTCACTACTCCCTAGATATCTTTTACACGTTAATTACTTGTTATAGTTGCGTGGATGACGGATTGTATTCCTTAATACCATTCATGGGGTGGCGTACATACTTCCCCAATCCTATGAGTGCCTACTTCACTCCTATGTCGAGCCGGCTAAGAAGCTCTTAATATGGGATCATTAGAATTTACTCATGCATTAAATACAACCAATAAAACCTAGTACACATCGGTTCATGTTTCCTAAAACGTTCAAGCATGTTACCAAATGGAGATCTGCCAGTTTTCTTAAGCCTAACATTGAAATCATTCATCCAATACAACCATAAACAAGTAATCAACACATAATTAACATCTAGGTTTCATTAGATCTAAGCAAACACAAGATAGATCTAGCCTAGCATGTTGAAATTAAGACAAGCACAAGATATAGACAACCAACACATAGACATATTGATTGAATTAAGAGAAGACTTATCTCAATAGCACATGAAAGGATTCAAGGGTTGAAAACCCTTGAATATACTGTAAAATTTGTACAAAGTTCGGCCCTAGGGTTTCTCTACATAAGTTCCTCTTAATGAATGAAAAATAGAAAACTATATATAGATTTTAGAAGGTGACGACATCAAGAACAAATGTCTGACGCCGTCATCTCGCCGCCAAATAATTCCTCGGACTGCCTAGATCTGGGTCTGACGCCGTCATGTGTACACCTTATGCAGGCCGTCATGATTTTAACTCTTGACGCTCTTGTTGTGACGCCTTCAGGTTTCTTCTGGGTCGTCATGGACTTGACTCTTGACGCCGTCAGGATTTCCTTCTTGACGTCGTCATACACTGTTCCCAGCATGGAAAATTAAGTCTTTGGCGTTTTCTTCACTTTTATGCTCCAAAAACGTCCGAATTGCTTCATTTTCCAGATTTCACTCCCAAAGTACCTAAAATCACAAAATAAACAATTTAGGGCAATATTTGATCAAATAAATTCAATTCTGGGCTTAAATGACCCCCTAAAAGTGGTTCATTTTTCGCCTCATCATATACCCTTACATTTGAGATTTGCTTGTCCTCAAGCAAATGCGCTTTTATTCTAATCAAAATACAAGTTAGGGGTCATTTAACACTAATATGAAAGTAATTACAACAAATAATCGTTCCACTAAAGACCAAAGACAAGCATGGAGGTCATATACTAGCACCTCAAAAATAGTGTTTAGATACTCACATCTTTCGGGTGTAATAAAGTAATATCACAATATGGAAATGGAAAACATCTCTCACTACCTGTCATAGCAAAATAGATTACCATAGGCTTGGGAAAGGATCAAACCTCCACCACATGGCGTAAGCACCTAGGATAAACTATCAAAAAGGTCTTTTAAAGGGTTGTAACGTTAGGTGTAGGGATATGAAATACACGGTTTTGTTGGATATAGGCAGTCTTTACTGGTGGCGAGTTAACAATCTTAGTTAATTACATGTATAATATGGCGTTGCTAAGCCAAGACTAGACTCGACTTAAGCTAATAAATGAAAAATAACAAAAACATAAAATAAACATAGAATGAAACGGGATGGTAGTCCGTATGTTTTTTTTTCTCTTTTTCTTTTTTTTTTCTACTTTTTTTTTCTTGATTTTTTTTCAATTTTTTTTTTTTTTTTTTTTTTTTTTTTTTTTTTTTTTTTTTTTTACATACACTCTTACCCTACCATCCAAAATAATATATCATAGGGAATGAACATTCCCCTTACACTTGAATTTTTACATACTTTACAATAAACTAATCTAATGACTCAAGTTAAGAAAATCAAAACACTTGGAGTACTTTTAAGATCAACGCACATATGGGGGTAATATATGATGTTCTTCCCCATTACACCATAAATAAGTACTTTACCCATGAGTCCCAATCGTCCCAAAACAATATGTACAAGGATATGACTCGACTTAGCAACCATGTAATCAATTAGATAATTAACTTAGGGTTTAACAAATAACAATAATGCACTAAAGATGAGTGCATACACGGAAGGCTAAGGCGATTTGGGTGTACATTTAAGTGGGGTGTAACAAATTCTTCCTTTAAGTAAGATGCTTAAAGTTAGAAACGAAAAGATAGGCTCGGAGGGGTGTACTAGGGGTTTCGTGTACTAAAAATGAGTACAACGCTAATGGTGTGGGAAAAATTAATTAACTTAACTAGCCAAATAATATGACTTAAATGGTCAAGTAATTATGATACGGGTTTAACACAAGGGTGATCCTAATGCCTCTTATCATGTAGTAAATCCTACTACACGAATGTCGTCTCACTAGCGGTCTCGGGATGCATCACTAACGCAAGTTCTAGAATCTAAATGCTACCGGTACACTCATAAGCACTAATAATAAATGCTTTTCCTATCAAATCTAAAGGCGAACCTCACATATTTGGGTGGAAAATTTTTCTGAATAGTACGGTTATGTGCTAGTCATACAATCTCCTATCCATGAGACACTTGCTATGGCTAAAGTTTCACTCCTAAATGTTGTAAAAAATTTTAAATTTGGCGCTAAAATTGCACTAACAAGTATTTCTCATAGTTTTATTACACATCTACTATTAAACAAACAAACTCAAGCGAAAGTGTATCTGTAAGGTATCATCATTTTACCCTTCCCTTACACTTAAGATGAACATTGTCCCCAATGTTCAAGTAAAGAATGCAAAAGTTAAATAAGTAAAAAGAATGAAATAAAATACTCCCCTGATTCGCTCGGTATGGATAATAAAGTGGCCAGGTTAGATCTTCCTCCAAGAAAATGAACAATCAAAGCTTCCCTTCCAGAAAAATAAATCATCTTCTTGTCATACATAACCTGTAAATCCTGAGAAAATAGACAAGGCAACCTCGCATAAAATCAGCGGCAATCTACATATGTTACTAAATCCTAGAAAACAAAGTAAGATATAATGCTTGTGGAATGAAGTTTGCAGATTTCCTGGAGATTATAAAACTAATAATTCAACAAAAACTTTAAAACTCCGTTAGAAAAACAAAACTGGCAAAATTTCCAGATTTTTACACGTGACGCAGTCAAGAGTAAACTCATGACGCCGTCAGAAGTGACATGCAGAAATTCTTATGTTAAGTTTCCGGAAAATTTCTGGAAAAACTTGGTTCTACTTCCTGGAAAATCCTGCAAAACATCATTATGACTCGATACAAGCATTTGACTCTAACAAGTACGAATATACATGTTCATTTAATATTGTGGAGAATCATGATCGGTTTATTTCTTAAAAACATATTTAGGGTTTCCCCTTACACTTATCTTTTGCAAAAAATACCTTTGAGTGAAGTTAAGACTAGGCCAAAACAACAAAGTAAAGTATTTCCACTATTTAGTTTAGAAACATGATCTACCGACAATAAAAATAAAGCATGCATACGGAAGCAAATAACAAACAAACAAAATAAAAATCACACAAAACATGGGTTGCCTCCCAAGAAGCGCTTTTCTTTATTTATGAATCTTGTAGCTAGACTCAAGGTCATGGGTTACTACGTGACCTCATCGTTGGTTTCACTCTCTAGGTCGTCTTCTAAACCAATTTTGTACTCCGGACCTAGTTGCAAGCATTCTTTGTAGAAACCAAGCATCCTATTTTTCACATACTCTACTCCTCTGCGTCTATCCTTATCATTCCTATAATAAGCCGCTTGTTTGTGTTCCTTTTCTATATTAGAGAGAAGACGGTATTGCTCAATTTTGTAGGGCATTTGGTAGGCAATCTCATCATTCTCTTCCTTGAATCTAACTATCCCTAAAGTCAGATCATAACTCATCCTAGTGGCCTCAACAAATGGTTTTCCGAATATTATTTGGCTTAGGCAATCATCTATCACCGGACGAGTGTCTTCTACTATCATAAAATCGATCTCATAGGTGAAATTACCTATGATCACATGCAATCCCTTCACTCTTCCTACAAAATTACTTATCAAACTCTTATTGGGCATCATCTTATAATCAAGTTGTTTCTTCATTACCCAATTGTAATAAGTCCTAGTCATGATGTTTACAGGAGATCTAGGATCGATGTAAGCTTTCCATATATGCATATGCCCGATGTTGCATGGTATGTTGATGTTAGAGGGGTCTCCCATTTTGATAAGGGGTGTGCCAAGGATATATGGTCTCTCGGGACTATCGAATAAATCTTTATGGTATTCCCGTTCTTCCTTGGTGGGCAACTTATCAAAGTGCTTTTCTATAGTCTCTACCTCCTCTAATTCCTCTCCCCAATTAACCTCAACTTCCCTACTTTCATCCCTAGTCTCGGTTTCTACTCCAACTTCATCCTTGTCACTTTCTTCTATCTTCTTATCTATTGGTTTAATGGTGATGACATTGACAAAGTGGACATGTTTGGATGATGAGGAGTCCTTAATTTGGATTCCGTTATTGGCGTCCCTAGTGTCCTTCCTAGGTGTAGTTAACGCTTGGTTGTTGAGGGCTTTCAACAAGTTGTCTATCTTGTTGGTCATGTCCGTTTGTTGTTGATTAAATTTGGTTTCAAACCTAGTTATGCGAGATTCTTGAGATGCCATGAACTTAGACATCAATCCTTCAAGATTGTTGGTACTACCATAGTTGTTAGAAGGATTTTTGTTGAAAGTACGGTTAGAGGGTGGACCGTTTGGTTGGTAACGATTAGGCGGATTGGAAGAATTAGCTTGATTTTTTTTCCACCTAAGCTTTGGGTGATTTTTCCAAGAAGGGTTGTATGAATCACCGTAAGGGTTTGGCTCGGGTTTGAAAGTGTACCACTTATCTCCCGCTTCATCGGTACGCGAGGATGCGTAGTCCGCAAAAGCTGTTCCGGGGAGTTCCACACAATCACGAGTGTCACGGGGACCACTACATAATTCGCATGAAGAAGTGATTTTGTTCACTTGGCTTGAAGGCTTAGGAGCTTCGTAAGATTTCATGAGAAACTTGACTTGGTCCTCAAGTTCCATGATCCTACGGTCGGGAGTGCTAGAGTTGTTCAAAGGCAAGGATATTGCCTTGACCGTTTTGTTCAAATTACGGGGATCATTCCAACTTTCGTTGTCATAGAGAGCAAGATCTTCTATGAGTTCCCATGATTGTTCCGCACTTAGATCACGTAGCTTACCACCGGCCGATTGGTCAATGGCTCACCTTGTGGAGAGATCGATATGGTCATAAAAGATTTGGACTTGGAGCCAAAGATCTATGCCATGATGAGGGACTTTTTGGAGTAAGTCCTTGAAACGAGTCCATGCTTCATAAAGAGATTCATTTTGACGTTGTTGGAACATCAAGATGTCATTTCTAAGCTTAGTAGTTCTCCCCGGTGGGAAAAATTGAGCAAGGAAACGAGTGGTGAGATAATCCCTGATGGATCCCGCGGGTAAACGTTCAAGCCATTGACTAGCTTGATCACGTAGAGAGAATTGGAATAGGTGTAATCGGGTTGTCTCTCTAGTTGCAACATCTAGGTCTATGGAATCTACGATTTTAAGGAAGTCCTTGAGATGTTGATTTGGATCTTCGGAACGAAGTCCATGGAATGCACATCCGCTTTGCATCAACCGGATGGTGTCGGATCGCAAGGGGGTCACATTGGCTCCGGTGAGCTCAATGGTGTTTCGATAGCCTTGGTGGCTAGGTCGGGAATACTCTCCTAAGGTTCGGGGCCTAAGAGGTTCTAGTGGTGGGTTTTGTTGTGGTGGGATGACGGGTTCAAAGATGTTCCCATCGTCCATGATGTTGGGTGGTGAAGAGTTACAAACAAATACACGAAGAAATAAGATAGACTAAAGAGAACCTAAAAAATAAAAATAAAATCTTACTAGAAAGGAATCTAGCAAGTAGACCTAATAAAAAGAGATTCTAACCTAGACAATAACTATTCCCCGGCAGCGGCGCCAAAAACTTGATGCGTGGGGTTTGCACCAGGCTTTACCTCTCGAGGGATCTCGAGAAGCTTACGACCCCCACCAGGCAGTGTACCTGATCGATGTAGTATAGTATAATGACAAGTACCGGGGGATTGATAGTTCAGCTAGGAATAGTGTCGTTAGGATTAGAAAACCTAAAGATTAAGTCTAGAGATGAGGGATGATTCTTTTTGTATTTTTATATTTTTTTAGAAAGCAAATTAAAATCTCGGGTTTGAAGGATTTAGGCGGAATTAGTTGCTAATCAACTAACCTAATACTAAGATGCAATCAAAATAAAATACTAAAAATGAAAATAAACTAAATTAAACTAACGTTGTGAGCAATATGTGGGAGAAATGTGTTTACTTAGATTTCACTACTCCCTAGATATCTTTTACACGTTAATTACTTGTTATAGTTGCGTGGATGATGGATTGTATTCCTTAATACCATTCATGGGGTGGCGTACTTACTTCCCCAATCCTATGAGTGCCTACTTCACTCCTATGTCGAGCCGGCTAAGAAGCTCCTAACATGGGATCATTATAATTTACTCATGCATTAAATACAACCAATAAAACCTAGTACACATCGGTTCATGTTTCCTAAGACGTTCAAGCATGTTACCAAATGGAGATCTGCCAGTTTTCTTAAGCCTAACATTGAAATCATTCATCCAATACAACCATAAACAAGTAATCAACACATAATTAACATCTAGGTTTCATTATATCTAAGCAAACACAAGATAGATCTAGCCTAGCATGTTGAAATTAAGACAAGCACAAGATATAGACAACCAACACATAGACATATTGATTGAATTAAGAGAAGACTTATCTCAATAGCACATGAAAGGATTCAAGGGTTGAAAACCCTTGAATATACTGTAGGGTTTCTCCACACAAGTTCCTCTTAATGAATGAAAAATAGAAAACTGTATATAGATTTTAGAAGGTGACGGCGTCAAGAACAAATGTCTGACGCCATCATCTCGGCGCCAAATAATTCCTCGGACTGCCTAGATCTGGGTCTGACACCGTCATGTGTACACCTTATGCAGGCCGTCATGATTTTAACTCTTGACGCTCTTGTTGTGACGCCTTCAGGTTTCTTCTGGGTCGTCATGGACTTTACTCTTGACGCCGTCAGGATTTCCTTCTTGACGCCGTCATACACTGTTCCTAGCATGGAAAATTAAGTCTTTGGCGTTTTCTTCACTTTTATGCTCCAAAAACGTCCGAATTGCTTCCTTTTCCAGATTTCACTCCCAAAGTACCTAAAATCACAAAAGGAACGATTTAGGGCAATATTTGATCAAATAAATTTAATTCCGGGCTTAAATGACCCCCTAAAAGTGGTTTATTTTTCGCCTCATCACTATTCAACCCCCCCTTCTAGTTTTCCACAAGGTGGATAAATCAAATACACATGATGCGCCAGAGAGGTTTTTGAAGATTTATACATGACGGCGTCACCAAGGCCATCAAGAGGAAATTGCACAAGACAGCCAAGACCAAGTTTATACGTGACGACGTCAGAAGTTGATCTAGGCAATATGAGTATTATTTTGGCGGGTTGTTGACGGCGTCAGACCCTACTCTTGACGCCTTCAGATTGTAAATTCTATATATACTTTTCTAGTTTTCATTCATTGTGTGCAACTTTGAAGGGAAAAACCCTAGACGATATTTACTGCTATTTTGAGGGTTTCAAACCCTTGTTTCATCCATGCTTAATTGAAGATATAAGTCTTTCATCAAATCATTCAATATGTCTATGTGTTGTTTGATTATATCTTATGCTTGTCTTCTTTTTAACATGCTAGGCTAGGTTTTCTTTGTGTTTGCTTAGATGTAATGAAACTTAGATATTGATTATTGGTTGGTTGTTTATAATTGTTGTGGATGAATGAATTCGATGTTAGGCTTAAGAAAACTTGCAGACTTCCAATTGGTAACTTGCTTGAACGTCTTAAGAAACATGATTGGAGGTGTACTACGATATATTGGTTATATTTAATGCAATGGTAACTACTAATGAGGCCATGTTAGGAGCTAGTAGTCGGCTTGACATAGGAAGAGGTAGAAGCTTATAGAGTTAGGTAAGATCATACACGGCCCTACAAATGGTATTAAGGAATATAACTCGTCATCCATGCAATTGTAACAAACTAATCAACCGGTAAAAGATATCTAGGGAGTAATGAAATCTAAGTAAACACATTTTCTCTCATTATTGTTTTAAGCCATAATTAGTTTAAGTTTATTTTATTTTGACTGCATCTTTAGTTATTTGGGTTAGTTGATTAGCAACTAATTCCGCCCACTCTTTAAAAAACCGAGATTTTTACTTGCTTTCCATAAAATATAAAAATACAAAAAGAATCATCTCTCATCTCTAGACCTAGTTTAAGTGAGTTTTAACCCTAGCGAACACTATTTTTTGAGTTAAACGATCAATCCCCCGGTACTTGTCATTTTAATATACTACAATGGTCAGGTACACTGCATGGTGAGGATTGCAAGCTTCTCAAGATCCCTTGAGAGGTAAAACCTTTTGCAAGGGTGCAATTCCACGCATCACTATCCGCAGCCAGTTTTTTAATGGAGTGGACCAGTTGGAAAAAAAAGTTTCATGGGTTGCTTGGAATAAGGTTTTAGCTTCAAAAAAACATGGTGGTTTAGGAGTCTAGAGTTTTTTTGCTCTTAACCGTGCCCTCCTTCTCAAATGGGTTTGGCGGTTTGTATCCCAAGATGGCTCGTTATGGTATAAAGTCATTCGTGCGCTTTATGGTTCTTCGGTGGAAACTTACTCGACTAGCCTATCCTCTAACTGGTGTTCAATAATGAGGGAAGTCAATAAGTTAAAAGGGAAAGGTTTTGATTTCTGGTCGCACTGTAACAAACGCATTGGTAATGGTGATGATTCGAGATTCTGGTTCGATTGTTGGATCGGAGACGTTCATCTTCGTGTCAAATTTCCTCGCTTGTTCGCATTGGACCTGAACAAAGAAGCCTCGGTAGATGTTAAGCTTAGTGCTCTGATAGATGTTTCGTTCCGTAAAAAGGCTCGGGGTGGTCTCAAAGAGCATCTGTTGGCTGATTTGACTTCTTTGATGGATTCGGTGACTTTATCGAATTCATGTGATTGATGGGCTTGTGATTTGGTTAGCGATGGTGACTTCCGAGTTAAGGAGATTCGTAACTACATTGATGATCTTTTCCTTCCACATCAAGCTGCCCCGACTAGATGGATCAAATACATCCCTATTAAGATTAACATCTTCGCTTGGCGAGCTCGGAAAGATTATTTACCGACTCGAGTTAATTGGATTCGCAGAGGCATCACTATTGAGTCGTCTCTTTGTCCGAATTGTTCAGTCTACGAGGAAGATGTTTGCCACATCTTATTTCGTTGTGATTTGGCTCAGCTTGTTCTTCGTCGCATATGCAGATGGTGGGACTTAGATCCTCATGACTGCTCATCGTTCCAAGAGTGGCAGTCTTGGATTCTTTCGATTCGGTTCTCCTCTAAGGTCAAAGCTATGTCGGAGGGAGTGTTCTTCGTATCTTGGTGGTTTATCTGGAACTTTAGGAATCAGATCATTTTTGAAGAATCTCCTCCAAGACGTTCGGAGATTTTCGATGCTATAGTTTTTTGTGCTTTCAATTCGTGTAAAAGTCATTGTCATACGACGTTTTCTTGGGACGATTGGTTAAAAATCCCCAATTTATTTCCTTGTAATTGTTTTCTAGCTCCTTGCTAGTTTAATAAAATTTCACCGTTCAAAAAAAAATAAAAAATAAAAGACACGTGAATTTCAAATAAAGTTAAAGTTTATATATTATGCAATAAGCCGCAATAGAACTGAGTATACATGGTTTAAATGAAACTGTTTGCAAGCCAAACATATTTATAATCTGTCAAAGATGCCAAATAAAAGTATGAGTAAACTGCAAAATACATCTATGTGGTTTACATATTTTGGCATCTTACATCCCTGTCAGAAACTTTTGGCAAAATACGTCACCCATTAGGAAAACGTTTGCCACCCTACATCCCTCGTTAACCATGAGGACTAACGATGCAAATTTTTTCTCCGTTATCTCTTAACGAGATTGAATGATTGATACTGTTACACCGTTAGCCTTCAGGACTAATGGTATTTGCACCGTTAGTCCTTTTTTTTACGTTATCTCCATTTTTTGTACGTTTTTATCCATTTTTTGTACATTGTATCCGTTTTCTTAACGTTTTATCCGTTTTTGTCAGTTTTTTTCCCGTATTTTGTATGTTTTATGTTCTTATCCGTTAAAACACACAAAAAATGGATAAAACATAAAAAAACTGACAAAAAATAGATAAAACATACAAAAACGGATTAGAACATAAAAAACTAATAAAACCTACAAAAACCAGAAAAAATTGACAAAAAACGAATAAAACGTACAAAAAGTGGATAAAACCGGATCAAACTACGAATAACATATAAAAACGGATAAAACGTACAAAAAATGGATAAAAACGTAAAAAAACGGAGAAAACGTACAAAGAACGGAGAAACGTACAAAAAATGAGGATAACGTAAAAAAAAGGACTAACGATGCAAATACCGTTAGTCCAAAAGGCTAACGGTTTAACATTATCAATCTCGTTAAGAGATAATGGAGAAAAAATTTGCATCGTTAGTCCTCATGGTTAACGAGGGATGTAGGGTGGCAAACGTTTGCGTAACGGGTGATGTATTTTGCCAAAAGTTTCTGACATGGATGTAAAAGCAGAGGGATGTATTTTGCAGTTTACTCTAAAAGTATTCACACTTAGAGGCATGTAATATTGAATAATATGTTAACACCCAAAAAGTGGCACGTCAGTATCACATCACTTCAACACCAAAACATTTAGCACCAAAAAATACCCCTTGTTATAACACAAAATAACATCACCTTTTTGAGAGCCACATTCTAAAAAATCACAATGTACAAATTTACCTCTGATGAGGCGAAAAATGAACCACTTTTAGGGGGTCATTTAAGCCCGGAATTGAATTTATTTGATCAAATATTGCCCTAAATCGTTCCTTTTGTGATTTTAGGTACTTTGGGAGTGAAATCTGGAAAAGGAAGCAATTCAGACGTTTTTGGAGCATAAAAGTGAAGAAAACACCAAAGTCTTAATTTTCCAAGCTGGGAACAGTAGGTAACGGCGTCAAGAGCAACATTTTGACGGCGTCAAGAGTAATTTTCATGACGGCCCAGTACAGAAATGAAGGCGTCACAAGGAAGAGCGTCAAGAGTAAAATACGTGACGGCCTGGAAAAAGTTATAACGTGACGGCGTCAGAAGTAGATCAAGGCAGTCTGAGAATTCTTTTGGCGGCGAGATGACGGCGTCACCTATTTGGTCTTGACGCCGTCAGCCTCAATTTCCTATATATAGTTTTCTAATTTTCATTCATAAAAAGAGAGAAGTTTTGGAGAAACCATAAGGCCGAACTTAGTACGAATTTTACAGGTTCTTCAAGGGTTTTCAGCCCTTGAACCCTTTCATGTGTAATTGAGATAAGTGTTCTTCTAATTCAATCAATATGTCTATGTGTTGGTTGTCTATATCTTGTTCTTGTCTTAATTCCATCATGCTAGGCTAGATCTATCTTGTGTTTGCTTAGATCTAATGAAACCTAGATGTTAATTATGTGTTGATTACTTGTTTATGGTTGTATTCGATGAATGATTTTGATGTTAGGCTTTAGAAAACTAGCAGATCTTTAAATGGTAACATGCTTGAACGTCTTAGGGAACATGAACTGACGTGCACTAGGTTTTATTGGTTATATTTAATACATGAGCAAATTCTAATGATCCCATGTTAGGAGCTTCTTAGCCGGCTCGACATAGGAGTGAAGTAGGCACTCATAGGATTGGGGAATTAAGTGCGCCACCCCATGAATGGTATTAAGGAATACAATCTGTCATCCACACAGCTATAACAAGTAATTAACGTGTTAAAGATATCTAGGGAGTAGTGAAATCTAAGTAAACACAATTTCTCCACTTATTGCTCACAACCTTAGTTAATTTAGTTTTATTTTCATTTCTAGTATTTTATTTTGATTGCATCTTTAGTATTGGGTTAGTTGACTAGCAACTAATTCCGCCCAAATCCTTCAAACCCGAGATTTTTACTTGCTTTCTAAAAAATATAAAAATACAAAAATAATCATCCCTCATCTTTAGAACTAGTATTTAGGTTTTCTAATCCTAGCGACACTATTCCTAGCTGAACGATCAATCCCCCGGTACTTGTCACTATACTATACTACAACGATCAGGTACACTGCCTGGTGGGGGTTGTAAGCTTCTCAAGATCCCTTGAGAGGAAAAGCCTGGTGCAATCCCTACGCATCAAGTTTTTGGCGCCGCAGCCCGGGGAATAGTTATTGTCTAGGTTAGAATCTCTTTTTATTAGGTCTACTTGCTAGATTCCTTTCTAGTAAGATTTTATTTTTATTTTTTTAGGTTTTCTTTAGTCTATCTTATTTCTTGGTGTTTTTGTTCGTAACTCTTCACCACCCGACATCATGGACGATGGGAACATCTTTGAACCCGTTATCCCACCACAACAAAACCCACCACTAGAACCTCTTAGGCCCCGAACCTTAGGAGAATATTCCCGACCTAGCCACCAAGGCTACCGAAATACCATTGAGCTCACCGGAGCCAATGTGACCCCCTTGCGATCCGACACCATCCGGTTGGTGCAAAGCGGATGTGCATTCCATGGACTTCGTTCCGAAGATCCAAATCAACATCTTAAGGACTTTCTTAAAATCGTAGATTCCATAGACCTAGATGTTGAAACTAGAGAGACAACCCGATTACGCCTATTCCAATTCTCTCTACGGGATCAAGCTAGTCAATGGCTTGAGCGTTTACCCGCGGGATCCATCACCACATGGGATGATCTCACCACTCGTTTTCTTGCTCAATTTTTCCCACCGGGGAGAACTACTAAGCTTAGAAATGACATCTTGATGTTCCAACAACGTCAAAATGAATCTCTTTATGAAGCACGGACTCGTTTCAAGGACTTACTCCAAAAAGTCCCTCATCATGGCATAGATCTTTGGCTCCAAGTCCAAATCTTTTATGACCATATCGATCTCTCCACGAGGCGAGCCATTGACCAATCGGCCGGTGGTAAGCTACGTGATCTAAGTGCGGAACAATCAAGGGAACTCATAGAAGATCTTGCTCTCTATGACAACGAAATTTGGAATGATCCCCGTGATTTGAACAAAACGGTCAATGCAATATCTTTGCCTTCGAACAGCTCTAGCACTCCCGACCGTAGGATCATGGAACTTGAGGACCAAGTCAAGTTTCTCATGAAATCTTACGAAGCTCCTAAGCCTTCAAGCCAAGTGAACAAAATCACTTCTTCATGCGAATTATGTAGTGGTCCCCACGACACTCGTGATTGTGTGGAACTCCCCGGAACAGCTTTTGCGGACTACGCATCCACGCGTACCGACGAAGCGGGAGATAAGTGGTACACTTTCAAGCCCGAGCCAAACCCTTACGGTGATTCATACAACCCCTCTTGGAAAAATCACCCAAACCTTAGGTGGAAACAAAATCAACCCAATTCTTCCAATCCACCTAATCGTTACTAACCAAACGGTCCACCCTCCAACCGTACTTTCAACAACAATCCTTCTAAAAACTATGGTAGTACCAACAATCTTGAAGGATTGATGTCTAAGTTCATGGCATCTCAAGAAGCTCGCATAGCTAGGTTTGAAACCGAATTCAACCAACAACAAACGGAGATGACCAACAAGATTGATAACTTGTTGAAAGCCCTCAACAACCAAGCATTAACTAAACCTAGGAAGGACACTAGGGATACCAATAACGGAATCCAAATTAAGGACCCCTCATCATCTAAACATGTCCACTTTGTCAATGTTGTCACCATTAAGCCAATTGATAAGGAGATAGAAGAAAGTGACAAGGATGAAGTTGGAGTAGAAACCGAAACTAGGGATGAAAGTAGGGAAGTTGAGGTTAATAAGGAAAAGGAGTTAGTGGAAGTAGAAACTATAGAGAAATACTTTGATAAGATGCCCACCAAGGAAGAACGGGAATACCATAAGGATTTATTCGATAGTCCCGAGAGACCATATATCCTTGGCACACCCCTTATCAAAATGGGAGACCCCTCTAACATTAACATACCATGCAATATCGGGCACATGCATATATGAAAAGCTTACATCGATCTTAGATCTCCCGTAAACATCATGACTAGGAATTATTACGATTGGGTGATGAAGAAACAACTTGATTTTAGGATGATGCCCAATAAGAATCTGATAATTAATTTTGCAGGAAGAGTGAAGGGATTACATGTGATTATAGGCAATCTCACTTATGAGATCGATTTTATGATAGTAGAAGACACTCGTCCAGTGATTGATGCTTGCCTAAGCCAAATAATATTTGGAAAACCATTTGTTGAGGCCAATAGGATGAGTTATGATCCGACTCTAGGGATAGTTAGATTTAAGGTAGAGAATGATGAGGTTGCCTACCAAATGCCCTACAAGATTGAGCAATACCGCCTCCTCTCTAATTTAGAAAAGGAACACAAGCAAGCGGCTTATTATAGGAATGAGGAGGATAAACGTAGAGGAATAGAGTATGTGAAGAATAGGATGCTTGGTTTTTACAAAGAATGCTTGCAACTAGGTCCGGAATACAAAACTGGTTTAGAAGACGACCTAGTGAGTGAAACCAATGATGAGGTCACGTAGTAACCCATGACCTTGAGTCTAGCTACAAGACTCATAAATAAAGAAAAGCGCTTCTTGGGAGGCAACCCATGCTTTGTGTGATTTTATTTTGTTTGTTTGTTTGTTATTTACTTCCGTATGCATGCTTTATTTTTATTGTTGGTAGATCATGTTTCTCAATTAAAAAGTGGAAATACTTTACTTTGTTGTTTTGGCCTAGTCTTAACTCCACCTAAAAGTATTTTTGCAAAAGATAAGTGTAAGGGGAAACTCCAAATATGTTTTTAAGAAACAAACCGATCATGATTCTCCACAATATTAAGTGAACATGTATATTCGTATTTGTTAGAGTCAAATGCTTGTATTGAGTCATAATGAAGTTTTGCAGGATTTTCCAGGAAGTAGGACCAAGTTTTTTCCAGAAATTTTCCGGAAACTTAACATAAGAATTTCTGCAGGTCACTTCTGACAGCGTCACGAGATAACTCTTGACGGCGTCACGTGTAAAAATCTGGAAATTTTACCGGTTTTGTTTTTCTAATGGAGTCTTATGGTTTTTGTGAATTATTAAGTTTTATAATCTCCAGGAAATCTGCAAACTTCATTCCACAAGCATTATATCTTATTTTGTTTTCTAGGATTTAGTAACTTATATAGATTGCCGCCGATTTTATGCGAGGTTGCCTTGTTTGTTTTCTCAGGATTTACAGGTTATGGATGACAAGAAGATGATTATTATTCTGGAAAGGAAGCTTTGATTGTTCATTTTCTTGGAGCAAGATTTAACCTGGCCACCTTATTATCCATACCGAGCGAATCAGGGGAGTATTTGATTTCATTCTTTTTACTTTTTCACTTTTACATTCTTTACTTGAACATTAGGGACAATGTTCATCTTAAGTGTAAGGGGAGGGTAAAATGATGATACCTTACATATGCACTTTCGCTTGAGTTTGTTTTGTTTAATGGTAGATGTGTAATAAAACTATGAGAAACACTTGTTAGTGTAATTTTAGCGCCAAATTTAAAATTTTTTACAACATTTAGGAGTGAAACTTTAGCCATAGCAAGCGTCTCGTGGATAGGAGATTGTATGACTAGCACAAAACCGTATATTCAGAAAAATTTTCCACCCAAATATGTGAGGTTCGCCTTTAGATTTGATAGGAAAAGCATTTACTATTAGTGCTTATGAGTGTACCGGTAGCATTTAGATTCTAGAACTTGCGTTAGTGATGCATCCCGAGACCGCTAGTGAGACTACATTCGTGTAGTAGGATTTACTACATGATAAGAGGCATTAGGATCACCCTTGTGTTAAACCCGTATCATAATTACTTGACCATTTAAAGTCGTATTACTTGGCTAGTTAAGTCAACTAATTTTTCCCACACCCTTAGCGTTGTACTCATTTTTAGTACACGAAACCCCTAGTACACCCCTCCGAGCCTATCTTTTCATTTCTAACTTTAAGCATTTTACTTAAAGGAAGAATTTGTTACACCCCACTTAAATGTACACCCAAATCGCCTTAGCCTTCCGTGTATGCGCTCATTTTTAGTGCATTATTGTTATTTGTTAAACCCTAAGTTAACTATCTAATTGATTACATGGTTGCTAAGTCGAGTCATATGCTTGTATATATTGTTTTGGGACGATTGGGACTCATGGGTAAAAGTACTTATTTTATGGAGTAATGGGGAAGAACATCATTTATTACCCCCATATGTACGTTAATCTTAAAAGTACTCCAAGTGTATTGATTTTCTTAATTCGAGTCATTAGATTAGTTTATTGTAAAGTATGTAAAAATTCAAGTGTAAGGGGAATTTCCATTCCCTATGATGTATTATTTTGGATGGTAGGGTAAGAGTGTATGCAAAAAAAAAAAAAAAAATATAGAAAAATCAAGAAAAAGAAAAAAAATAGAAAAAGAGAAAAAACATACGGACTACCATCCCTTTTCATTCTATGTTTATTTTATGTTTTTGTTATTTTTCATTTATTAGCTTAAGTCGAGTCTAGTCTTGGCTTAGCAACGCCATATTGTACATGTAATTAACCAAGATTGTTAACTAGCCACCAGTAAAAACTTCCTTTATCCAACAAAACCGTGTATTTCATATCCCTACACCTAACGTTACAACCCTTTAAAAGACCTCTTTGATAGTTTATCCTAGGTGCTTACGCCATGTGGAGGTTTGATCCTTTCCCAAGCCTATGGTAATCTATTTTGCTATGACAGGTAGTGAGAGATATCATCCATTTCTATATTGTAATTTATACTTTATTACACCCGAGAGATGTGAGTATCTAAACACTATTTGTGAGATGCTAGTATATGACCTCCGTGCTTGTCTTTGATCTTTAGTGGAACGATTATCTGTTGTAATTACTTTTATATTAGTGTTAAATGACCCCTAACTTGTATTTTGATTAGAATAAAAGCGCATTTACTTGAGGACAAGCAAATCTCAAGTGTAAGGGTATATGATGAGGCGAAAAATGAACCACTTTTAGGGGGTCATTTAAGCCTGGAATTGAATTTATTTGATCAAATATTGCCCTAAATCGTTCCTTTTGTGATTTTAGGTACTTTGGGAGTGAAATCTGGAAAAGGAAGCAATTCGGACGTTTTTGGAGCATAAAAGTGAAGAAAACACTAAAGTCTTAATTTTCTAAGCTGGGAACAGTAGGTGACGCGCGTCAAGAGTAATTTTCATGACGGCCCAATACAGAAATGAAGGCGTCACAAGGAAGAGCGTCAAGAGTAAAATACATGACGGCCTGGAAAAAGTTATAACGTGACGGCGTCAGAAGTAGATCAAGGCAGTCCGAGAATTCTTTTGGCGGCGAGATGACGGCGTCACCTATTTGGTCTTGACGCCGTCAGCCTCAATTTCCTATATATAGTTTTCTAATTTTCATTCATAAAAAGAGAGAAGTTTTGGAGAAACCCTAAGGCCGAACTTAGTACGAATTTTACAGGTTTTTCAAGGGTTTTCAGCCCTTGAACCCTTTCATGTGTAATTGAGATAAGTGTTCTTCTAATTCAATCAATATGTCTATGTGTTGGTTGTCTATATCTTGTTCTTGTCTTAATTCCATCATGCTAGGCTAGATCTATCTTGTGTTTGCTTAGATCTAATGAAACCTAGATGTTAATTATGTGTTGATTACTTGTTTATGGTTGTATTGGATGAATGATTTCGATGTTAGGCTTAAGAAAACTGGCAGATCTCCAAATGGTAACATGCTTGAACGTCTTAGGAAACATGAACTGACGCGCACTAGGTTTTATTGGTTGTATTTAATGCATGAGCAAATTCTAATGATCCCATGTTAGGAGCTTCTTAGCCGGCTCGACATAGGAGTGAAGTAGGCACTCATAGGATTGGGGAATTAAGTGCGCCACCCCATGAATGGTATTAAGGAATACAATCCGTCATTTACGCAACTATAACAAGTAATTAACGTGTAAAAGATATCTAGGGAGTAGTGAAATCTAAGTAAACACAATTTCTCCACTTATTGCTCACAACCTTAGTTAATTTAGTTTTATTTTCATTTCTAGTATTTTATTTTGATTGCATCTTTAGTATTGGGTTAGTTGACTAGCAACTAATTCTGCCCAAATCCTTCAAACCCGAGATTTTTACTTGCTTTCTTAAAAATATAAAAATACAAAAATAATCATCCCTCATCTTTAGAACTAGTATTTAGGTTTTCTAATCCTAGCGACACTATTCCTAGCTGAACGATCAATCCCCCGGTACTTGTCACTATACTATACTACAACGATCAGGTACACTGCCTGGTGGGGGTTGTAAGCTTCTCAAGATCCCTTGAGAGGTAAAGCCTGGTGCAATCCCTACACATCAACCTCTCAACAATTTCATTCATTACACTAAAAATTACAATACGAAATAAAAACGTTACAAATAAAAAATAAACAAAAATAATAAAAAATAAATGAATCACTACCAAAAAAATTACGAAAAAGAAAACTACAAAATGAAAAAAGCACTACGAGTACATAAAAATAGTTACGAAATAAAAATACGATAAGGAAATAAAATAAAACTACTCGTGCGGCGTTTGCAAATTATATTCTTCTCGGATTTTCTTCTTTTCCATTTCGATCCAATACACAACGTGCGGATCCATCTCCTTCATGTTAAAACCAAGAAATTTAAATTGTTCCAGACGCATTATCATCCGGTCTTTCTCTTTAGCCACCTCGTACGCCTCGTGGGTCACTTCCCATTTGATACGAAGCTCGGATGATATAAACTCCCAAATTGGCTTGACGAACTTCCCCATGTGCTTGTCGTGGCATTGGATTTTTGTTTTTTTTGGCGCGTGCTTTGCCGGCCGGACATGGTCGTGCATAACGCGTACCCGTTTGATACGTCACAAACCCAATTTGATGGTTCATCAACACAACCTCATACCAAACAACCAATGTCTCATGTTTCTGCATTCTAAAATGAGGATTTGTACTCACCTCAATTTAATGAGGCTTATTATCAAAACACTCAACATCAAGAATCTCTCGCCGAGGCCACAGCCCCGTCACTACCACCAGTTACAGCGAAGCCGATAAGACGCCAAAAGAGGTCATAGTCGACTCAAACCGATGGGCCACTAAGGAACATTCCATGGACCCAAGAAGAAGAAATTGCGTTGTGTAAAGCTTGGATTCATGTATATGAAGATTGTGCCAAAGGTAACGCGAGGAAGGGGAGTGGATTTTGTCTTATGTACAAGCGTACCTAGCAAGCAAATCAAATTCGGATCGACAAGGGTACGATATGGTTCTTGGGAAATGGAAGACGGTGCGGCCGAATGTGACTCATTTTTGTGAAGTGTACAATAACCTCTTGCGTATGCAACCTATTAGTATAGCCGGAGATGAAGATTACTGCAATAAGGCAACTCTAAACTATTGAAGCTGAATACAGAGTAAAGTTCACACTCAAACATTGTTGGGAGCAGTTAAGAAAATGTCAGAAATGGTATAACACTGAAGTTCCCGTTTTTTATCAAAGGAATCAAATGAAAGGTCCAAGAGATACAAGTCATCTGGGTCTAGTTCGTTCAACCCAGAGAGTGGAGGAGAAAGTATAAACCTGGATGATGATGCCGCTGGAGATGATGAGGAAAATGAGGTGCAAGAACTTCCACGACCAATGGGCAGGGACAAAGCGAAAGCTTTGAATAAAAAAGGTGTGAATAAGTCGGGATCGTCGGCAACTATGAATGACGAGGTGTTGGCTAAAATGATGATATCGAATATGGCACAACAAGTCGAATGTGACAATGAATTGAAGAGGAAAGAACGGGCTAAATAGATAGCACTAAAAAGGAAGGAAATGGAAGTGAACGAATATAAAGCAAAGCAAAAAGACTTAATGTTCTATATGCAGTCATATGAATATTTTACTAGGGATGCACGCATAGCCATGGACGAGGTTAGAACGGGGATAAAAGCGAAGTGGGGTTTCAACTTTTAGTTTAAATTTCGAAGTTTATGTATTGTTTTACTTTCGTATGTTTGCGTCTTTACTCTTTAATAATCGTAGTTTATGTATTATTTTAATATTCCCATGCAGTTTATATACTATGTTTAATATTTGAAGTTTATGTAACGTTTTAATTTCGTATGTTGTGTTTTTAAATTTGAATGTTTACGTTTTTATATTTTTACATTTACGTTTTTAATTGTGTAAGTATAAAAAAGATGGGAGTTAAGGTGAATATGGGTTTCCCTTGCCCACTAAAAGGTGAAGTGAGGTGAAGGGAAGTGAGAGGAGAAAGAAAGCTGACGTGACGTTGAGATGTATGGTGAAAAACTTGTTTCCTTGCCATTTAGCCTAATAAGATTTCAAGCTTTCAAAAAGAAAAAACAATCTTCATTTTTCATTATATTAAATAAAAAACATAATAAAAACTCTACACAAAAGAAGTAACATAAACATTATCATCAAATGTAGTCAAGAATTGAACACCAATAATCTAGATAGGAATGCAATTTGTGTCTTTTATTAAATCCTAATTTAACCCCAATTAGAAGACACATACGTGTACTAAGAAAAATTACCTACAAGGCTGCAGCTTGAGCATGTACATGGCGAGTACTTGTGTGGAAAACTAGAAGGGGGGGTTGAATAGTTTTACGTTCTTTTAAATTTATTTCCAAAATATTTTGTTGGTTATAAAAACTTTCGATTCGATCTTAAGTGAATTCAAGTAGCAACCAATATGAGCAAGTCTAAACTAATATTGAAACTATTGAAATATAATGAAGAAAAGATAGAGTTAGAAAGATCAAACCACAACACGCGAATTTATAGTGGTTCGGCTACAAGGACACCTTCCTTGCCCTACTCCACTCCCCGAGTACCACACTCGAGAGTTTTCTTCACTATGTCAACAAACTCCTTATGGTGGAGAAACCTTACACACCTTGGCTTACACAAGTTAACGACACTAAGCTAAATGTCGAGTTCTAATCGTAGCTAGAACCAATCTCACACCAAATATCACACCACGTGATCTTCACACCTTAATCACACCTTCACACCTTCTTCAAGACTTCACACCGTCTTCACACCTTATCAATCTTCACACCTTCTTCTATGCACAACTAAGTCACTACTACTAAACTAGTTTACAACACACTAAGATTCTACAATCAACAAGTATTCACAACACCTTAACAAATAGCTATCACTAGTACTATATGAAACTAGCTATACACAACACCACTACAATAAGATGGATGTAGAGAAGTGTTCTTCTTCTTGCACTTGAATGGATGAAGCTTTGGATCACTTGGAAACAAAGACTTATGAAACATATGATCAAAGGATTTTAGATCTAGAGAAGAGGATTGGATCAGAAAGTTTATAGTGCAAAAAGGTGAGGAAAATGTGCAAAATGATCCAGTATTTAAAGGGCCAGATTTTACTGTTCGGGAGCGTTGCCGGTCCCCTTAATTGTTGGCCGGTCCCCTTAATGATTAAGGGGGCCGCCTAGTAAAATTAAGGGGGCCGCCCTCCTGAACGTTTGAAAAGATTCTCTGGATAAAATTTGCCCTTTTTGGTTGGAAATTTGAAATCATATTTTTGTGGTTTAATAAAGCTTTACCAAAAATGATTTACAAATATATATAAAATGTTAAAATCATTTTATATAATGTTATGTATTAATGTAAAATTTCCTTTGATCATGTAATGCATAAGTTACTAAGTTTATGCATACCTTAAGTGATATAAGATGTAGAAGTAAATATTTGTCACCAAATACTTGTTTATGTCTTATTCTTGACTTAATTTGATTTAAGTTTTGTGATTATCAAAACATAGGTTTATTGAGAAATATTAATAACATTTACAAACATTATTTATATCAACAACTTGTTTTTCCCAAATTCTATATAAAGAAAAAACTATCACAATTAGTTAAGAGTATCCTCGAATAACCAAAAGGCTTGTGTCTCAATGGTACTCTTTTAGCTGTGTGAGAAGCTCATCAATCAAAATGATTGTGGGTTCAAGTAATACTTACGACATGTGTCTCAATGGTACTCTTACTTTTAGTTACAGTTCTGAAAAAAGTATACTCGAATACAAAAAAGTAAGTATGTAAGCATTTCATGAATCAACAGAACACCAAGACAACGATTGAAAAGAAAAGGCATAATGGTATCGACGGAGCTAGAAATATATGCTAACGGGGGACGTAATTATTTTTTTTATATTTGTAAAGATTCAATTCATCATCAGTTAAACTGATTCAATCGTTCAACAATGTTAAACACCGATGAAATTATAATCTCGTCTTTAGATTATTATATATGACCTTTAGTCGATAAAATACAAACATGTTACAATATCAGATAGGCAGATTTTACATAAACACTCTAAATTAACCATGTGTTTGCTTTGATATTATTTGGTACATTACCATATTACCTCAACAATAAAGTAAAACAACAAAAAACAATTAAAATAAAAGTTAAAGAATGAATAAACAAGGAAAAGAAATGAAAGTGGGTTTCGTCGACTCCAAAGCAAATGTGACATAAAGCACTCCAAGTCCTATTACACATACAATGATACAAATAAAATATTTTAGGGTAATCACCGTTAAATAACAACCTATTTTTTTCAATTTGTCAAGTTGTAACACTTACTTTTTTTATCAACATATAAACCAACATACTTTTCAAATTTTGTTCTGACTTCAACCATATGACTAACTTAAATTTGCATTATTAGTCCTTTATACTAACGACAGCTAGTAAATAACTAAGATTTGAGTTTCTTACGTTTTTAAACGTTTTCATCCATTTTTGCACGTTTTCTTCCGTTTTAACACATTTTCATCCGCTTTTACACGTTTTCATATATTTTTACACGTTTTTATCCGTTTTTGCACGTGTTTGTCCGTTTTTACACGTTTTTCATCCGTTTTTACACATTGTCGTCTATTTTTGTACGTTTTCGTCCATTTTTACATGTTTTCATCTGTTTTTACACGTTGTCGTCTGTTTTTGCATGTTTTCATCTGTTTTACACATTTTCGTCCATTTTTACACGTTGTTGTCCGTTTTTACAAGTTCATCAGGTTTTGCACGTTTTCAACCATTTTTGCACGTTTTTGGCCACTTTTTATATAATTTAATCTGTTTTTAAGTGTTTTTGCACGTGTAAAGATGGATGAAAACGTGTAAAAATGGACGAAAACTTATAAAATAGACGAAAATGTGCATAAATGGACACAAACATGAAAAAAAGGACCAAAGCATGCAAAAAAGAATGGAAATGTGTAAAAACAGATGAAAATGTGTAAAAACAAATGAAAACGTGTAAAAATAGACGAATACATGCAAAAAGTGAAGACATGTAGAAACGGACGAAAACATGCAAAAATAGTTGAAAATGCGCAAAAACAGACGAAAACGTGTTAAAACGGACAAAAACTTGCAAAAACTGACGTAAACGTGTCAAAACAGACGAAAACGTGCAAAAACGGACGACGACGTGTATAAACCAGACGAAAACATGCAAAAAGAAACGAAAACAAGAAACAATGGACGAAAACATACTAAAGCGGACGAAAATGTGCTAAAACGGATGAAAATGTTCAAAACGTGTAAAAACGTACGAAAACGTAAGAAAATCAAATTTGAAGTTATTTACTAACGGCCGTTAGTATAAAAGACTAACAATGCAATTTTAAGTTAGTCATATGGGTGAAGTCAGAACAAAATTTGAAAAGTATGTTTGTTTATATGTTGATAAAAAAAATAAGTGTTTCAACTCGTCAAATTGAAGAAAGTAAGTTGTTATTGTATAGTGTTTGCCCAATCTTTTATATTGATTTATTCTCTATTATTCTTTCTTCCTATATCCTACCAAACTTCTCAATCACTTTTGCTGTTTCAAACACTCAAACAGCTTGCTATATTTTGTGAACTATGGAACAAAGTGTTCTTTAATTATTCGAAATGACCGAAACAACAGCGAGTGTAACAAACAATTATCATCTGAAAATCGTAATGACGATAGGGCTACTTAGTGTTGGGTCATTGGCAGGGGTTATCTTGAAGATAATATGAAACATGTGCCGGAAATCAAGATAAAAGCTAGGCTAGATGGCCAGTTGGTAGTGGCCGAGCACCTGCCAACCCCCCACTGGCTCCGACTATGTTTGAGATGAAAATATTTATGAAGTATTTGGGAGTGATGGATTTTTTGTATTACACGTGTCATGGAGATTATTTACCTAAAAGTACACATGAGATTACGGATTAAAACTACAAACCATAAGTCATAAGTTATCGCATGTTTAAGAAGTTCAAATGTGTTAATTTTAACAGAGGAACAATCTTTAATGGCCTTGCTTTAAAGTATCCACTATAAGACGTCCTTGAATAGGTCTAAGAAAATTGAAAAGTTTTATATTTTGTTTCAATTATAATAGGAAATTTACGTAGCATGAAAATGTTTTAATTCTCAGACCTCTTATAAATTTACTACGATTAATGCATGTGTAATGTGAGGCATTTATAAAATTGTAATACATTTTTATTATAGCTTATCATCTATTAATTATAAAACCCCGGTTAGATCCACACATGCATGTTTCCCTCCAACCCATTCAAAAACCAAAAACGTCCACTGATCTGAGTGTGGATCTTCCATCCAACGAGTCAGTAAAAAATTTCATAGGTGCTTATTTCTTGGCGGAGTCCCGGTACACCTACATATGTAAAAAAGGATGTTCTTAACCGTATCGTACTGCCTGTACTTAAAGCCTGGGAGCTCTTTGCAATAATAGGCATGTTCTCCAAATGAATCCAAACATGCCTTTTGACAAACTGAGCATATCATGTTAACTCAGGAGCTTCTAAAGGTGTACAATAGGAAAGGTAGTATTAAGAGATGTTCTTTGGAGATAGATATTGCCAAAGCTTATGACACTGTGAGCTGGAATTCTTGCGAGATATTCTGGTCAAATTTGGATTTCATGCTAAAATGCTCAGTTAGATAATGGCTTGTGTTACATCCCCTACTTTCTTTGTATGTGTTAATGGAGAGGTTCATGGGTACTTCAAAGGTGCTAGAGAGCTGAGACAGGGAGATCCTATCTCTCCCTACTTATTCACATTTGTATTGGAGGTTTTTACCTTATTGATGCATCATAATATCCAAGGTTCTCCTAATTTCAAATACCATGCAGGGTGTAAAGAGCTTAAGCTAACTCACTTGTGTTTTGCAGATGACCTCTTGGCCCTGTGTCATGGCAGTTTGGAATCTGTAAAAGTGGTAGAAAAGTCTCTTGATGATTTTAGTAAAGTTTCTGGCCTGGTTCCTAATATGAGTAAGAGTACCATCTTTTTTGGTAATATTAATGTTGGTGAGCAGAAGAGTATCTTGGAGATGATTCCTTTTCAAGTTGGTAAGCTTCCAGTCAAATACCTTGGAGTTCCTTTAATAACAAAAAGGTTAGGCAGAGAGGAATGCAAGGCTTTAGTGGATAAGGTTAGAGCTACAGTTAGGGACTGGAAAAATAAGTTTCTGTCTTATGCAGGTAGGACATAACTTATAGCTTCTATTCCTTCATCAATGCAAATTTATTGGGCTGCAGTCTCTCTATTACCAAAGTCTACTGTCAAAGACATTGAAAGGGTTCTTAACGGTTTTTTGTGGAATCAAGGAGAGCTTACTAGAGGTAAAACTAAAATTGCTTGGAAATCTATATGCAAACCAAAAGCTCAAGGAGGTCTGGGGTTCAAGGATATTGGGTCTTGGAATGAAACTCTTTTGTCTAAACATATATGGAATATTGCAGCTAATAAAGAGAGTCTCTAGGTTAAGTGGGTAAATGTGGTGAAACTCAAAGATAGAAGTATATGGGACACTACTTGTGATGGAAATGATAGCTGGATGTGGAGAATTCTTTTAGAGCTAAGAGAAAAAGTTAGAACTTTTATCTTTCATAAGATTGGGAATGGATTGAATACTTCTATTTGGCATGATCAGTGGCATGAGCTGGGTCCTTTAAGCCAGTTTATAACCAGAAGGGATGTCTATGCTGCTAGATTGTTAGACAAGATGTGTGTTACTAATATGATTTGTGATGGGCATTGGACATGGCCTAGTGAATGGTGCAACAAATATCCTGAATTGATGTCAATTGTAGTCCCCACTTTAAGAAACTACAGTGACAAAGTTTTATGGAAATGTAGGAATGGAGACTTGAAAGATTACTCTATTAAATGTGTTTGGGAAAGCCTGAGGGAAAATAGCACTAAAGTGAACTGGTATAAGTTAATATGGTTTTCTCAAAATATTCTAAGTCATATGTTTGTTCTGTGGATGGCTATCCAGGGGAGGCTAATGACTCAAGATAGGATTAGCAGCTGGAATAAGGATGATTCTATGGTGTGTTCCTTATGTTCTAAGTGCATGGACTCACATAGTCATCTATTCTTCAAATGTGCTTATGCTGAAAGAATTTCGAGTGCTTTGAATAGAAAGTTGAGAACTAAAGGGATACCAACAGAATGGAAGGATATTATTCAGTATATGGCCAGTCATTTTACAAAGAAAACTATTCAAAGTGTAGTTTGCAGACTAGTTCTGGGTGCTAGTGTGTACTATATCTGGGAGGAGAGAAACAAGAGAATCTTTACCACTGAAAGAAGGACAGCTGAAACATTAGTTGAAGTAATCGTTGACAGCACTAAAATGAGACTCATGAGCATCAAGGTTCTTAAATCTAAGAATGTGTTGAAGGTGGCAGAGGAATGGAATATCCAGACTTGGGATTCTAAGTAAAAGGAGTGTTTGGGTCAGGGGTAAAAGGGTGTACTTTATTTACCTCTCTTATGGTTATAACTGAAGCAGATAATGAGTTAATGAAGTCTGAAAAAGGTATCTCCTTCTCATCAGAACAGAATGATGATTATCAAAAAGGTATATACCTTATCTTCAAGTTTCATCAACTTGTGGGACTTGAAGATTTAGATTCACTTCAATTGATGGCTCTGTAACTTGGAATATAAGTAGTTCAGCCCTGTCTTGTCCTTTTTTTCCCTAATAGGCCTTTGTTAGGTAATTAGGGGGTGTTTGGTATAAGTAGTCTATGAGCTTTTTATGGTCCATAAAGCGAGTTTCCAATTGAGAAGGGTAAGTAAATTGGTGTGGCAGTGTATGATACTAGGAATTGTGAGGAGTGAAAGATGAACCTACATGGTCCTAGTTATACACTGCTAAGGAGGTAATGGTTGGTCCTCCCTTAAGGTGAGTGTTTCTAAATGTGTGAAGCCATTTGTAAAGATGGAAATGCAGCACATTTGGAAGAGCCCTTGACCTGGAAGGATAATAGGTTCCTAGTGATGCCATTCTCCATTCCTACTTTGTTCATTGTGGGTGCAGTTTGAATGGTCTTGGTGGGATGGAGTTATGGAAATGTAGATAGATGGTAGGTACAACAAAGGTGAATTAGAAGATTGGTAGAAGTATCATGTTTATGAGTTTGTGAAGACATGTTTTGTATTGTTTGTGTAGACATGTTCTGTATTGACTTTGTTATCAGAATTTTGTTATGTTTGATATCATTGTTATTAGTATCTGATGTCAGATGTATAGTGTAGTGAATGTGATCACGTTTGGGACTTGTTAAAACAGTGATGGATGTCTCATTATTTGTACTATGATTGGAGTATATAATATATTTCACCTTTTGCCAAAATAATAATAGTAATAATAATAATAGTAATAATAATAATAATAATAATAATAATAATAATAATAATAATAATAAGGGCATATCATTTCAACCAAAAATAAAGGAATCATAAAGTGATACTTAAGGATTGTGTGATATTCCACCAGTGACATATGTTGACCTAGTCTGTCTATGAGATAGCTAGTATAAAATCCTGAGCACGTGGTGCCCGTAGACACTCAAAAACTGCTTTCTATCTCACAGTCATGTCGAATTGGACTTCCATGTCCTTGATCATTTCACTAAAAAGTGCACTTACCAATGTTTGTTCGGGTTTAGAGGAGGCGGTATCCTTATTAGTGAAACTACTTAAATCAAAGCTTGAAATCGTATCACGAAGACAAGCCAAAGCATAAACATAATCATAATCCGTACCGCATATGCCACTGTCCCGTAAGATGTGGTTTACTATAATGTGAAAAAGTTTATAAACTCAAAAGGTTTATAATTTATTGATATGTGATGACATGACACAATTATAAATAAAATAAAATAAAAGAAATTCAATGCATAGTTAATCTAAATCTTGAACTAGTGTTAAATTATATTTGAAACAATATATATATATATATATATATATATATATATATATATATATATATATATATATATATATATATATATATATATATATATATATATATATATATATATATATATATATATTGAAACACATTCAAATTTGAAGTACAATATTGTTGTTGGGTATGGGCAAAACCTGCAACTTGTTGAGGAACATAAGCAACAAATCTTTTAAATGACCGTGATCATCATTTGCATTCAATGATTTTGAAGCACAATATTCTTGGATATGGGTAAAAACATGCCAAAATGAATTGATAGCTTTGAATTCAATATAGTTTGACAAATGTTATCTTAGTCAAACAATTATTAATAACATGTATAGATAGCTTTAAATGACCATAAATTCAGTTTGACAAATGTTATCATAATCATAATCAAATGACCGTGATCATCATTTGCATTAAAAAAAAACTTACTAAATCGGGTATCAAAAGAATCCTATACAGTATATGATAAAGTATAGTACGGATAGCAGGCTTACTGGGCCTGAACTATCTCATACGAATCGGGCTCCGACCCTACAGACAAAACGGGCTCTGGCCCAACGAGCAAACTGTGCTCCGGTCCAACAAGCCAACAAAGCCAGACATGGCCAAAGCCTATGCCACAAGCATGGCATAATCTGGACAAAACTAGGGCACATACGAGCGGCACTCCTGAAGTACGCTCGCGGACCGGACCCCGGTCCAGAAATCCGCCTATGTCCACAAACAAGATTAAGCTGCGGATCCTTGCCCGGCAAGGATCCCACTCTGGCCACTACAGTAATATGCGAAATATTAGGAAGCCCTAATATTTCCACCATCTATAAAAGGAAACCCCGATTCACACTTTCGAGGTACGAGTTTCTCACTCATCCCAATACTCTCACATTCCTCTGATAACATGAGTACTTACTCTCACACCAAAGCTTAATCGTAGGGTCCATCCCCACAGTAAGGCTAACGGTTTATCTTTGCTTGTGCAGGAAATATCATCCTCTACTTGGATTATTGCATAACCTGCTACTAGCGACGCCCGTCCGAAGTAGCCCAAAAGCATTATCAAACCCAATCTCAACACATCACACTTTTTGCACTAACAAATTGGCGACATTCGTGGGACCCATTGCATAACTGCATTCTAAATAAAATACTCGCCATGAGCCAGCAAGCAAACACCAATACGTCCGCACCTACGTCCGCCGTGCGAAATATGGACGAAAAGGATAAAGTGAAGATGTTGGGAGGCAATGGCGTACCTACACCTAGCACAGACCTCCAAGGTTACTATGAAAGGAACTATGACTAACTCATGCCGATTATGGTTGAGAAATATCATAAAAAACAAAAACAAAATCTCGATGAAGTAAAAGCTCACCTCTTTGAGGACGCCTCACAACAATCTGAATCCAGGACACCCAGCCCGAAGAAGGACCTAAGGAGAAAGATCGAAGCTAAATGCCGACAAAGTGCATCCTCAAGCCCTGACTCGCGAAGCCGTAGGTCGAGGTCTCCCAGAGGAAGGGGTCCAGAGAGGGGAGATGTATTCAAAAGGCTGGAAAACGGAGTGTTCTACAGGCTCGGGGGCGAAGGCAAAGAAAAAGGTATTTCCGCATACTCACAACGCTACCGACGTCAGTCCCACCGTGACGACCAGCGAAGGGAGGACAATCACTACCAAGGTCTCTGCTCCCGTGATTCCGGAAGACACCGCAGCCAAGGATCACCTCCGCAATGCAAGGATGATTTAGAAGTTTGGAGCCACAGGAGGAGAAGGTCGAGGTCAAGAAGGCGGAGATCTGAAGTCGATGACGACGACCTGGCACAGCCCTGGTCATGCCAGGACTCCGATCCGTTCACTCCCTGCATTTGTCACTTCAAGATGCCAAAACAGATGCACATGCTGACTCAAGTCAAGACATATGATGGAAGTGAGGATCCGGAGGACCACCTAAAGATCTTCCAATCCGCTGCAAAAGTGGAACGCTGGGCTATGCCAGTCTGGTGTCATATGTTTAATTCCGCGACAGTCTGGTTTGATGATCTCCCACCAGAAACAATATATAGCTATGATGAATTGAGGGAAGCATTCCTCGCAAACTTCCTCCAGCAAAAGAAGTGCATTAAGGATCCCGTGAAGCTCCACAACATAAAGCAAGGAGAAGGAGAATCCACGGAAGACTTCATGGAACGATTCAAAAAAGAGTGCAGACATGTGAAGGGGGCCCAGAAGTGCAAAAAATATCAGGATTCATGCACGGGATAAATAACCCAGAGCTGATCAAGCGCTTGCATGACAAAATCCCTAGGAGCATTGACGAAATGAGGAAGGCAGCCATGCCCTTCCTCAGGGAAGAGGTGGCAGCTGGAAA
The DNA here is from genome assembly GCA_030686995.1 of Artemisia argyi. Classification (NCBI taxonomy): domain Eukaryota; kingdom Viridiplantae; phylum Streptophyta; class Magnoliopsida; order Asterales; family Asteraceae; genus Artemisia; species Artemisia argyi. Next base: position 13,445,495 of record CM060701.1, read on the forward strand.
TCAAGAACAAAAGAAACCATCCTCATCATGGGGGCAGTCCGACGGAAGTCAAAAGTACAATTTTTGAAAAGGGGGATTTAGGGGTCAGCAGAGATTGGATAAAGAGACCAGACCGGTTTGCCCTTCTCTCCAAGTCCCCAAAGGAAATTCTGAATCTAGAAAAAGCAAAATTCAAACCCCCACCTCCGATGACAACCCCGATCGAAAAAAGGAACGTCAACAAGTTTTGTGACTTCCACAAAGAGGTGGGGCATAACACAGACGAGTGCAATACATTTAAAAAGGCAAATTGAGGAGTTGATAAAAAACGAAAAGCTGTCACATGTGATCAAGGAGCTAAAACAAAATAGTGGAAAGGATCAACAAAAGATAGCAAAAAGGGAGAAACGTCCTCAAAAGATAAGGCACAACCCATCTTGATGGTACAAAAGTGGCAATAGTTAGCCAGACAAAAAATAACGCAAAGCTTCCCTCCCGACCCGGAAATATCTTTCCCACCTCTAGGACAAGATGAAGGGAATAAGGGCCCGATAATCATAGAGGCAGAAATCGGAGGCCACTGCGTGCACCGCATATAAGTGGACGGGGCCTTAGCATCCGAAATATTATATGAACATTGCTACAATAGGATCCGACCTAAGATAAGGAGTACGATGGTCTCGGCCATGGTACCTCTTATCGGATTTGGTGGTGACGTCATATGGCCAATAGGGCAAATAATACTCAAGGTAAAAATAGGTGACGAAGAGCACGCCGCCTCCGTATGGATGAAATTCTACATAGTAAGGTTGCACTCACCCTACAACAGAATTATAGGGCGACCGAGGGTACGAAAAATACAAGCGCTACCGTCAACGGCCCATGGCATGTTGAAATTCTCAATTGAGGGAGGAGTACTCACACTGTGGAGAAGAAAAATCATCCTACTTGAATGTGCAATGGTTTCTGATCCAGTGACAGGAACCCCTGTGGCCGACCCCCCCAAGCGGAAAAAAGGATCGCAATCGCAATCGCAATTCACCTTGAACATCCAGATCAAACAGTAACGGTAGGCACCACCCTCACAAAGGAAGGACGAACAAAGCTATGTGATTTGTTACAAAGAAATCTGGGCATGTTCGCTTGGTGTCCGGTAGATATGACGGGAGTCCCGCGGCGTGTAGCAGAGCACCGCCTCAACATCCGCGAGGGATATACCCCAATAAGACAAAAGAAACGAAGCCAAGCCCTAGAAAGAAGCACGGAAATATGGGAGGAAGTGGAGAAGCTTGTCGAATCAGGCATCATGAAAGAAGTGCATTACCACAGTTGGTTAGCTAACTCCGTAATGGTTAAGAAACATGATGACAACTGGAGAATGTGCATTGACTTCAAAGACCTAAATAAGGCATGCCCACATGACTATTATCTGCTGCCAGAGATAGACTAGAAGATAGAATCCCTCTGCAGATATCGCTTCAAATGCTTCCTAGACGCGTATAAGGGCTACCATCAAATACAAATGGCTGAGGAAGATGAAGAAAAAACACCGTTCATAACCAATAAAGACATATTTTACTACTCCAAAATGCCATTTGGCCTAAAAAATGCTGGAGCAACATACCAGCGGTTGGTAGACAAAACCTACTACAAACAAATTAGGAAAAATCTAGAAGTATATGTGGACGACCTAGTGATAAAAAGTCATACGGAGGATGATATCATCCGGGATGTAGAAGAAACGTTCCGAACATTAAAAAGCATAAACATAAAATTGAACCCCAAAAAATGCACCTTCTGCGTGGAGGAAGGGACGTTTTTGGGCTATACCATCAGTACCAAGGGCATACAAGCATGCCTAGATAAAGTGGAAGCGGTTACTAACCTTCCGTCTCCCAAATGCCTGAAAGAAGTACAAAAACTAAATGGGAAGCTAGCTAGCCTGAACCAGTTCCTTTCAAAGTCAGCAAAGAAATCACTACATTTCTTCAAGACACTCAAAAAGTGCACAAAGAAAAGTGACTTCTGATGGACGAAAGAGGCGGAGGAAGCTTTCCAACAAATGAAAAAAGTAATAGCCAACCTTCCGACACTAACAACACCAATAAAAGGAGAAGAGCTAATCATCTATCTGGTGGGGGCAAAAGAAGCGGTAAGCGTGGTGCTAATGGTGGAAAGGGAGGAAAAACAAATGCCAATTTACTTTGTAAGCCGCGCCTTGAGAGGCCCAGAGATAAACTACACACCAATGGAAAAATTGGTGTTAGCTCTGGTGCACGCCACCAAGCATTTGAAAAGGTACTTCCAAGCAAACTTCATGGTGGTTATTACGGATCATCCAATCAAGCAAATCCTATCCAAACCAGAGGTGGCAGGAAGACTACAAAAATGGAGCATCGAACTGGGCGGATATGACATACACTATCGACCACAAATCTCGGTCAAAGGACAAATCTTGGCAGACTTCATAGTGGAACGACCAGAAGATGACTCAGAAAATGAACCAATGGAAGAAGAAAAGCTACCGAAACCCTGGAAACTATTCACGGATGGATCGTTATGCGGGGATGGCTCCGGGGCTGGGTTGGTCTCATCATCCCAGAAGGAGTGGAATTCACCTACGCCCTAAGGTTCACATTTAAAGCTAGTAACAACGAATAAGAGTACAAAGCTCTCCTAGCCGGACTAAAAATAGCATGACAAATGGCCGTTGAAAATTTGCAAGCGTACATTGACTCTCGACTCGTATCAAACCAAATCAACGGATCCTATGTGGCCAAAGAAACCGAGATGGTTCAGTATTTAGAGAAGGCTAGGGAACTTATTTTTAGCATTAAAAGTGACGATCATTATTGAGTCGACAAGTATTGTAATAGTTAAGAATATTGGGCTATGGACTTGGTACTTATTTAGTATATCATGTAAGCCTTTATTAGAAAATGTAAACCAAGCCCATTAGACAAAGCCCATTGAAAGCCTTTAGGGCATCTTATATAAGTAACTATTTAAACACCTCAAAGGCTCATTTGAGGTGTGTGCTTGTGTGTGTAAGTGTGTGTTTTATTAATAAAGTCCTCTTCTTCTTTATACTCTCTTTATCTATCTTAACGCCATATACATATTATCAAGTCACCATCTTTACTTCATATAGTGCTTATATTTGTGATAGAGTTGATAGATTTAAGGTCCTACAAGTGGTATCAATCGCCTAACAATGATTTAGGAGTGTTTTTATCAAGTTTTTGTTAAAAAGTTGTTTATTTTTCATATATACATGCACTTTTTCTTCAAAAAGTTTTGATTTTTACAAGTTTTAGTGTTAAAGTTGTTGTCTTTATTGAAGTTTTAGTGATTTTAAGTGTTTTGGGAAAGATTTGATCAAAAGAAACAAGTGGAAAATGAGTTTTGGGTGAAAAAAATCGTTTTTTTTAGCTGGTTGGTAATCCTTTGCTTAAAGTTTAGCAAAAAACCCTTTTCCTACTCAAAAGATCCTACTCAAAAGATCCTACTCAGAAGATCCTACTCAAAAGATCCTACTCAAAAGATCCTACTCAGAAAATCCTACTCAAAAGATCCTACTCAAAAGATCCTACTCAGAAGATCCTACTTAGAAGTTTTACTCAGTATTTCCCTAGCTTGGACAAGTTAGTGGAATACTTCGACACGGGATATCTTTCAAGCTTGGACAAGTTTGAGAGATTTGTTTGGTTCTTTAACCTTACGCATAAACAATTGCTTACGCCTAAGCCAAAAACTTATGCATAAAGTAAAAGTTTACGCCTAAACTTTCAGTTTACGCATAACTTCTCTTTACGCCTAACTTTTTGTTTACGCATAAGTTATCAGTTACGCGTAAGATTCAAGTTAACCATAAGATTAGTGTCTACGCATAAGATCAAGGTTTATGCATAAGAACAGATCATCAGAGTTGACTAAAAATGCTCTGGGAAGAAGTTATTGAGGTTTTAAGGTTTCAGATCAAATTTTTCACCATAAAAACTTGCATCAAGTTGCACTAAACACAACTCCTACTTCGTTGAATCGATCCTAGATCAACTTTATCATCTATCAATGGCAACTCAGCAAGACATTCATGCAGCCGGTGCCGAAAACCGACCTCCCATGCTGTCAAAGGGTGGATACTCACAATGGGCTAGTCGTATGATGCGCTATCTTAAGAGCAAAACAAATGGAACACTTCTTGTCAAATCCATTGTGGATGGACCCTTCAAACCAATACAAGTCCTAGACCCTGGAGATCCAAATGGAACCCCCCAATACAACCGTTCTACAGAGATCAGAATGAGACTGAGTACACTGAGTAAGACAGACAACAAATTGCAGCTGATGATCGGGCATTTCATTACATCGTTCTTGGTTTACCTGAAACCATTTATGCTACTGTTGATAGTGAAGTAAGTGCTCAAGCTGTCTGAGAAAGAGTCAAGAGGTTAATGTATGGGACAGACATCGGGAAACAAGAAATGGAAACACAATTGCTTAAGGAACTTCGCAAGTTTACTTCAATTCTTGGTGAATCCATAGAGACGTACTACCACAGGTTCTGCAAGATCATGAATGATTTATCAAGACACAACCTCAGTCAGACAAATATTGCTAACAACACCATTTTTCTGAATGAGTTGCAACCAGAATGGGGAAGATATGTCACAATTGTCTATCAGACAAAGAATTTGCATGAAGTAACTTATGATCAGCTGTATGACTTCTTGAAGCAAAATCAAGATGAAGCTAATGAAGTAAGGGCCGAATTACTAGCTAAAAAGCATGATCCTCTTGCATTAATGGCTAATACACCAACACCTTTACCTGTGAACACACAACAACCATCATCATCTTCAACTCACAACTACATGTAACCATCCTACATTCAACAACCAACACCGGTCTACCAACAACAACAACATGTTATTCAACAACAACAATACCCACAGTTCCAAGAACCAGAATTCATTGACAATGATGAAGCTACTGCATCCTTGACACAAGCGTTTGCTTTTCTGACAAAGGCATTCCAAGGAAGTTATTCTACACCAACTAACAACAACCAAAGGATTTCATCGAACACTCGCAACAAGCAAATTGCTCAGCCGAGTTTCAATATGGGCAATGAAGGCCAAATGGTTGGAGTTATTGGGAATCAACAGGGATATGCTACTGGATTTCACATGGGTAATTAGAATATGCAGAATCAGTTGGGTCAGTATGCAGGGAATTAGTACGGTCAGTATGCAGGGAATCAGATGGGTCAGTTTGTTGGAAATCAGAGGGGTCAGAATGTTGGCAATCAGGCAATGGGTAATCAGAATAGGAATGTGGCAGCTCCAGTTGTTGGGAATTATGGAAATGTGAATCAGGGTAATCCGGTAAAGTGTTTCAACTGCCAAGGTGTAGGTCATATTGCAAGGAACTGTCCTACTAAGCCGAACAAGAAAGATCTAGAGTATTTGCAGAAAGCGTTGGCACAAAAGGAAAAGGCAGGGTTTCAGTTGAATGCAGAGGAACATGATTTTATGGCTCTTATGGATGAAATGGAAGACAAAGAGGATATCGATGCAAACTGCATATTCATGGCGAATCTTTAGGAAGCTAAGTATGACACGGATTCTGACACACTTCCTGTTTATGACACCAATGCTCCATCTGAGGTATCAAATTTCAACACATGTCATAATAATGATATATTTGATATGTCTCCTCATGAGGAACAGCATTCTGAGAAGCAAGCACCCACTTATGATACATACCTGGACACGCCAAGTAGTAGCAATACTCCTTCAGCAACTCCAGATGTGAATCATAATGGAGGCTTCATTTCACCGCATGCTGAGAATGATGAGGAAACACGTGCTTTATTTGAATCATTATTAAACAATTGTGGTATTGAGATTGAGAAGGTTAAAAAGGTCAATCGCGAAGTTAAGGCCGCGAATGAGAAATTGACCACTGAGCTTGAGAGATACAAGCAAAATTCTAAAAGTTTTCAAATTCACAAAGAACGCGAGTCAGAACTTGAAATTGGTTATAAGAAGTTACTTGTTAAAGATAGGGAATGGAAAAACAAGTTTGATACTCTTGAAATTAGTTCAACAAAAAACATTAACTCTTTAAAACAAGAAATTTCTGAGTTAACAAACCAACTTTCAAAACTAAAAACAGCTTACTCCAATCTTGAAAAAGAACGGGATGAGTTGAAAAAGGACTTTGCAAAGAAAGAAGATAAACTTTTGGAAGAAATCGTAGAGTCAGAACACAAGATTGCACATCTAGAAGAATTAGTGGTTAAGTCGGGTCAGTCAAGTCAAACAATAAAAATGATTTCAAATCAAACTAATCCGATTTACCATACGAAACACAAAATGGCTCTTGGTAACACAAATCCTTGTAATCTCAAAAAAGCTCAGCAAGAACAGAATGTTTTGTATAATGGTAATCTTACTTACACCAAACATGATCCTTTCGTCGTTCGGGATTCTGTGGAAACGATGGAACTTGTCGAAGAGAGCATCACTAAAATGAAACAAAAGGATTTGAAACCGATTGATTACAACAAATTGAACAAACTTTCAGGAATTACTTTTGTTCCACAAAAATAACCTTTAGTGTTTTCCATTAAACGACCATTCTCAAAAATGTTTTCTAAGAAAGTAGTTGCTTCCAAATCGATTTCTAACATGGAACAGATTTCCTCAAATAACACTTTTAACACAAGTGCTGCAAGGGGATATCTTGATGATCTTATAACTAGAGTTGGGCAACTTAAAACGACTTTAGAATCTAAAACGAGACTTAATGAGATCAACTGGAATTCCACGGTTCATTTACAGCTTAAAAAGATTCTCGAAAATGAATTTGCTCCTCAAATAAATAACATCCATGCTCGAGTAATTCATTTTGAACAAGCATTTTTGAAAGAAACAGCTGACTTCGTCACGGATCACAAATCCCTGATAAAGAAGGATAATGAATCTTTTGAGCAAATCAATGTTTTGGAAAACCTAAATGATTCTCTCTTCGAAGCCGTTATGACTACTGATTTTATGTCTATCATCATACAAACATATTCGGTTCAAGACGATGAAAGACTGAGAGCTGAGACCTCCGAAATTGTTTCCAAATATGAAAATGCTCTTATAAAGCTTGAAAAAGAAAAATGTGTCATGTTTTAAACAACTTGATCGAAAAAAGGAAGAATGCAAGTATGACAAACTGTCGTATGAGCGTGCCTTCAAGAACATGAAAGAGCAAAATGATCTTTTGAGGGCTCAGCTTGAAAGTCAAAAAAGGAAGGGTGAGGAAACTAAGTTTGCAAAACCATCAACTTCGGAGAAACCAAATGTTTTAAACACGGTTCAAAAACCAAAAATGGCAATTTCACGGTTTGCTCCAAAAGTCGATGAGAAAAAGGATTTGACAAAACCAGTCACTCCAACACCCTTGCCCCAGCAAAGTGAAAATGAAAAGATTGTTGATAAACAAAAATTGGTTGTTGAAAGTAACACAAATGTGAGTGCACCTGGCCCTTCTAGGAATAGTACACCAAATGTGACTACAAAAACTGTTAAAGAATCTGTTAGTTCTAACGACATGGTCCACAATCACCATCTAGAAGAAGCTAGGAAAAAGACACAACTTTGAAAAGACGGAATTTTAGGCGCAAATCCTAGTGTGATGAATTCTACAAGATTCCAAAGCACTGCTAGTAGTAGTAAACCATTACCTAGGAACAATCAACAAAACACTAGGGAGTGGCTTGCATCTAAGAGTAGTTGCGCAAAAGAGAATGTTAGGCACGTAGATCAAAACACCATGAATTGTCTTCTTCGAATAAAGATCAATCGCCAAATGACTGTAGTGACAACGTTAAGGTTGCAGTTTTAAACAAAATTGTTGAATTTGTCTGTCCTACATGTCAAAAATGTGTTTTTTCAGCTAATCATGATGCATGTGTTGCACAATATATCAAGAAAGAAAATGCACATGCTAAGGTACAATCCATTAAGAAACCAAATAGAAACAAACCCGTTGATAAGAAGCAAAAGGCTAAGAAACCTAATAGGTGGATCTCTACAGGACGTAGTTTTTCTCAAAATGAGACTTCCGCTGCATCTGAAAAGAAAACAACTCCTAGATCTTGCCTTAGGTGGACTCCCACGGGAAAAGTTTTTAACACAGTTGGTCTTAGATGGATTCCTACAGGGAAGATTTTCGATGCTTACACCAAGACAAATAATATTGAAAATCATCAGGATAAGGAAGTAGCAACCAATACAACCATTGAAAGTGAACACCCTCGATGTGAGGAAACATGTACTTCTAACACTGTTATTTGTGCAAATTCTTCTTCTGTGGATGCAGGTAATTGTGAAAGTGATGAGAGTTCATACACCCAATGTGGTAAAGAAGAACTTTACGTCAACATCTCACGTGGAAATCCTTTTCTTGTTTCTCTTTTAACTCCGTTTTTACTTGTCACAACTTAACTTTTTCTTTCTTCAAATCTTCTTTGTATATATTTTTTGAAAAACAAAATACAAAAATATAATATTTTCAAAAATCCAAAAACATTATAAAATAAAAAAAAAAGTCCAAAAATATTCTTCTCACAACATGTCTCTTGTATAATCGATATTCTGTACGTATCTAGAAATGTCATTCAATAATGATACGGACATGTACAGATGCTTGAGCGAGAGTTTTCGAAAATGTTTTCTAAAACATGTTGTTTCTCAAAAGTTTCTTTACAATGGCTTGTAAGTACTTCAGCTTACAACCCGTGCTTCAAAGTGAAATCTTTTCAAAACTTAACTCCAGGTATATCAACTCGAAAAGATTTCAAATAAGGACTTAATCGAATGGCTTTTGGAGACATCAGTTCAGGACCCGTGCTTCAAAGAAAGGAAAGTGCTTAATCAAACAAAGATTTCAAAATATTTTTTGAGCACTTATCCTAAAACGAGAACCAAACACTTATCTGGCTTAAGTTTTCTTTAGAAAAACTTTCAAAATCTTTAAGCTCAAAACCATGATTGTTGATCTAATGATAAATTAGATTTTCAAAATGAGCACCACCTTTTCAAGATTTTTCAAAAAGATTTTCAAAATCTATCAAAATCGGTGCTCATCATCAAAATGACTTGTGTACACTTTACAGTGCACAACTCAAGTTTTCAAAGAAAGGAAAGTGCTACGCAAAATGATTTTCATCAACAAAGTGTACTTATCCTAAAAATGGACACTGTTGTATGCCTCAGTGCGACATTCCTATTCAAACAAAGAAAAGTCTTTGTGTTTCAAAAAACCTTGATGCAAAATTCAACAAATCTGAAACTTCTTTCTCTTTCAGAATTTTGCTTCAAGAAGACTCCTTCCCACTAAACTTTAAAAAGTTTAACATTTCTCAAAAACATATGCGAGTTTTGAGGGGGAGTATTTCATACAAAAACAAATCTGTCTTTCTCTCTTAAAGTTTTTGTTTAATCAGTTGATATAAAAAATATCACGATATGCTATTTTTGAGGGGGAGAAGACATGATTGAAATGTGATCAAAAGTGATTTAAGATTGTGACTGAATCTCGAAAGAGCTCGACTCAGATTGTACCAATGAATTGACGAAGCTTAAAATGTCAGTAATCGAAAAGACTTGTCCTGGACGGGTAATAATTTCAAGCTAGTCTAACTAGTGATGTAAGCGTGTCTCGAATAGGACTTGTCTAAGTAGAATGTACCGTATCGAGAGACTTTCTTTGGACTTGACCAGGACGGGTAATAATTTCAAGCTAGTCTAACTAGTGATGTAAGCGTGTCTCGAATCGGTCATGTTTACTGAAAGTGGATCAATTCAAAAAGTGCAAACTCCTTTGAGAGATTTTCAATAAATGGTTTCATGGCAATTACAGGATAGTCATGGAGTTATAAGGTGACTAAGGTTAGGAAAAACCGTCCTATGATCCACCAGAGCCGGAGGGATCTACCCAAGGACAAATCCAATAGATTAGAATTAGAAGTCCTTAGGTATGATTGAAAAAAGGAGAAAATGAGAAAGGAGAAAGAAGAGGTTGAAGAATTAAAAAGAAAAGTTATGAAAAAGGGTGAAAAGAAATAGCCCTCCAAATGTTCAACCTTAGGGCAGACACCAGGTTCAATTCATAAGCTACTGGTTGTTACCAAGGTGACACCGGTATTGAAGATAAAGACGTCATGGACCCAGTTACGCACTGCACTTAACCTTCTAGCCACTCAAGTTCTCTTAAAAGAGCTTGTTTCATTCTCACGGGGAACCGGTGTAATCTATCAACTTATCTCTTAGACATGGTTGATATTGAAGCAGGAGACCCATCCCTAGTCTCCGCATAGGAAACCAAATTATGCACTTATCGAGTCTAGAGCCATGAGATACATTAAAAGATCTCTTAGGATACACTTCCTATGAATACACTTGTGTTCGCCAAAAAGGACACAAGTTGTAAGAGTCTTTATGAGATCTACGGAACTTGCCTTATCTATCATGATGGTTACTATGTCACAAACGGTCTACAGTTGTGTGGTGATCTCCAGCAACTCACCTGAATCATTGATGTACTTCGGTGGATCTAGTAAGCCCTCTCGGGGGTATCTGGTTTAGGAACGGCCTTGGCAAGGGTTAGAGAGAGTTTTCACACTATGCTGTTAATGATCTCTAATTCCGAACCTGTAAGTACCGGATGCTTTATTGCTAACTGTTCTAATGCAGGTACTGATGAATGTTCCTTAGAGAAAGACCATTACCATCACTCAAAGATCCACATGCTCATACCCTGCAAAGCTCTCTTCAAATATCAAAGCAAAGCAAAGTGCAGATGTAACACCCCCAACCCGAGAAGGGCTAAAGTGTAACATTATGGAGTCAAATCAGAACACAAGCGAACGGAGATACATTTCTAATACAAAGTATACAAAGGTTACAAGGAGAACTAAACAAAATACAAAAGAGTAACAACGATGAACTAAGTCCAACAACAATTGCTTCTAATCATCTCTAAGTCCAGCCAGTAGCTAATCAGGGTGAAGTCTTCTAAGTCCAAAATAAGATCTCTCATCCACAAACCCAGCTTCCTACTAAACCTGCCACAGGAAAAGAAATGCGGCTGAGCTTAAAAGCCAAGTGAACAGATATATATATATATATATATATATATATATATATATATATATATATATATATATATATATATATATATATATATATATATATATATATATATATATATATATATATATATATATATATATAAACGAAGCAAAATATAAGGAACAAAGAATATCATATGGTGCATTGGGGAAAACAAAAGGTACAATAAGGATGATAAGAATAAGTTAAAGGTTAGGTTATATCAGCATTCTACCACGAGCCAAACAAAACAAAACAAAGTCTTCAGCAAAGTAACCATGTACTCAAAGGGGAGACCTCAGAATACCAAATGTAGTAGGAGGGGAGTCCTCAAGTAACCACAGAGTAGCTAGCTCCCAAATATATGTGAAAGGCATGTATTGCACACAGTACCAGACACCAAACCAAATGTAGTAGCAAATCAAATCAAAGCAAATCTAGGATGCATCCATACGCCCCTACCCAAACCAAATGCAGATCAAACAAAGGGACGGTGTGGAACATCACTCGACCACACTAGAGTCATGACATTGGTGCATCAATGCCACGGTCATGTTACCTTCATAACTAGGAAAATGCTCGGGTATAATACTGAAGGGTCAAAGGCAAATCAAATAGCAAAGTCTAAGTCAAATCAAAGTATCATAATCCAAGGTGCATAGCAAAGGTTCAGGTCAAAGGTTTACAAATGGCAGGGTTCATAATCAGAGTTCAAATCAAAGGTTCATAGCAAAGGTTCAATTCAAATGGATCAATGTCAATGGGTCAAATGGAAAGATCAAAGTCAAGGTTCCAATCCACGAGGTTCACTATTCCAAGTTCCAAAGTCCCAAAGTTCATGATCAAAGGGTCATAATAAGAGTTTTAAACAAAAGTTCAATTTAGCAGGTTCCCATCGCTTGCTTAAAAAGGTTCGTAGTACAATCCCATTTAGAAAGGTTTATAACAAGGATTCATTTAGAAAAGATCTTCCAAAGATGACATTTATAAAAATCCCCCAGATAAGTGATCTTAAATCATATTAAAAATGCCGTTATAAAATAGTTTCTCCTTTAAATGTTCCCATATCATAATTAAGAAAAGAAATTTCACCTCCCGTTATATTATCCCAAAAGAACATTCAAAGTCTCACAAGGGTTTCACCTCCCGTTATAATATCCCAAAGGGTATCTAAAGTTTCACAAAGGTTCAAAGGTTAAGGTCACAAAAGGTTATCGAATGGATCATAAGAGTTCAAATGAATAACAATAGGATCACAAATACCGGTGAAACACATCAATTATAGAGCCGAGTACGAAGGATCATAAACAAGATCAAACGGAATCATAATACGATAACAAATCAATGACAAAGTCAAGAGAGAGGAAGTGTGCACTCTTACTGAAAGAGTACGGAATATCTGTACCTCAAACCGCAAATGAAACCATGTCGAAACACAAAGATCGGAAGTTACTCCTTCTTCAGCGAATCTACACAAATTAATGATTGTCTATATTATTCATAAGCTCATTTTAAATTAGGTTACTCCTTTGAGCTTTCTTTCTATTTTTAGAAACTTTCCATATTTAGCAAGTTTCTCGAATTAGTAATTTAATACTTTAGGGTTATAAATTAAATAATCTTTATAGGTTAAAAATGACCATTATAGTAGCTTAGTGTTAAATATGTCAATTTAATAACGTTTAGGGTTATAAATGTAAATTATCAAAGTGGAAGGTTTAAATATGTCAAATAATTGACTTTATGGTTTATATCGTAAATAAATACCAAAATGGCCGTTTTAGACCCCGCCGTTTCACAATTTATAATATGCATCTACGACATCATTTTAAACCGTGATTAAGTTATTATGTTTTAACTCTTTCGACCACGTTAAAAAGCATTCACACACGACACAAATTAAGCAAACAAGACTGATTTACCCATTTACATAAACACATACGCACTCACACAACACCTCTTGATAGCCAAAACAACACAACCCATGACACCATATTTCATGCACAGTTCATAATAAAAATGTCATATGAAATACTATTGTAGTAATGTCATAAACTAAAGTCCATGCAATCTCATTCAGTATATACGCTATATATGAGTTCTAAACTATTGCCATGCATGCACTTTGCCTCCTTCGTATGACTCTATTACCGGAATTAATGTAACCGAAGTTGATTCGTACTCTATATTAACTGTTCCAAATTTCTGGTTTTCGAAGTTTCATATACGATCGTTAAAACAAGTTTTAAATGGTGCGTTGTGATCAAAACTTAAGGTGTGTTTCGTATGTGATATGAGTCGACAAGGTTTAACATACATGCGACACAACCAAACCAATATCACGCGACTCACATACAACTTATGACTCGACTTAGAACATAAATACGACATGCATTACAACACAATAGTTAGTTTTATAACGTGGCATATTTCATTATCTTTACTTGACATAAGCTTTACTAATACTTTTCGTACCACCTTTCTCATAACGAAACAAAACGAAACGAAACAAAAAGAATCAATACATGGAATTTATGTTCTAATGTTTTACGTGGCAAAGTTTATATATCAATTCTTTGAATACCTCTTCATATAAACAATCGTATTTTACGAGTTGTGATTTTTAACGTGACATAATTTTTTTTAGTTTATCTTCGAATACCCTTTTTATTAACGAACCAAAACATGTTAGTGATTGTATGAAGAATCATGTTAGACGTGTAACAAGAACATCAAACGGATTAGGGAATACCTTAGAGTTGGCTTATACGAAAGAGCAAGAGATGTGACACAAGCGAACCGAATCCAACGAACTGAACACAGTACCCTTCGAACAATCGTCCACCACGACGAAGCCCTTCAAAGCTTAGTCGTATTTATGGTTATCAAGAACAGAAGGAATTGCTTTGTTATTTGTTTATGATGATTTGGTAATAATAATAAAAGTGTGACTGAGTCTTGTTGACTAATGAATTATTTATTGACGTGGGTTTGGTTGGACATGTTGTTTGAAGAATGGTGAGACAAACGTGAAGGCAATATTTCAGATCTTATAAAACGTGTAAACCTATATGAAAAGTCGCGTTATCTATTTAAGGAAAATGGGAAATTGATATTTGACTTAATTAGACGAAATTTTGGAGTGACTGATAGTTGACTGCCGAAATTATAGGGATGATGATTAAGAGATTTTCTCACAATTGTGTTTCCATATTATCAAATAAAGTGTATGACATTATTTACACAAAATTCGGTCCACGCAACATTAAAACGTGTGAGATGAAAATTTTAGTTACTAGGCTACGTATATTTTTTTCTTATCATAAGTTTATTTATCGCATACATGTAGATTGTTCGAATATTAAAGTTTTTAAATTACTTAGGTTAAAAGATATTGCAACGTCTTGAATCTCTATTTATTCGTCTTTTCAAAAGTTTAAAATTTTAGGGGTATTTTGGGTATTTCAAATGTTCAAAATATCTGGGTTTTACAATTCTTCCCCTCTAAAAAGAAAATTTCGTTCTCGAAATTTGAAGTCGCAAAGTTAGACGTAGTCGTAGCAAATCGCAAAAGATCGTAATAATTTTCCTCACGCTCTGAGAGGTTCTTCCAAACAAGATCTTCAAACCAAATAGTTTCTCATGACTCAATCAAACAAGGTGGGTTCAAATTCCTCGGAAGGAGACAAATTAGGTTGATTCAGATCAAAAGCCAATGCAACATATAGCAGATGGTAGGTGAATATTCTCGAAATATCATATGTGATACGAACAAAATTTCAAATCGAATAACTATATCAAATAGTAGAGAGTTATACCAGGAGCATAAGATTTTTTTTTTTTTTTTACAGAGGCCAACGGAAAGCATTTCGAGAATCCAAACTTATCCAGATATCGAACGAAACAGAGTAATTGTATAGTTAGAATGAACCTAAGGTCTCATTAATCGCGGATATTCGACAAAACGATGGTGCACCAAACTATGAACAGAAAAAGGAGTAGTTTAACTCGCACAAATTTAGACTTAAAGGATTTCAACGAACAGAGTGATCTTGTTTCCCAATACTTGATCTTAATGATTCAAAGGTGGTTTCGGTTTCCCCAGAGAAGGCACATCACACAGAATTCACATCAAAAGAATCACATACCGGACGCAACAGATGACAATCGTATCCCCTTAAAAGATATTCAAAGAAAGATGTAGGATTAGGTGGGTATTCCGTTCGCGGACAAAGGATTGAACTGCTCAGATGAGAATGTATCGAGTGATAGCATCACGAATGTGACATACATAAGTTTAACTCTTTAGATTTACAAATAGTTTCATCTTCAATACAGCCTTCCAAAGGTATTTTCGTTAACCGACTGATCTTTATTCTCAGAATCCGAAAACTTCATATATATTTTAACTCATAACAGGTCATCATGAAATGAATTCATCGAACGTGAGGAGCGTATAGATATCAAGGCATAGATGTGGTTCTTCATAGTAACGAATCAAATCCATAAAGACAGGAAATAAGTTGATCGATAACATCAAATGGCAGGAAGCTCTACAACGGAACTTAGGATTTTTATTAAAACGCAGAAGTCAAACAATCGCGTGTCGAGAATACAAATGTATCAAAACGTACGGCGATAAGGCGAATCAAACGTACCGGTCGAGAGAATCCTAAAGTCTCACTATTCGCAGATAGTCGTAAACAAAAACAGAGATCTAAGTCTCCACTAAGGCACTTCTCAAGACATCCTATGAACACAAAAAGTGCACGTTATATGATGTAAGTATTATCACGTTGGCCAGGCGTCATATTACTAGCATCATATAAATATGCCCTCATGATGGTCATAGTTTATCTCAATCAGTGAAATAAATCTACAATTCCACCTAATAGTCCAACTAACTCCTGGGTTATCCCTATTCAAAAGATCAAATAACAAACGATGTCGGCAAAACAAATGAAGCTCGAAAAGACGTAACAAGGTCAAACAACCATCATCAGAAAGAAACATGCCGCCACGGGATCAATTTTTCCATCATAAAGTTCTTTAAGAATTCGTCTCCTCGAAACCTTCTTATGTCCAAATAATCAGTCTTCGTCCATCTTCCTATCTGAGAGGGAAACGGAATCACTAACTTGAGTTTGATTTCCTCAAGCCTTCTGCAGTTCTTCTGGAATGCGATGGAGTAGTGTGAATCTCCGGTACGATCTTCAATCTCCTCATTATCCAGTCTGCTTCCACTCTCAATTCATCTTAGTACAACTAAGATGGATAGGGAAGTGGAACTGTATGTCTTCATCGGCTCCGGGTTCGCCATCTTGACTGGTTCTTGTGCTCTGCTCGTCAACTCTTCCGTCTGGCGAGGAATGTCTTCAACATTTCAGGGTAGTCATCGCTGTTGTCAACTTCAGGTTCTATCCAGCTCCATCCTCTGGTGGAAAACTTGGTGGTTCAACAGTAATCATAACCAGAATTCAGGGTGTCAAAATAATTTTCAAAATAAGGTTCATTTCTTTGGTGTACAATATAGGTGTGCGAGAACTTCACAGTCTCAAAAGTAATGCACGAGTCTCCTGAACAATAAAGATAGCAAAAAGTTTAATGATCCGAAATCATGGTAGGAAGTTCAAAATAATTCAAAACACCAAAGATGAGTCATAGTGGAACAGTCGTCAACATCTCGAATGCTTGAGCAATCAATCTCATATCAGAATCAAATCGAAGTTGACTTTTCAAAGAAAGGCAGATTAACAAAGCAGATTTTATCGTTCCAAGGGGAAAGAAACATTCTTATACCCGTGGTTAAATACCACAAGACTCCTCATGGAAACAAGGATAGATAAAACAAAATCAAATAACATCGGAAAGCTTACAGATGATTACCAAAAGCTAGAGATGATCATAGCGTGCAACAATTACATCATCGTCATGGAGATTCTCAGAATGTCCGAAGAGATATCAAAAGGATTAACAAGTAGATCAGCGATCAAAGATAAAATCAATATAGCGTTATGCATTCTCATGCAATCTTCAATGCTTATGTGGTGCAAAGATTTCAAATTCCAAAAAGGATGATTCCAAAAGGCATAGCTAAACGTAAGGCACGAATCAGAGTAGTGCGAAAGCAAAGATACATAAGCAGAATCTTAAAGTCTACCAATTCCTTACTGGTCAAAACATAAGTTCATGAAGGTAATTCCTAAGGCAAGTTCTTAAATCGATTTCCTATGTTCTTACAGTGGATGCTTAATGGTCTAAAACTCATAAGTCATAGCCTAAGCTCTACGGATGTAGTATCCGCCGATCCAAACCTATATCTCTGATACCATAATTGTAACACCCCCAACCCGAGAAGGGCTAAAGTGTAACATTATGGAGTCAAATCAGAACACAAGCGAACGCAGATACATTTCTAATACAAAGTATACAAAGGTTACAAGGAGAACTAAACAAAATACAAAAGAGTAACAACGATGAACTAAGTCCAACATCAATTGCTTCTAATCATCTCTAAGTCCAGCCAGTAGCTAATCAGGGTGAAGTCTTCTAAGTCCAAAATAAGATCTCTCATCCACAAACCCAGCTTCCTACTAAACCTGTCGCAGGAAAAGAAATGCGGCTGAGCTTAAAAGCCCAGTGAACAGATATATATATATATATATATATATATATATATATATATATATATATATATATATATATATATAAACGAAGCAAAATATAAGGAACAAAGAATATCATATGGTGCATTGGGGAAAACAAAAGGTACAATAAGGATGATAAGAATAAGTTAAAGGTTAGGTTATATCAGCATTCTACCACGAGCCAAACAAAACAAAACAAAGTCTTCAGCAAAGTAACCATGTACTCAAAGGGGAGACCTCAGAATACCAAATGTAGTAGGAGGGGAGTCCTCAAGTAACCACAGAGTAGCTAGCTCCCAAATATATGTGAAAGGCATGTATTGCACACAGTACCAGACACCAAACCAAATGTAGTAGCAAATCAAATCAAAGCAAATCTAGGATGCATCCATACGCCCCTACCCAAACCAAATGCAGATCAAACAAAGGGACGGTGTGGAACATCACTCGACCACACTAGAGTCATGACATTGGTGCATCAATGCCACGGTCATGTTACCTTCATAACTAGGAAAATGCTCGGGTATAATACTGAAGGGTCAAAGGCAAATCAAATAGCAAAGTCTAGTCAAATCAAAGTATCATAATCCAAGGTGCATAGCAAAGGTTCAGGTCAAAGGTTTACAAATGGCAGGGTTCATAATCAGAGTTCAAATCAAAGGTTCATAGCAAAGGTTGAATTCAAATGGATCAATGTCAATGGGTCAAATGGAAACATCAAAGTCAAGGTTCCAATCCACGAGGTTCACTATTCCAAGTTCCAAAGTCCCAAAGTTCATGATCAAAGGGTCGTAATAAGAGTTTTAAACAAAAGTTCAATTTAGCAGGTTCCCATCGCTTGCTTAAAAAGGTTCGTAGTACAATCCCATTTAGAAAGGTTTATAACAAGGATTCATTTAGAAAAGATCTTCCAAAGATGACATTTATAAAATCCCCTAGATAAGTGATCTTAAATCATATTTAAAATGCCGTTATAAAATAGTTTCTCCTTTAAATGTTCCCATATCATAATTAAGAAAAGAAATTTCACCTCCCGTTATATTATCCCAAAAGAACATTCAAAGTCTCACAAGGGTTTCACCTCTCGTTATAATATCCCAAAGGGTATCTAAAGTTTCACAAAGGTTCAAAGGTTAAGGTCACAAAAGGTTATCGAATGGATCATAAGAGTTCAAACGAATAACAATAGGATCGCAAATACCGGTGAAACACATCAATTATAGAGCCGAGTACGAAGGATCATAAACAAGATCAAACGGAATCATAATACGATAACAAATCAAAGACAAAGTCAAGAGAGAGGAAGTGTGCAGTCTTACTGAAAGAGTACGGAATATCTGTACCTCAAACCGCAAATGAAACCATGTCGAAACACAAAGATCGGAAGTTACTCCTTCTTCAGCGAATCTACACAAATTAATGATTGTCTATATTATTCATAAGCTCATTTTAAATTAGGTTACTCCTTTGAGGTTTCTTTCTATTTTTAGAAACTTTCCATATTTAGCAAGTTTCTCAAATTAGTAATTTAATACTTTAGGGTTATAAATTAAATAATCTTTATAGGTTAAAAATGACCATTATAGTAGTTTAGTGTTAAATATGTTAATTTAATAACGTTTAGGGTTATAAATGTAAATTATTAAAGTGGAAGGTTTAAATATGTCAAATAACCGACTTTATGGTTTATATCGTAAATAAATACCAAAATGGCCGTTTTAGACCCCGCCGTTTCACAATTTATAATATGCATCTACGACATCATTTTAAACCGTGATTAAGTTATTATGTTTTAACTCTTTCAACCACGTTAAAAAGCATTCACACACAACACAAATTAAGCAAACAAGACTGATTTACCCATTTACATAAACACACACGCACTCACACAACACCTCTTGATAGCCAAAACAACACAACCCATGACACCATATTTCATGCACAGTTCATAATAAAAATGTCATATGAAATACTATTGTAGTAATGTCATAAACTAAAGTCCATGCAATCTCATTCAGTATATACGCTATATATGAGTTCTAAACTATTGCCATGCATGCACTTTGCCTCCTTCGTATGACTCTATTACCGGAATTAATGTAACCGAAGTTGATTCGTACTCTATATTAACTGTTCCAAATTTCTGGTTTTCGAAGTTTCATATACGATCGTTAAAACAAGTTTTAAATAGTGCGTTGTGATCAAAACTTAAGGTGTGTTTCGTATGTGATATGAGTCGACAAGGTTTAACATACATGCGACACAACCAAACCAATATCACGCGACTCACATACAACTTATGACTCGACTTAGAACATAAATACGACATGCATTACAACACAATAGTTAGTTTTATAACGTGGCATATTTCATTATCTTTACTTGACATAAGCTTTACTAATACTTTTCGTACCACCTTTCTCATAACGAAACAAAACGAAACGAAACAAAAAGAATCAATACATGGAATTTATGTTCTAATGTTTTACGTGGCAAAGTTTATATATCAATTCTTTGAATACCTCTTCATATAAACAATCGTATTTTACGAGTTGTGATTTTTAACGTGACATAATTTTTTTTAGTTTATCTTCGAATACCCTTTTTATTAACGAACCAAAACATGTTAGTGATTGTATGAAGAATCATGTTAGACGTGTAACAAGAACATCAAACAGATTAGGGAATACCTTAGAGTCGGCTTATACGAAAGAGCAAGAGATGTGACACAAGCGAACCGAATCCAACGAATTGAACACAGTACCCTTCGAACAATCGTCCACCACGACGAAACCCTTTAAAGCTTAGTCGTATTTATGGTTATCAAGAACAGAAGGAATTGCTTTGTTATTTGTTTATGATGATTCGGTAATAATAATAAAAGTGTGACTGAGTCTTGTTGACTAATGAATTATTTATTGACGTGGGTTTGGTTGGACATGTTGTTTGAAGAATGGTGAGACAAACGTGAAGGCAATATTTCAGATCTTATAAAACGTGTAAACCTATATGTAAAGTCGCGTTATCTATTTAAGGAAAATGGGAAATTGATATTTGACTTAATTAGACGAAATTTTGGAGTGACTGATAGTTGACTGCCGAAATTATAGGGATGATGATTAAGAGATTTTCTCACAATTGTGTTTCCATATTATCAAATAAAGTGTATGACATTATTTACACAAAATTCGGTCCACGCAACATTAAAACGTGTGAGATGAAAATTTTAGTTACTAGGCTACGTATATTTTTTTCTTATCATAAGTTTATTTATCGCATACATGTAGATTGTTCGAATATTAAAGTTTTTAAATTACTTAGGTTAAAAGATATTGCAACGTCTTGAATCTCTATTTATTCGCCTTTTCAAAAGTTTAAAATTTTAGGGGTATTTTGGGTATTTCAAATGTTCAAAATATCTGGGTTTTACATTAGAACGTTTCTAAGTCAAAGTCAAAGAATCTACAAACTAAAGAAACAAAGATTAAAGTCTAAGAAAAGAGAACTTCACAAAGAATTCAATGCCAAACAAAGTATGAGCATGTTGGAAAAGACGTTAAGACAACAGAGTTAAGATGTTGAACAAAGGCAAGAACGACCAATCAACTTTATTCAGAGATCACAAAGCATGATTGGAACAAAGGAACTAGCAAAACTATTACACAACAAGACTCAAAGTTCAAAGAGAACAAGCTTCAAAGATCAAAGATCAAGGTCACAAACGAGAGATCTCAATGATCACCCTTAGGGGGAGATTGTTAGCATTAGAAGTGTTGATCATTTATGTAATCAAAGGGAGATCTCAATGATCGTCCCTTAGGGGGAGATTGTTAGCATTAAAAGTGACGATCATTATTGAGTCGACAAGTATTGTAATAGTTAAGAATATTGGGCTATGGACTTGGTACTTATTTAGTATATCAAGTAAGCCTTTATTAGAAAATGTAAACCAAGCCCAATAGACAAAGCCCATGGAAAGCCTTTAGGGCATCTTATGTAAGTAACTATTTAAACACCTCAAAGGCTCATTTGAGGTGTGTGCTTGTGTGTGTAAGTGTGTGTGTTTCTCTAATAATATTCTCTCTTCTTTCTTTCTCTACATTCTCTACTTTCTCTCTCTTACATACTTCACATATCAAGTCATCAAGGCTATTGTATTTGATAAAGTTGTCATCTTTATGTTTTTACACTTATAAATACCTTCAAAATGTTTTCAATTCAACAAATATCGAGAATCAAAAACAAGAAAGTTGATGCCCTTAGCAAAATGGCATCCACCACCTTCACACATTTAAGAAAGCAAGTGTTGGTGGAAGAGCTAGACAAAAAAATCTATCGAAGAAATGCAAGTGTTAGCCGTAATCGAAGAGGAAGGAGACGCTTGGATGACTCCAATCTACAAATATCTATTAAAAGACTTGCTACCAGCGGAGCAAAAGAAAGCTAACGCGGTAAAAAGGATATCATAGCGCTTCACTGTTATAAAAGAAATCCTATACAAAAAGTCCTTCCTCGAACCATGGCTGCGATGTGTCGGACCACGACAAGCAGAATACGTGTTGCGGGAAATTCACAAAGGATCCTGTGGTATGCACGCCGGAACCAGGTCTGTAGTGGCAAAGGCTTTGAGAACCGAATACTACTGGCCGATAATGCACAAGGACGCGAGAAGAATAATCCTTGCGTGCCAAGATTGTCAAGTTCATAAACCTATCCCATGACACCTGCACCAAAACCTAACGCCAATTACCTCCCGGCCCATGGCCATTCTACAAATGGGGAATGGACATAGCTGGACCCTTTTCGGAGGGCCTGGGCAAAGTTAAGTTCCTAATCGTGGCAATCGACTACTTTACGAAATGGATAGAGGCAAAGTCTGTTGCCACCATAACGGGCCAGCAGGTAAAGAAATTTGTATGGGGAAACATTGTGTGCAGATTTGAACTCCTCGGAGTAATCATATCTGACAATGGAAAGCAATTCTGCAACAACTCATTCAAAGACTGGTGAGAAAAACTACACATCCAGCAATGCTTCGCTTCAGTAAAACACCCACAAGCGAATGGCATGGTGGAAAGGGCCAACAGAAGCCTAGGGGAAGGGATTAAGGCACGAATAGGTGAAGACAACAAAAATTGGATAGATGAACTACCACACGTCCTATAGGCACACAAAATGATGATCAAATCTAGCAATGGGGACACTCCATTCGCTTTATATACGGAACGGAGGCGGTCATTCCAGCAGAAATAGGTGTGCTGACGTGGAGGATAACAGAGGTTGACACAAACCAAAACTAAGAAGACCTGGAAATAAACCTGGACATGCTCGAGGAACGAAGAGAACAGGCAGCCACCCGCGAAGCAAAAAGCAAAGCGAAGATGGAAAAATACTACAACTCCAAAGTCCACAACAATAGCTTTAAACCAGGGGACCTAGTGTATCGAAACAACGACGCAAGCCATGCGAAAGATACCGGAAAACTAGGTCGCAAATGGGAAGGACCGTATGTGGTCTCAGAAGCATTGGGAAAAGGAGCATACAAATTAAAAGACAGAAATGGAACAACAATGCCAGGAACTTGGCACATATGCAAACTCAAAAGGTGATACATAAATCAATTATAGAAAAGCCACAAATGCGGACCCCACAGTGGTCATCTATCCTTTTTTAAGTACTATCTTTATTATTGTACTACATCTTTTTAACTTTAATGTAAGGTAAGGACTAGCTACCCTCGCCAGTTTGCTTTAAATAAAATATCTGACTTTTTTAACTTGCAAACTTTATAATACATGTGAGTAAGACGCGCGCACACTTGGATACATCCCACCAAATGTTATTCTGCATAACAAAAGGATGAGTAACCTCACAATTAACTCAAAGTACATAAGAGGTATTGCAAACCCTGTACGGGAGAATAACCCAAAAATATTCACAAAGACTATTAAACAAGCGTATCCGTACGAATTTAAACATATCAAATAAATCATGATAAATAAGATCATAATTATGACAAACACGAAGATGTACAAAGCAACATACACATTGTTCATAAAGTACACAAAAAAATCACAAAGACTCCTATGTTAAACATTAACACTTTCTTCCTCCGCGGAAGAAGAAGTAGGAGCACCCGAGAAATTATTCCCACGAGCGGCATGAGCATCCGTGTTCACTGCACCACAAGCCTCCGATGACACGGGAGCAGAAAGACCCAAAGACACAAAAGTCGGGGCCTCAGGGACATCGGGACCCCTACCCAAAACAAGTGATGCATCAACAGATGTAAAAATTGGAGCTGTCTCAAAGAAAGGGGACACACGACATAAAAGTGCCTCCTCAACAGAAGCAATACTCTTCTTAATCTTGATGAAATCCTCCTCACATCTCTCCAGAGCACTGGATAAAGGCTCCGCGCCTACAGGAGCATTATCCGAAGGATGCCATATGGGAACAAAGAGTTGCTCCAAATCTAGTTGCAGGGAAACCATATCAAGAATGTTAGCAAGAGGACCATCAAGGCGAATGAGTTCCATGATATCCCCAATACAGGAATCCTTATTCGCCAACAGAGCTGCAAATAAAGGAAACTCAAATTCCTGAAGGTCCTGCAGAGTGGACTGGTACTCTGCCTTAGCTGACGAATGATGGCCATCGACCCTAGAAAGGTCCGCACCCAACTGACTATGTGCGAGACCGGCCACCAATCCATCTTCAATACCTTTAACTACGGCAGAACTAATGACCCTCCCAGACGCAACAACATAATCCGGAGAATTCAGACACTTGACAACAGCAAGCCGAATACCATGGGTTAAAAACCAATGGAGCTCAGCCACAGCGGAAAGCAGGCGAGGACGAAATGCCTCATGAACATACAGAGACAATTTCTCAAACTGACTCTCTAAAGCAACCATCCTTTGGGAAAGAGTCCCTACTTGATCATCCTGAATCTTCATAAACTCTTTCGCCAGATTATTAAAAGACAACGAGAGCCTCTCTCGAGAAATAAACACGTGGCCAGATGGGGAAACTGAGGACTGAAGTTCCGCAACTTGCGTCTCAAAAGAATCATGCTCTCTTCGAAGTGCGGAGACCTGTTCCATCAAAACCTTCTCTGAATACTCCAAAACAGAAACACGCCTGTGAAGGTTAACCACTTCTGCAACCTCAGCGTCGGCCAAATAAATCCTTGCTTTCAGCTTGGTAATCTCATCATCTTTAGACCCAAGCAAATGGGACTGTTCATCACAAAGATTGGACAAATTGGCATTCTCTTGCAAAAGATCTTCCCCACGTACGCCTCCTCACTTTGGATATCAGTACCGTTTGATGAGCTATGCTAATATTATACACTGAAAATAACTGTTCATGACTCAGGTCATGGACAGCCGCAGACATGCGCGGTGCAGCTACCCTGTCAATCAAACTACGGTACTCCAGAGGGCCAAACAAACAAGAATCATTAGTAACATTCCACTAAGGGATATAGATGTTGTCCGAACCAGTAGGACAACATCACCCGAAAAACGGATATCACTTCTGGACATAGTTCCGGTGCCATGAAGAACCAAACTCAGATCAGGGAGTAGGAAGTCACCAATAGCTTTCCCCTGAGAAACTGAAATAACCACCGGGGAGGCAGTAGCGATTGCCGTCACCGAAGAAGTAGTAGCAATTGACCCCGGAGAACCTATCTTGAGTCTCTTAAAAGAAGGAGGGGAATCATCAAAAGATACAGTCTTTACCTTGTCCTTCACCCTTGACACTGAAGGCAACTCCACTGAATCAATAACCTCTCTCTCAAGAAGAGCCAAATTAGAAGTACCACCAGTATCACCTATTGTAACCCTGCGAGATGCAGAAACGTCTCCAATAACAGCAGTGGGTTGACCCGAAGAAATTATTGATTGTTCCTCTTTAGAAGAACGAACTTTGAAAAGATCAGGAACATCAAGAACCATTTCCATTTTTGATTAAAGTTTGTCAAAATCCGAAAAGATAATATTTATCGCAGTTAGATGAGAAATAAGCAAAAAGGAAATATAGAAGAATAAGGGAGAACCATTTATACCCTTCGGCATGAAACCAAAGGAAAAAGTGAAAATTAACGCTCCACGTTCCCCCACGATCTTATCCGCTGGCAAGACAAGATCCACACCGTAAAGGACTCAAGCCAGAAACATAGAACTAACAAATCTAGTCTAGAAACATTCATCGCACGCTACCAAAAGCACGTGAGTAATGAATGCACTAGACTGAAGGGACTTGATGACGTATAGTACGGATAGCAGGCCTACTGGGCCTGGACTATCTCATACGGATCAGGCTCCGTCCCTACAGACAAAATGGGCTCTGGTCCAACGAGCAAACTGGGCTCCGGTCCAACAAGCCAACAAAGCCAGACATAACCAAAGCTCATGCCACAAGCATGACACAATCCGGACAAACTAGGGCACATATGAGTGGCACTCCTGAAGTACGCTCACGGACCGGACCCCGGTTCGAAAATCCACCTACGTCCACAAACAAGATTAAGCTGCTGATCCTTTCCTAACAAGGGTCCCACTCTGGCCACTACAGTAATATGCGAAATATTAGAAAGCTCTAATATTTCCACCACCTATAAAAGGAAACCCCGATTCACACTTTTGAGGTACGAGTTTCTCACTCATCCCAATACT
The DNA here is from genome assembly GCA_030686995.1 of Artemisia argyi. Taxonomy (NCBI): domain Eukaryota; kingdom Viridiplantae; phylum Streptophyta; class Magnoliopsida; order Asterales; family Asteraceae; genus Artemisia; species Artemisia argyi. Next base: position 13,471,979 of record CM060701.1, read on the forward strand.
CTCACATTCCTATGATAACATGAGTACTTACTCTCACGCCGGAGCTTAATCGTGGGGTCCATCCCTACGGTAAGGCTAACGGTTTATCTTTGCTTGTGTAGGAAATATTATCCTCTACTTGGATTAGTGCATAACCTGCTATTAGCGACGCCGTCGGAAGTAGCCCAAAAGCATTATCAAACCCAATCTCAACCCGTCACACTTTTGCACTAAGAGTATACACTACATTAAGTAAAAGACCCGTGAAATTAATAGATATATAAAAGAGAAGTAAAAAAAATAGTTATTATATTACACGATAAGTCATACGAAATAAACATGTGAGTTTACAAAGCTTTTTTTTCCCTTTAAATTATATATTTTTTAATACAAACAAAACATACGTGTAATGAAACAAATAATTAAATAAACCAAAAGAGAACATGAAGTTGCATAATCACATATTGCAATTTTTTTTTTTTTTTTTTTTTTTTCATATGTTGCTGGAATGAAAATGCATGTTGATCACTTGTCAAAGACTTGAACATATCTTTAAACAATATCTATTTGAAGTTTCTACCAATCATTATACAAATGTCTATCGTAAATAGAAATCTAATATTTTCTGAGTTTAGTTAAAAGTTAAGGGGACTGGCAATTGGTTCGGCATCAAGCCTCGGCAAAGGTTGCCGCTCGGCATCGACCAAAACCACTCCCTTGGCATGGAGTTTTCGGCATGCAATTCGGCAATTGATACCGATTCGGCATGGCAAACTTGTTTCAAAAATTGGAACGTTGGCATCTATTGTTTTAGGTGAGGTATGGTGAGGTATGATTGCCACTAAAAAATGAAGGAAAGACATGAGGAATTATGAAATGTGTTAGACCACATTTGATTGGTTAAAATTGCTTAAAGAGAATCTTGATGCATCACCTAATAGTCTATATGTATGGATAAGTTTGACTTCATATAATCATAGATTTTGTATCACTTCATTTTAGACAACGTGGGTTTCATGGGGAACTCGTACTTGTTGCAAATAACCGTCCTCAATCCTCTTATCCATTTAACGTGGGGAGACGATAAAGGCAGTTAGTGGTGTGTTAGGCACATGTTATTGTACATAAAAATAGAAACTTGGACATCATTAAATCATGAATTATATTTAATTAATGTACGTTGTTTGTTCATCGAATGTTATCATGTCCTTACCGGACACGTGTTAGCAAACCTGTTAGACACAAAGGTAAAGATTCTTTTCATTACTGAAACTTGTCACATAAGGTAAGGATCTTTTGTGGTAACATATGATACCAAGAATCTACAATATAGTTACTTCGATAGGGCAATATATGTAACCTGCAACAATCTACAATGTAGTTGCTTTGAATTTATGTAATTTACAATGGTATATGTATATTGATAAATAAGTAAACAAAAAGTTACATATAACATGATCACATTTTCAGATTGAAGAATCACAAGCTTCATAGCCAAGAAAATAACAAATGACATAAGTTTTCTTTCACGGGTATATATATGTACCTTCAACTAACATGTAATACCAGTATATTAATTTCAATTTATAAGTATATGGTTTTTATTGTTATCTTTGATAAGTCATGTTAAAGGCTATTAGTGACTAAACTTAAATTATAAGGGTGGTCAAATGAATTAAAGTTGAAAATTGAAAGAAGTAAACTGGGTCTAGGGAGGTTTTGTACAATCGTGATACAATTCCCATATTTTTCGGCCCAACTCGTTGATAGATATCATAGCAACTTCTTAACTCATATTCATAAAATAAACACACTAAAAACCTAAAGAGTTAGGGCAGCAGTTAAAGGTGAAACACGTACGAGAAGGAGCATTAGTGACCAGGTCCATTAGTTCGGTTTGAGTTCAGATTTTATTCAAGGTAATCCTCGTTCCTAGTTTCATTAACATGTCAATCCGTAAGTGGAGGTTAGGGACGTAGAACAGATTGGTTTAGTCGAGTTATGATACGGCGTTCGTGTGTTCTTAGTAATAGTATTTACTACAATTAGATACATAACGTCGGGATTTCGTAGTAAGTTAAATGACCTGGTCTTTATCACCATGTTTCAACAGATCATGTACATAACTAATAAAGGAGTTTTTAATGATGAAAATAAGAGTTTATAAGATATACATATATACGAAGTTGCCGTGGCCTTGTGGGTTACAGTTGCATATAAAGAGATGAAGTTTGTAGATGTTATTATATTGATTTTGTCAAGAAAAAGAATGGTGTCAAATGAGTTATAAAGTTAACTAAAATAATTGAATGCACCGGATTAATAGTTTAGCATGAATCTTGTACGAGTAGTAAACTTTGAAATGATTTCAAAATGTGTTGTGCTATGAGATTTGTAGAGGTGGGTGCTAAAAGTTTATAACAAAGTAACACTTTTTATAACATAACCATGTTCAGTTTTGAAAGAAATTAAGGAAGACACATGTGTGTCTTTGAAGCACATGTAGATTAAGAAACTAAGTAGATAATGTTTGACAAGTACAAGGAATCGACCGATCAATAGAAAGCTTTACACATATGTAGATGAGTATATGATAGTAGCAATGTGTGAATCTTAGTATATGTTAATGGTTTTGTAGGAGCCATTTTAACAATTCAAGAAAGCTTAGCCCGAATTATCAGGTGAGTTTCACTAGACTTTTCCCAAAGTGGGATACATGCATAATATCGTGTAAAAATGCGTTTTTACAAGTTTAGTCATCGTGCTTTATTGTTGAGAAAGTTCAGCATTGCTTTATTGATATTAATTCACTACTAGAAACTTGACTTTCAGCGACGGATTTTCCGACGAATACGGATCCGTCACTAAATATCAAGGATATTCCTACAGAATAGTGACAACTTTGTTTTTCCAACTGATTTCCGACGGGTTTCCAAAGGCTAAAACTTCTGTCGGAAATCTGTTACTAAGTTACATAACCTACCGTCAAATTTCTGACGCCTTTCCGACATCATGTTTTTCCGTCTTTAATTCGTCGGAAATGTTTTAATTTATTATTATTATTATGATATTTTAATTTTTAATATTTGCGTTGGAAATCCGTCGGTAATAACAAATTTTTTCCAACAGATTTACGACGGCAATATTAAATGCAGTAATTGATTCTATACATGTTTTCACTGCAGCATATTCGTTTGGGAACAACCAAAAATTCCCAATCCTTCCCACCTTTTCAATTTTCCCCTCCAAAACAATTCCGCCCTCACAATGCCATCGTGACCTGCTACCGTTCGCCGTCGTGACCTGCTATCGTCCGCCGTCGTGAGCTGCTACTGTCCGCCATCGTAACCTGCTACCGTCCGTCCGCCACTCCTGACCTGCTATCGTTGCCGATCACATAGCGACCGTCCGCCGTCGTTCAAATTCCGATCACTCCTAACCGTCATCAAGGTTTAATTCCTGACCTGTTGATTAGGTGTAGGTGTTTATACTTTTATTGATTAGGTGTTGAATAGAAGCTTTGTTTTGTATAAATTAGGTGTTCCCTAATTTTGTTGATTAGGTGTTGGCTAATTTTGCCCTAAATCTGACCTGATTTTGACTAATAGTTGAAATTAGTTTTCATGTAATAAGCTATCTTGAACTAAGCTATATTTGTTTTCATGATATAAGCTATATTTGTTTTGATCCAAGCACCCCGTTAGTCTTATGGTTAGGGCTACATCATGTAAAAGTGTGATAGTATGAACAAACTATTATATGGCTAAAGTGCTATAATATAAACTGGATTATACTTGTTTTTCGGATAAAATGTGACATGAATGGAACTCTCTAGTTATTACTTGTGTTCACACTTTCAGTTCTAATTTTTTTTTTGTTAATTTGATAATTTCAGCTTTTATTTTTAATTTGTGTATAGAATTAGTATGATCATTTCAGCTTTTATTAGGTTATTTTAAGAGCTCATTGATTGATTGGTTGAATGTTGTGAATTGCATGTGTAGACCAAGTGATTGACGAAATGCCTGACTATTATCTACTCGTGTGATGTAAGGCATATGTTGTTTCGACATTTCTTCAATTTGCGCTTGTGGCTGGATCCGAGGGGCATACACGGTTGTCTGCGTATTTGCCCAAGGTTTGCTTCTTTGTTGTATGAATTTCGAATGACATGGATTATGTACTATTTGGTTGTCCATTCTAGTGCTTATGAATCGTTAAGTAAAATTGTGGATAATGTAGAAAAATAGAGTCAGATAACTGAGTTAGTTAGCCTTATGGCGAAGTTCTTGTTTTCTTGTTTACGCTCGGTGCAACTAATGATTTTGGAAGTAGGTAATCACAAGATTAGAAAATAAACCGTAATGACTTCGTTTCAAGTATATATGAAATGGGATACCTTAAAAGGATTTTGTGTACAGAGTGGTGTTGGGCATAGGTACAGATTGATGGCATGTATTCTAAGACCTCGTTGAATTGCATGCTGTTAAAGTGCACTTGCAAGCTGTAAAATTTTTGGGTCTACCAAAGAACTTGCATTGTTAATGGCAGTGACACAGGAAAATACTTACGGCGTGGAGAATGTTAATGGTAAAAAATCATGAGTAGTAATAAAAATTTGGTGGTCTTATCTAGAACGGTTTCTTATTTATAGTGTGTGTGATGAAAACATAAGTACTAGCATGATTGCATGAATTGAGATGTGGGAAATGTTGGCGAAATTTACTTAAAGGTATCCCTTTTCTGTAATAAAATTATGGATGTACCCTTAACCAATTAATCGAACAAGAATATCAAGCAGAAAGGGAACATTTCATCCATGCCCACCTAGATATTCAGTCTCTAATTAGGATAGTTGCCTGCTGATGACTACTTACAAATGTATAGATAATCAGTTAATGTAGATACACACCCACCTAGTTTAGAATAGAAGGCTGTTATACGCAGAGACAAATAACTGTGTGATACTCGCTGATTCAATGCAATAAACCTTTGAATTTATATCGTTGACTTGCCATAATCAAAATATAATAAGCCTAAACCAGTTTTAGTTATCGATCCCAAACACCCTCTACATTTTGTGCTAAATTGGTTACACATTACGTGATTGTTGATATTAGATATTACTCTCTAAATGCCTTATTGTTTTCAACCCTATGTCAATAATTTTCATTCTGTTGTTCAGGCCAGATCAAATACAAGGATCTATAGACAATGACTCAGTTCAGTAATTAAACAAGAGTAGATTTTAAAAGCAGCAAGATAGCGATCCAAACGGATTTGGCAACAGGTACAGGAGAACAGGTTGATGTTTTGGCATCCATACTCTACTTCTATTACTCTCTTAGCTATGAACTTACCGATAGCCTTTCTGAAATTAGGGGGTGTGTATAACTTAACGAGAGTTAGCATGTAGTCAATTATTATGTGTTCATTGTGCATGATTAAGATCATGCCATTTATTTGCAGTGATCTCCTGGCTTTGCACCGAGTTGCTACATTGTGGCATGATGGTTTTGGACAGGTTAGTTTGTTTGTATTTTATTTTTTTTTTTCTATATTTTTTGTTTTATTAGTAGTCGTTGGGAATACTTGTGATTTTAAGTTTAAGATTGTGATAAACAGGAAACACTCCTGAACCTGCTGCTCCACAATTACTTTCATTAGAATTTGTAATATATTAAGATTTAAGAATGTTGCAACATTTACAGTCATATAAAATGCATATTGTAGGACGGAAATTTAACTTTGTTATAACTTTTGCATTTAACATGATGAGATTGATTAAGGGTATATCATAACTCATAAGGAACATGAGGTGCATCCCCTGTTAGCCAATCTACACATATTAAGTTATAACAGGTAGATGTTCTACACAGCCCACTTATTGCACTGAACAAAGCTGGAATTTAGTGCAGTTTAATAGGACTTTTCTTAATATCGTAGTTCAGATATTAAATGGGACATTACAATGTAGGTACAAACAATGGAAGACAATAAGAAGATTGCAAGAGGACAACACACAAATGAGATCACGATTTGAAAGAGAGATGCAAGTTCAATTACGACAAGTGGAGTGTCAAGTGAAAAAGCTCGAGAGAATAGCAACAAATGATGAATGGCATTAACTCGGTGTTGACGAAGTTAACTGATTCACGCCCTCCGCCTTAGTTGAATAACGTCATATCATTTTGAATATTTGGATTAAATACCTTACTTTTATTTTGAATGCTTCGGATTTCATTTTGATTTGACTACATCTTTTGTGATTTGAATGTTAAATCTCCATAATGGATCTATTTAATTTTGAATTATCTATTTTATCCATTTGCTCTTTTTAGTTATTTTAGATGCAGGAATACATGTGAGCTTTAGTGAGTGTAACTATTTGTATTTTCTGACAGATTTCCGATGGATTTATTTCTGACGGTCTTCTGACAGAATTTTTACCGACAGACTTCCGACGGTAAGATTACCAACAGATTTCTGACCTGTTTTCTCAGTCGGTGTTTCCTACAGATTTCTGACGGATAGTAATTACCGACCAGGATTCAGCGACGCCCTATTTTCGTCACAAATCAGTTGGAAACAGCTGTTACCGACGGAAACATCTGTCGCTATAGACCTGTTATGTAGTAGTGATTAGAATTTGTGCAGATAATCAGAACTGTAATAGTTTTGAGAATTGTTCAGTTATGTTTTAATGATGTTAGAACTTTTCAGATATGCATATATCTGGTACCATGATAAGTCCGTTGAGTAATCCGGCTGTCCGCATAGTAAGACGGAAGAGCAATCGTGAAGTAAGTCTACAGAGTCGTGATGTAAGTATATCGACAGTTATATGTAAGTTATTTAATGTGTAGTATTTCATATATATTATACGTGGCCAGTAAGCCATTACTCAGTTTGGCTGGAAATAAAGACAACCTCACCTTCTCGTAGATGGTGTCAGTGAGAGCCATTTTAGTACCCCGTTGACCTTTAGTATTCATATCATTATTAAAGTATGTTTATACGTGTTTAAAAGATGCATTTATGCCAGAAGATATATTTTGTTAATGAAAGATTATTTGTTGAGTTTGTAATTCTGATATAGAAAACTGTGAACTCGCCAGCTTTAGCCGACCTAGCATGTATCTAAGTTGTTCGTGACAGGATAGGAGAAAGACACTTAAAGGATGCTTATAAGAATAAAGTTTAGAAAGCACTACAAGAAAAAGTGCCTATAGTAGAGTTGTTGAACATTGTAGCATTTGTTGTAAGTAGGATCGATTTAATTTAAAATAGTAAGACTTCCGCTGTTTAATTTTGTGAGTAGTCACGTGGCTCGGATATTGCAGTGTGACATAATAACATGTGTATACAGTCATAAGAGAAAAACGAATATATACAATGTTTGTTACTGAAAGAATTAAATAAGGAAAATTTATAACAACTGATGATGTATGCTTGAGAGAAAAGTACACAAGTTCTTTATTGTATGCTATAAGCCATAAGCACAAAACCAATAACTAATATGCTTCATGAACAAACAATAACAAATCCATCTGAGTTAGAGACAAATTATGAAAGTCTCGTAGCTTTGCAGAAGTTCAAGTAAATCATAGCTAAGTTGTTCAAAATGTAGAACAAATTACAGATTTTAGAATAAAAGGATATTTCCTGAACAATTAAATTTTGTTATTTTGATCACCTCACTATCTGTCTAATTTCAATAAAATGGTACCTCAGTGACCTGCATAGCTAAAGCAAGTTAGTTGCCCAAAGTAAAAATGATGTGATGCTTAAGTAGACATAAAAACGAACAAATGTTACCACAATCTTCTTGAGTTCAGCTTGAATGTTGTGCTTTCTTGCTGTTTTCGCATGCTATAATGGAACATATCTTCTGCCGCTCTGTAAATCAAAAACCAATTCATAATTCAAAAGTTATTCATCTGATGTATTGTGATCGTCAATTCTAAACAATATAGCACTTGATCATAAAGATACTAAACATGTACCTTATAAGTAGATGACACATGTTCCAGCCCCATTTCATTACTTAAAAAAAACCACCCATTTCAGCCCTAAGCGGAACCTATTTCAGCTCCTATTTCAGCAGTCAAATGGACTTATGGGCCTCTACTCCAGGCCCGATTCTCACACCAATTTAAGCTCCCAAAATGACCCATTTCAACCCCGCGTTTGAGTTTTTTATTTGCTAAACGTATAAGCTTAGCTTTCAATAACCGCACAATAAGGTAACCTTGTGGAATCAAATTAGTGAAATTACGTCACTAATTGCAGGCCCATAGTTAACGTATCTCATAGTCGTAGACCCAGGTAAAGAATACGGCGTTGTTGATAAATGAGACAACTGCCCTGCCCAAATAATAACGGATGCCAAATTGGAGGGTTCATCTTTTCATTTTCAGGTTATACTAAAAGCATAAGCCACCAAAATTAGCTATATAATCAGGTACAGCATTAATCTTAGCTCCAAAAAAACACAATCTTTATAAAAAGAACCTTCCTTAGTTGAAGCTTCTTATGGCCCAAAATAGCCATAATATGGGAGAGCATAAACAAAGATTATGTCTTTATAAGCCTCATGTACAAATCAAAACCAAGATATTCAATTACTTATGAAATAAAAGTAACTTTTATTTAGCAAACATAAAAAATAGTATGACTGTATGAGATACCTTATTCCCGCGGTAATTTTGAAATCTGCTTCTAGGCGATCTTATTCACTCGAATATCACAATATACTTTTAGCTATTAACATTGTTAAGACATGTGTATGGGTAAGGGAATCAACCTTTGCAGCTGATGTGAAAGACTGCTTCCATAGACAACCCTAGATGCATCAAATTTAAATTAGTTTCTATTAACATAAATCGTTGTACACATATATAAAACAGTGTAAAAACATAATGGTTCCACGGATCATACAAAATAAGGGCACTAACCTATAGGGCAAGCTGTTAGAAATCTCTACTTCCCACTATTGCTTCCATTTAAAGTCATCAACCACTGGTTTCTGCAACAATGGTCATTCAAATTACACCTATATCCGGCAGTGGGTCCACTTTTTTTATAACTGATAGATCTCATAACTAAAATTGACCTTTCCAAGTTCAAAGGACTATAAGCAAATTCTAAACAGTTTTAAGCACTACATGGACTTTATTTTTAAATGTAGAAGCAATAGAAAATGGTCGTCACGCAAAACATTTTCCAGCAGCAAGTACTGGAGTCAATTTACGTTACATGAACATCTTCACTAAAGAACAATTACTAAAAAGCCAAAGCCCAAAATTACGTCAGGTTAAATAAGCATAGGCTTACTGGTAATGGCATAACATGTCTCACTTCAATACAAGCAATTACTTATTGTAGTTTTTTTTACGTATGGCCTCCCTTTGGGTGGTTAACAGAACTACAGAAGTAACTAACCGTAACACAAGGGCTAGAAGTTTATTTACCTCGTTCCGTGTCTTATATTTTGGTCAAGGCATGCGTAGAGTTTATTCTGTTGTCGTTGTTGTTAAGTGAGCGTGTATTATACAATGTTGAAAAAAAAGTCTGCAAGGTCAATTAGTCATCGATCATGCGCTAATCAGCCACCAACCTTTTTTAATTACACAAATCGGTCTAACAAATCGTTCAAGGTGGTTAACGCCAACGGTAGTCAGTAGTGGTAAACGGTGATCAAACTTATTGGGAAACTGCAAATCTTGCCGGAAATATCATAAACACGCTAGAAACTTGTCTTAATCACTTATAGTTGTTGTTGTTTATATCTATTACAAGTTGTTGGTATAAAGCAAATCTTGTCGTAAATACCTATAAATAACCAAAACTCGCCGAAAATACCAAAAACTTCCCGAAAATGTCGTTCCGTTTAATCTCGCATAGAGCGATTACAATCTACAAAAGGGTCGACCGACCGACTACCTTTTCGTGATTTTTGAACTTCGGTATTGTGTAGCTTGTAATGCTTTTTTCAGCTTAAGGGCGCTCGCGTTTAGGTTTGATGCTTTATCTACTGTTTTAATAATCACACTTTATCTGCTAACTTCTTGCTAGTCTTTAGTGCATTACATTGTTGTCGCATCAACAAAACTTACTTTTGGTCTGCTTCGAATCGATTAATACTTTTTAGTGTTAGATAGAATTAAGTGATTGATAACCATTATGCTTATTGCTTAACAAGAAAAAGAAAAATACAGACCTTTTAAGAATATTTCGGTGTCCAAACCATTCCAAGTTCTAACAAAATTGATGTCAAATTGATTATGTTGTGTCGTTTATACTTATATATGATAGGATTAAGGATGACAACTTTATACTCTTTATTTGGTTATCTGGAGACCACCAAGAGATGACCACCCACTTTTGATCTTGTTCCTCACCGTTAGACTAATGTTAGTGGGCGTTGCTTGGCAACCACAACCTCACAAAGCAACGCGCCCCCTCCTTTAGTAATGTCTTAAACGATGCGTTGGTTTGCAACTTTTGCCAAAAAGTGGTTGCCTCACCGACCGAAAGAATTGCAACTTTATATTTTTTTTGAACATTGGGAGTAAATAGGCGGGGTTGCTTTGTGTCCACCACTAGGTAATTATGGTTAGGGTGGAGTTGTGGAGAGAAAAAGCTGAGTAGACGCTGACGTGACGAGGTTGCTTTTGTGAAAATGTGGTCACCACTAGCATTAGTCTTATAATATGCTTTTTATTACTCTGTTATTATTATTTTTATTTTTTTATTGAAAAACACCATTATAGAACCAAAAAATAACACTGAGTTACAATACAAAGCATCCCATCTCTATTAAACAAGCTACTTAATAGAAGGTGAGACCCAAAGAACAAGAAACAAAATAAACATACCAACCACAATTACAAACTACTATATCACAATGACTGAAACTCACCATGAAGAGTTACACGAAGAATTACTGTGTTATTATTAGACCATACACAAATCACGTATCGTTACTTGTTAGTCACGTATAGATGAATACAACCATGCATAATTAAAAGAAAATCAATCAAGCTTGTGAAGATAAAAAAAAAAAAAAAAAAAAAAAAAAAAAAAAAAAAAAAAAAAAAAAAAAAAAAAATTATGCGATTGAACTACGTCCACAAGCTATGAGATGATACCAATTAGGGTCATTAGACAGAGAGGTTATTGAACTTTACGAATTTGTTCGCCTAAGTTAATAAACTTTTTTTTAGTTCAAACGGGTCACTTGACCTTCTTTACGAGGCAAATAAGGGATGCAACTTTTTTTTAAACTCTTGTAGTTGGTTACCATCCACGTTGACAGCTAATCGACTTATCTATCATTTATCATTTATTTTATAATGACTATCTATATCTAAACTATATATATGCACGAATGTCTTTTTCTTAAAACTTAAAAATATTAAAAATGGTAATGTTTTTTACCCTAAATACCTTTAATTAAAAATGACAACATCTATCATTAATTTAATAGTTTAAATAATATTCAATCCTCAAACTTTATATTTTTTGTTTTTAACTCAAAAACTTTTTCGCAATGACTACAAATTAAACCCGTAAAATTTACACCAAAACAAGTTTACAAGTATAATTATTTCACGTTATATAAAATCGATTTACGCGAATATTCATCTAGTTTTAATAAAGTATTTGTCCCAATACTTAAATTAATCACAAACCCTAAATCTTCATTTCCCTCATATCATTTCCCACCCCTTTTTCACACACACTCATTAACTAAATCTTGTGATCAACTAAGAGCACTCGGTACCTTAACCAAATTCATGGTTAAGGTTTCACCATTTCGTTGTTAAAGACTTACTAATGATACCGCCCTAAGGTTAACGTGGCGTGAAAGTGTTTTTTTTTTTTTTTTTTTTTTTTTTTTTTGCTTTAACGTGGTGAATTTAACCACCACACCGTGTGGTGTGTTAAAGTTTAACTCAGTTTTTTAGTTGAGTTATGATAAAAGTGAGAGTCAAAATGTTGAGTTAAGGTTTAGTTATTATAACATGTGTTTTGTTTTAGTTAAGGTAAAAAGTTTAAATCTGATGTGGCGCTGACGTAACAGTAGATGAAAGTTTAACTCGAGTTATGATACCAATGCTCTAAATATTTTAATTTGCTGTCTAAATCATGTTGTCATCTTCCCATTGGCCATTTGAAATTATACTCGAAGTTGTGCTCCTAAGGGGTGGCAATGGTAATGCAAAAAAAAATGGCCAACACATTTTTAACCAATCAAATGCCAACAACGCATTTCATAATTCACCATGACTTTTCTTCATTTTTTTGTGGCAATGGTGATGCAAAAAAAATCAAATTATATTATTTTATTTATTTTATTCTTAATTATATTAAACAAACTAAAGAAAAACATTAAATTTTATTAATAATTCAAATAAAAAGTACAATGCTTATGGAAAAAAAAACAACATAATAATATCTAAAAATTGCAAGGCCATCCATATTTCGCCGCGTACTTACGCTTTATGGCAATAACAATTTCTCGCATAGCTGGATCAGCTATTTGATCGTGCGGAGCGTTGAAGAACTTCATCGCTCGTAAAAAAGCTTTTTCTTCAAAACTTTTGAGTTGTGCGGCCATCAACTTTTCTGCTAACTCATCCTTTGCACGTTTTTTTTCCACCGCCTCATCCATTAATTGTGATTTCTTTGCCGCATAACTTTCTAACGTCGTAGCAACACTATTCATTGACGATGACTCGCTAACGGTCTTTTTGCCCTTTTTTTTTTCCTTGTTGGAGTTGTGTCGTCATTCAAATTCGGAAGAATAGTGTCAACATTTTCATTTTCATTGCTAGATTCCGACGACTTTCTCCGTTTATCGGAATTAGACGAAGATGTTTGAACCACACATGGTTGTTTTAACCATTTGTCTGCTTTCTTAAGGATCTCCCATGCTTCCGTATGAGTAAAAGTCTTGCCTTTTGATTTCCTCTTATAATCGGCCATGGCATTTTTCATCACGTCAAGATTGTCACAACCACTATCACGAAGACGGTTCTACAAATATAAAAGTAACAAGTATAAATTACTACAACTATATCAAATACAAAGTATAAAAAAGCATATGGTGAAAAAATATACCGATTGGATCCATAGACCGTTAAAAGTATTCACTTCGGTATTCATATGTTTCCACTTTGTGTTCAAGCTATGGTGTGTTCGATTAGTACTTCCCATGGTTATCGTGAAATTCTCTAGAATTTTACCCCAAAAGCTTACACTCTTTTGTTCATTCTCGACTCTTGGGCATGTCGAGACATGAACCCAAGCTTTTGCCAAAGCGACCTCTTCGTCTGTCGACCAAGGTTCCTTTTTTGCTTTATCGGTGTTTTTTATTTCTTCAACCTCTTCAACATCATCATCATTTTCTTGACCACCTAAAAAATTGTAGATTATAATGGAAAAATAAATCAACGATTATATAAAAAATTGTATATTATATAAAAAAAATTAACGATTATATAAAAAAATTAACGATTAATTAAAATAGATTATAACAAAAAAAAAATTGTACAGATTTAAAAAAAAAATAGATTATAACAAAAAAAATTTACCGATTATTAAAAAAAATAGATTATAACAAAAAAAAATACCGATTATATAAAAAAATTATAATAATAGTAATAACGATTATTAAAAAAAATTGTACCGATTGCATTTGGAAATTGAGTTTCCGGAACAAAATCAATGTCGTCATCCTCGTTATCGTAAAGCGGTAGTTCACGTTCTAAACTTGCTTCACGTCTTGATGGACCTTCACGGTAGTCGATGAAAGGGTTAAATTCACTAGTCATTCTTATATTATAAAGGTTTCGATTCATCGGTTGCGGTTGGTGAAAATATTGGCGTTGTTGTGGTGGAAGATAGAAGGGCTGAGGTGGAGATTGGGGAAAGTAGGGTTGAGGTGAGGGACGAATTGGTTGTGATTGAACGGGTTGTGATCGTGAACCCCGTCCACGATCTTTGGATGATTTTGAAGCACGTTTTGATTGATTTGGATCCATTCTTTTTATATGAAAATAAGAGTTAGAAGAGAAGATTAGTGGAATAATTAGTAATTTTAATTGAATGTGTGAAGAGATTAGTGGAATAATTAGTAATATTTAAAGGGATTTTTTTTTTGAAATAAGCCACAAACGGCTCCTAGCATTGATGGCCAACGTTCGAATATTAAATGGGAGCCTCTTTGCCGAATCGGTATCACATGCCTTTCTTGATGCCGATTTTGCCATGCCGCACCAATGGTTTTCGAGGATGCCGAGCGGCATCGGATGCCGAAGGTTTATGTCCTTGCCATTGCCACCCCCTAATATCTATAGAAAACATGTAAAAAGCTCAATTATTATCAGTACATGTTCAAGTCACGCTTAGAGCATGCGCATCCGTAACATTTTGGGCTGCGTTAAGGGTGTTTTAACGTACGTTAACGTGCGTTATTGATGTGGGAGGCCATGTTAAGGCCACGTTAACGTGGCAAGTTAAGCCACATTTGCTTTAAAAAAAAATTACACTTCTGGTCCCTGTATTTATGTTTGTGTTTTGACAATTTTGGACCTTGTAATTCTTAAACGATACTGATTTATTCAAACATACACGATACGGAAATACAATTACAAATGATACGAGAAACAAATACAACAGATACGATTTATATAGCTTTGTAATTGTCGATTAGATTTGACTTCTCCTCCCACACTTGCAACTGCACCGGTGAACACTCCACCGGAAGACATCTTTCCGGTATTCACACCGGAAAATGAACCGGTGCCCAATCAACCTGTTGTCCAACAACAACAAGATCAACCGGTGAACAATCTACCGGAAGAAAACCAACCCATTTGGAGAGGGTTGACTGATGAAGAATTTGAAGAACAAAACATGCAAGAATTGTTACGTGTTGAATACGAGGAAGAAATGGAGGCAAGAGCTCGTGAGCAGCGAGCAAAAGCTAAACATGATCGTCGAAACCGTCGAGCAGAATGGCGATGGGCAAATGGAATAGACCGTATGCCAATGAGTGAAGACCATTCGAGTGCCTCCTATTCGAGTCATGAAGGGTGGGTGTCCGACGATTCGTTCTATTGATTCGCAGTTTTATGTTTAATTATTTTAGTTTTATGTTTAATTATCGTATTTTATGTTTCATGTTTAATGTAACTTGCGTTTAAGTTTAATGTATGTTTAAATTTTAAGTATTAATATAAGTTGTTTTTATTAGTTATTAAATGAAATAATAATTTTAGTTGAGGGTAGAATTTGAAAATATTTGAGTTAAAACTGAGTTAAGGCTGAGTTATTGTTGTGGGTGTTTTTTTCTGAGTTAAAGTTAAAGTGTAAAAGCTGATGTGGCATTATGGATGGGCAATTGGCATGCTCTTATAGAGTTATAGGTTATCGATTTTGATGGATCAATGCGTTTGTCTTGTAGTTGTTTCTTACAAATTCCAACATTCACTTTTCACGCCAAATCAAATGGCTTAGTACGAGAATCATGGGATTAGACATCCACACATGGCATATATAAAAGAAAGTGCATATACTTTTTCAAAATTCGGTCTTGTACACAAAATTTATTTAATTAGTAGAGGATCGATGACAAATTGTAAGTTAGAACGAGAATATATGCCAAATAATCAAACTTTTAAGAGCCGCTTTTTAAGGCAAAAAAATAAATAAATAAATCATTACAACAACAAATAAAACACCGGTGACTCAGAAATTGAAGCTACCGAAGAAACGAGAAGAGCTGCGGGGTATGTTATTATATTGTATCTTTCTCCCGAGATACACATATTTTTCTTTCAAAGATCGTGATTGAGAGATCTAAACATATGTTTAGCATTACGGCTAGACTTATGTGTCAACATCCTATTAGTCACAACGAAAAGATTCACTCAATTACAAAACAATAAATCATTATTACACTTACAGCTATCAATGATTCCCTTATCGATTATTTTAAACCGTCGCTTGTGCCTTATGGTTATATTTTTTTGTTTTCTAAAAACTAGACGAATACCCGTGTAAAGCGAAGGTGTATAGCAACAAATAATTATACTTGTGAAATCATGATTTTGGTTTGACCCTTGATGCAAAATATACGGGTTCAATTTGTAGTTATTGCGAGAAAAAAAATCTATTGATTAAATATCAGAAATGATAAAATTTTAAAGATTAAATAATTTTTAAATTATTAATTTAGTGGTAGATACTACAACCATTTTTAATTAAGGGTACAATAGTTACTAACACTAGCAGGGTAACCACGCGTTGCAGCGGCGGGTACCCTGTAATTAAAGTTCAGGCTAACAAAATAACAATGATAAACTGATTTATCGGATAACAAAAATAATCTCTGTCCGACCCAGTTCTCCCGTTTTTACATGTTCCGACTGGTCATCTTCATTTCATTTATGAACGACTTTTATTAGCTATCCAAACCGATGGCGACTCCGAATTCTTGTTGGACCCGTTGGTCTGATCCAGTTTTCAAAAATCAAATGCACCATCAATTTGTTAGCATGTAAATTGTATATAGCTTTGTGTGCTTTATTAGCTTGTACATTGTGTATAATAACATGTATTTTATATTTTAGGGATGTTTTAAAAATTATATTAATTAGTGTGTTTAATTAGTTTATATTTGTGTGTTTAATGTGTTTGTACTAAAAGCTCTATAGGTTGTATATCAAAATTTTAAGTCTTTAAGTGCATTTAATATTTTATGACTACATTAATGGTGCTTTGTATTTTGTATATTATGCTTTAAGACTTGTAAGTCTTAAAATTAAAATTGATAAGAGAGATCACTAATAGTGTTTTGTGTATTATACAATAAGCATTATGACTTATAAGTCTTAATTTTAATACTAAAAATAGAGAGATTCATCCCTATATTATATATAGTAAAGATTATTTAATTTTTAATCATTTTAAGTTTTAAAAATGAAAAAACACTCTTTATAAGTAGTAGAGATAATAACCAGAGACGGAGCTAGGAATTTGAGTTAAGGGGGGCTCAAAAATTTTCTCGGTAGTAATGGAGTAGTTTTTCTAGCATAATACGAACTACATAATGTAGTGGTTTTATTTGAAAAAGAGGTTCAACCATAGTATATCAAGCATAACTTAAAATGATAAATTATAAACTTGAGGGGTTCAAATTATACTTTTTAATAAAAGTACAGCACTATGCCACTATCTCACTAAAATTAAAATAATGCAGACTAAATTTTTGTCTTTTCGGGGTCATCTTCTTCAGTGACTTCAACCTCCATTGAAACCAAAATACTAAGTTGCTTATTATTTGCTTCTGGTCTTTCATTTTTCTCACCTTTTTCATAGAGTCAGTCTGCCAGTGATGGGGGTGGCCGAGCACCCTCTAGCCCCCCACTGGCTCCGTCCCTGATAATAACACTATACAGTTTGTACAGTTTGTAAGGTTTCTTAGTTCCTTGATTACTTTATATCAAATAATATCTAACATCTTAAAAAAAAGCACTTGAGCAAGAAGCCTATTTAAAGTCCTCTATCTCTCTGAACCTTATCATAAACTAAGTAGTTAATTACATAACTGATAACTTACACTAAAAATAACAAGATATGCCATGGTAGTACTATTTCAAGAAAAAACAAGTGTTGTGATTAATCATTAGCTAGGTTGCCTTATGTCCGATGATGTCCACTATCATATGCCTATGACACATTGGGCCAACACTTGATGTATCTTCGGATTTGACAAGAGCAATCTCACTCTTGTGTTTTTATGGATTCCAGCGTGGTTTCCTCTTCTTCAGGTTTTTGTTGATCACTTAATTTAACAACCATTTCTTTACTCTTTCCCAATAAAACACAATACAACCCTCCGGCAAGTAACACGGCCCCACAAACACTGTAACGTGAAACAAAAAGCTTGTTAGGGGATCGATGAGATCATGGCAAGGTAATATCGACTTCTCTTAAGGTCATGTCAATATGGGTCGGGCAGTTTTAGATTTGACCCAACTTGTTGGAATGAACAAAACTGTCGAATACCACTTACGTTCGAAAAATGATTGTTAGGGGTCCCAAAAATTGAGGATTTTACATCAACTATGCAAAATAGCGTCTTAGGAGCACTTTTGACATGAGACCATGCATGTTTATTGGAGATTTTTATGCTCAGCAGACAAGTTTAATGTAGCGATTTTGCTTGTGTGTATTTTATGTACGATATTTAATGGTTTCAATGAACATGTTCGACTTATGCTAAAGTAAGTACGTCTATAGTATAAGTCAATGAACATGTTGCAAAAAAAACACACTAATGAACCCCGTTTCATAAGAATGTTTAAAGAACATCGATGACAAACCTTCCAACGTAAAGGGTTTCCTTCCACAAAAACATTGAGACAACAGCGGTTATAATGAGGGCCAATGGAGTGAACATAGCAGTGAAGACAGGCCCTCTCTTCTGTATCGACCATAGTTGCAACCAATATGTCAATGCCGTCACGATTACACCCTGTCATTTTCCAGCCAAGATGAAATCAGTTCTATTCCAAGAATAGAAATGTAAAATTTTCTTTGTGGTAAGGAAACTATATATAAAAGCATGCAATACTTTAATTTCGAAACCAATTGACTGGTTTGAGTGTATGCTAAGGGTGACAATTCTTGACATGACACGATAAACGACACGAACCAGAGACGAAATTAAACTGGTTTGGGTCAAGAATAAACAGGTTTGGGTAAAAAACAGGTTTACTCATTTAATAAACAGGTCGTGTTTAGGTTGGGAAACTGTCAAACAGGTCAACCCATGAACCCGTTTAAGTATATAAGTCTCTAAAAATAAAATACATAACTTGATTATTTTGAATTTGGATTAAATCTATTTTGTTATGTATTTAATATGAGTGGATTACGATTGTAACTCGTATATTATTGATATTGTAGTGTAGTTATTTGTATGTTATTTTTATCATTTTTTATATCCTTATATCATATTTGCATTTAAATTAATCAACAAACTACCAACCTTATTAACGGTTGACCTATTTACTTGAGCATGTTAAACGGGTCACAAACAGGTTACACGTGTTATGAAGTTCTGGGTTAGAGTTGATTTTCTTAACACGATTAATAAATAGGTCGTGTTTGGGTAGGGTTATACGCCAACCCGAATAGAATTGCCGCCCCTAATGCTACATGCATGAGATAAACTATTGTTTTTGCCCCTCTTAATTATTTAGCTTTTTATTGAACACAAAAGGCTAAAGTTATGTGCTAGTGGTCGCGTTCGGTCATCTGTTATCAAGTGGGAAACCTTTTGACTCATTAAAGGTTTGAGTGTAGGTGTACTTTTAACCGTGATGTTCGACCTTTGTCTACAAATCTACAAATTAGCTAGAGTCCACCACAAGGAATGATAGCATTAAAAATTGTTTGGGTAGGGGTTAATATGGCCACCTTTGATGGTTATGTCAAATCATTTTAGGTTTGTGGATACTGGAAGCAAAGTGTCCAACACTATTTATAAAGAATATAATCAGGTGTAGTGAGGAGGTTTACCTCCTCATTTGGAGCTCACGGGGTGCCACATCACTTTAATAAACCTCCACAACTACCTCCACTAACAACCAAGCTCAACTTACTCATTTGAGCCCCACCTACCCATTATTTACACAAACACACACACACACACACACACAAAAACCTGCCAAAAAATCTGACAAAAGGACAGTTTTTACCCTCGCCGTGCAGACGAGGAGGGTGCAAGTGGCGAGAAATGAGTAAGGCGCACGGTGTTGTGGCTAGCAATGGCGAGCATGCCACCGTGGAGTGGCAAGGTGTGACATTCACTGCACCTAGTGCTCTAAGAGGTGTTATACGGAGTAGTAGGTACTGTACGGGACAACTATATTATGATAGCGGTGTTATGGAAAGAATGCATACACAGTACGCCACGGAAAGGAGATTAATATCCCATCCAAGCTTCCATGAAGATAAGTTTCTTTCCATAGCTATTGCCCCAACCGTTGCTTGTATTAAGCTAAAAAAACACTGAAGTGTAACTAAAGATAGCTTTGCCGGGTATTCCTTCATAATAGGTGCCTGCCAAAACACATACAAGCTAATAAGAAACTCGAAAGACCAAAGAGTTAAAGTAATCAATTAGCATCAACATTAATGACTCAACTAACCTGCATAATGCCCCAACAAGACCATAGAGTGTTCGCACAAAGCATTGTTAAGGGGCCTTTTATAAACTCTCCATTTGAACTAGTTTGATTCGTAGTTGAAGCAACTCCACCATGTGATGCATACCAAGGCATGAAGTTCAAAGTTGGTCCTTTAACGAAAGCAAACACAAGGGCCCCAGAAACCGAAATTATAGCTCCAATCAACTTAGCCCAACCATGAAATTCTCCTATGTGCATTCTTTCCATCCTGCAATATTTTATTCAAATATCAACAATTTTGATAGTTAATAGTAACTTTATAATTTCCATGCTTGTCATTTTGTTTTTGTTGCCAATCATAAAAATATATATACTTCCATCTTTATCAATAATAGAAACTTTTATGGTCCAGGTTGGTATGATTGGTTCACCTTTCTATATTCATAATCGATGGTCCGATTTTAAAAATGTTATGAGAATAATGAGGTTAACCATGAATACCTTAGAATAAGAGCTATTACAAAGGTAATTGCCGGAACCAGATTATTGGAGGCAGCAGCAAACGTCGCAGATGTATGATTGAGTGCGCTATAGAACATATTAGTGCTTATTGTGATCCTGAGTAAATAGTAATACACATTTCAGTAAAAGCCAAAGAATGATAACCCAAAATACTAAGGCAATTTTTAAATTTACCCAATCAAAGAAATGAAGAAAATCTTCCATAACAAGGTGTTGGATAACTTGGCTACATTATTTCTGCAAAAGATAAGGGAGAAAAAAAATCACTTTTCTATAAGATCTATTACTTCGGAAATCAAGAGATAGGTTAATGACGCTTGAACCTTTCTACGAAGTATGCGATTGGGGCTAGTGAGAAAGTCGCAAAAGCTTGACGATAAACAACAAAAATGAAAGGACTCATTCCTGAAGAAATTGACGCTTTCGATAACAAAGCCATGCCTGCATATATAGTTTGAACTAAAAGCATTGCTAAGTATGGTTTGTTGCTCTCATAAGCATTTACAAGTCTTGGTGAAATCATCATGGTTTTGTTTAAATATTGGAGGTTCTTATTGGCCTAAATTGATATTTTCTTGACTTGTGTATCTCTCTTATTTATAGGGAAAACTAAACACATAAACCAAATTTGCTTTTGTCACTTTCAAAGATCCGCTAAGATATTCGAGCATGTAGCTTGAAATGAGTTACAGTATGATATTTTCATATGTAGATTATATATATATATATATATATATATATATATATATATATATATATATATATATATATATATATATATATATATATATATATATATATGGGACTTTCTTGCAAGAACCATTTTATCTGCGAGAACTGAGAGAACCACCAAAAACATACATGCACGCCTTTTAAAATAAAATAAAATTACATGTAAATTATCAATAATCGTAAATATCCACCAATGTTCTTCAATATCCTCATGAACTCATCATCTTTTTTCACAAAAACCTTACACACGGCCGCAATATTGTCGTTGCACGCCTTATAAGAACATACATGCACACCTTCGAAGAAAAATTTTGTATTTCCAATTTCTTATCAAATTCTTTAGAACAACTATGTTTTTCTTAAAACATGTATGTTGTTTTTAAAACATATGTGCAAAAATACAATTATTGAAGTCGTGCATATATGTTTTTTGTGGTTCTCTCAGTTCTCGCAGATAAGATGGTTTTCGCAAGAAAGTCTCACTATATATATATATATATATATATATATATATATATATATATATATATATATATATATATATATATATAGTGTATCTTTATTTTCAGAACCCTGTTAAGTGCGGGAAACTGCGAGAACTCCAAATTTGCATTAGAAAACATGCATGTTCATATAAAACATGTATGTTTTCTTACATACACCTTAATACACATACCTGCGTAGCATACATGTTCATATAAAACCCTGTTAAGTGAACATATCTATGCAAAATGATTTTATATGAACATGTATGTTACACAGATATGTGTATTAAGATGTATGTAAGAAAACATACATGTTTTATATGAACATGCATGTTTTCTAATGCAAAATTGAAGTTCTCGCAGTTCCAGCACTTAACAGGGTTCTGAAAATAAAGCCCCCTATATATATATATATATATATATATATATATATATATATATATATATATATATATATATATATATATACACTAGCTTCATGACCCGGCCGATAGCCGGGTACGCTTCATACAATAGTTTTACAAAACATATTTAATGTGAGAAATAAACTAATGTAGAATGAAATAAAAGTTTAACAACATAACCGGGTGATCCTTAATATATTGATCTTGAATTATATGTACAAATAAATGTTATTAAATGTACAAAATAATAGTTTTAAGTATTATAACAAATAAATAACAAACCAAAATATAATCCTTTGAGAATTGTTCCTTTTGTTTATCTTGTGGATAACCTAATTTAAAAGAGCATGTAATAAAAAGTAAAAAAATACCAAAATGTGAATATGTGATAATATTTGATTCTGCTGAAGATCAAATAAGCATAAAACAAAGCGTATCATAACTTTCTCATTTGGTTGATAATAGAGTAATTTGATTTAGCGTGCACTCTTGTGCTTGATCATGACATTTGTTATGATTGAATTATCTAATGTATTATACTTTGGGTGAGTATTGACCCATATGTTGAACATGTTTATGACAAAAAGTAAAGATGTAGAACATGTTGACACTCGTTTCACTTATACAAATAAAGATGATTCTCTAAATGAACCAAAAGAATACATAAGTTAAAGTCGAGTTTGATAATTATAAGCATATTAGGTGTGGAAGCGTATAGTATTTATGATTATATTTTGTTCATTTCATCATATAAGGTGTGGAAGTGTATAAGTCAACCGAGCTCCTTTAATCTTGCAAGCTCATCTACATCCTTTCTTGCACCTTCTTCAAGCCATCTGTAACTGGTGAATCTTAGCCCTCTTTTGGTTCCGAGTCACAAAAAAGATCAACAAAAAAAATAAAAATATATTTATAAAAAATAAAGTATGTGTTTTCCAAAAACTCATGTCATTTTTTGTTAAATGTTTTTGTAGCAGTTTTATGTTACATTTTGTCGACTGTTTCATGAATGGGTCCATTTATTTATCCACAAAGTATGGATCACTTGTAAGTTAGAAAAATCTGTTATTATGTTGTTATTGATTTTATAAGCTAATACGTGTGAATCACACATACTAATATATTTATGGACAGCTTGTTATGCCATAAATATTATGGTAGAAGGAGCATAATCTATTGAAGTGCATAATTAGATCAAAACGTAACTACCATAAAGTTTTAAATTATATGAAAGTATATAGTTGAATCCAATGGGTCTGATGATTATGCCCCTAATTAGGCATGTCACCACTCAGGTCATAATCCCTTATAGAAAGTATTACAATCTTTCAGTAGGTAAGTATAACATATAATGCAACCACAGTAAAGTGTTACAATCTTTCAAAAACCTTGAAATTCAAACTCACATATGTTGGTTAATTTGTTGTTTATACAACACGCCAGCCCCAAATAATAGCAGCAAACTATCAGCAGATCAGCTTACTAATCTAACTTAATGAATAAATATGAAAGAATTAGTTACAGTTTCATACATGTAGCTATCAAGCTCATCCACGGAACCATTAGCAGCCTATAAGTTGGTTATTGGCTACTGCAACTACCTGCAATTCAACCAACACAAAATCAGGAGATAAAAACTTTTCAGTATTGTGTTTAGGATCTCTTACGTGCTTGAGAAGCTTTATCAGCCAATAGCCATTTCAGACATACTTAAAGAAGCAATTCCAAACTCTCCGTTACTGAAATAAGCAGTTTCATTAAAGCATTAAACAATTATCATATTTATGAAATAATGGACTCTTTGAAACTGTTCACTTTACTTGCCCATTGCGTAAAGAAAATGCATCTCTTTTGAATATGCAATCTCAACTTGCACACATAAAATCATAAGTGTAATTGTTTTTATAAAGTTTGGGTATAATGGGACTGTATTTTAATTGTTTTGCCAAAAACTAACCATTTTGACCCATTACCCAACATGCCCATTTTACCACCTCTAGTCAAAATGTATGTAGTATATGAGAACTTACGGTATTCTCCTTGTCCTATTGCTCCGAGGCTATCCAATTTGCAGCTTTAAGTACTTCGTAATAAACCTTGCAGTTGATTTACCATGCATCAAAACTTTTTAGCGCATCATGTACCTTAGACCTTATAACATAAATTTGGACTTATGAAGTAGGATTAACGTGTAATATGTGGCAACCCGCCAAGGTGTCCTATTTTTCAAAAATAGCTTTTAAAGTCATGATATCGCTAGGTGTTCTACGGTTTGGGGAGGCTTAGCGTTCTTCGCCTCCAATTCTTTATTAGCTTTCACATTTTGTTTATACAATTATCCAACTATGCATATATGAATTTTGTGTTCAAACAGAATACTCATTCATCAACATGTTTAGCAAATGGCTAACTGCATAATAAGAAAAACCAACTTCGATCTAATCCTATTTTAGGTGACCAACATATTTTAAGCTAGAGAAAAAAAAAACAATTCTGATCTAGAAACTGGTACGCACAATAATATGGCAAACTTATTCCCTTTGGATTCAGCTTACTTGCAACTTCCTTAACAACATCATTTGTACGTCCCAAACTGAGTTATGGTTGATTTATTATCATTTTTAATAACTAAATAGAAGTTGTCCAATAATATCTAGAAAACCCATATAAACTTTAACCCAATTCGACCCAAATAATAAGGAAAACATTTTGTAGCTTCAATGAAATTCAAAGTAATGAAACCTGACTTACTTATAAACTTTACTAAGAACTTGTCAAGGGTGATGCAATGGAACCTCAAGTCCTGCACCCGTTACTGTCACATATGTGAGACCTTTATATATTTGGCTCCAATCGGAAACCTAAATAAAAGAACACAAAAAGTATTTAGAGTATTACTTAAATACATACATAATATACACATGTGAGACGAAAGATTCAACTAAAACTGGAAAAAAAATCATTAGCTTACCACACATACCAATTGACAACTGTTGTAAGATTTAATGCATCAATCGAATATCTTGTTGCAACGAGAGGAACAAATGAATCTGTATCACCACTGAAAGAGATAAAAACTTATATTTTAATCATGGTGATATCAAATTTTCATTATTATGATTGACATTCAACTGTGGTGCAATGCTATGAGTATGATTATACAGATTTTAATCATATTTGATAATGGGACGGCAGTGGTCCGCCGGCAAGCTCGTTCTGATCCTGCAGATGGTGTACAGGCTAAAAGTTTTTTACAACTAACTGACATTCCATTCTTGTCTCTGAGATTTAGACACAATAAAGGATAAAATATAAGGGAATGAGAATGTCAATATGACCGCCCTTATGAATAAATAAGTCCACTTAATAATGTAACAGAGTCCACTTAATAATGATGGCGCAAAAAATCATGAATGCAACAGCAGATACGCTATATATTAAATTACATTCGGGAACATTAATAACCAAAAATGTTGTTATGCAAGTGATAAATACTGGATAATCAAGAGCCAATCTCCTTTATGTTCATCTTTCATGTAATAATCATCAAACAATCAACTATTGAGTGTTTCACAAAACATACTAATCAAACAATATAATAATACCTAAATAAACAGTTTCACACATACCGAGTACGAATATTTCATAGTTGATTGTTTTAACAACCTGTTTCCATTAACGTTCTTTTTCTTCTTGGTTCCACCATCTTAAACATTAAGTACCTTACCATTTGTATCATTTTATAACATTCTCGTATCCCCTACAATTAGTTCCACAGTTTAAAAGCTTAGTATTTTGTCTCCTTCACCAGAGTTCTGCAATCATAAGAGCATATCGTCTACTTTCATTGGTCGATGATTCCAACCCTTTTTGAATTGATTCACATAGCATGATATCTTCCATCTAAATTAATACAAAATTAGGGTCATAGCGCATATGTCATATGCCCATTAAAAAAATAACGACATTCAAAACTTCTAAATACTTACATAGAGCTGAATAATGTAGTTACTACTTTCTCCGCCAACAGTAGTGGGATCAAATGGTATTCCGTGTCGCATTGATCTTTTACCGCGCTATCAGGAATAGCAGTGATTGCCACGCATAACTCACAGATGTCGAGTCCAGTTAGTACCACCCATATTTATATTTTGTTTCTTAGAACTATTGGCGGAACGCAAGTTTTTTTTAGATTCAGTTTGGCATCCAGTAGGATTAAATGCACCAGTTGGCTGCTCAAACGGACGTTGTTGAGCAACAACATTTCATACGGCACTGATGTCAGCAGCAAACGCATTAGGCATCTGGTCACTCGCTGCAACCCAAAAAAAGATCAAACATGTTGATATAAATAATGCATAAAAACGTTATTTATATTTTTCGATATCTCTATGTTTTGACGATCACAAAATGTAAAAACATTAAACGCAAAGTTAATACGAAAACAAGTTCTTAAGTAAGTTTATACCATCTCATCCAACATAATCACTCAAGGTATGAATAAACAAGTGACTAATACATTTTATGATCAAAGGGATGTTTATTTAAATATTACAAAGTTTATAAAATTAAATAAACTTATTATATATTTTTGAAAAATATTTTTGGTAATAAAGGAAAATGTTTTATTCATAATAAATATATGAATTCAAAATTTTAACCAAAATCAGTTAGTTTTTCACCAAATAAACTTTCCCCGGAAAAAGACAAGAAAACTGCAGTTTTCGTCTGGGCGACCCCCTTAATTATAAGGGGCGGCCCCCTTAATTTTAAGGGAGCCGGCACACAATTAAAGGGGCCGGCCACGCTCCCCTGTCAGATTCTGTCAGAAATTTTTCCTATAAATATCACCTCAAACCTGGTATTTTTACCACCCTTTTGCACGGAAATTTTCATATCCAAATCTCTCTAAACATCCTTCTAAAACCTTTTGATCACATAATTATTAATCCTTGTTTCAAGTGATTTAATCCTTCCTCATCCTACCTCATCCAAAGTGCAAGAGAAGAATACTCCTTCAACCTCAAGTTTAAGAAGTATTGTAGATTTGTGAATATAGTTTTGTAGTTGTATATATTATTTGTAAAGAGTAGATTTAGGTGTGATAGTTGTGAATAGAAGTTGTGAAGTAGGAGTAGTGTTGTGAAGAAGAAGTAGTGGTGTGAAGATCTAGAGCTAAGTAGTGAAGAAGTTGTGTAGTGAAGAAGTTGTGAAGAAGTAATGAAGAAGTTGTGGTGTGTTGTGAGAATGGTTCTAGCTACAATTAGAACCCGACATTTAGCTTAGTGTCGTTAATTGGTGTAAGCAATAGTTGTGTAAGGTTTTCTCCGCCATAAGGGTGCTTGTTGACATAGTGAAGAAAACTCTCGAGTAGGTGACTCGGGGATTGGAGTAGGGCAAGGAAGGTGTCCTTCTAGCCGAACCACTATAAATCCTTTGTCTCGCGGTTATATCTTTCCAACTCTAACTTATTACTTAGCTTACTTACTTACATCTCGTATATAGCAATAATTGTCTATATTATGCATGTGTTGAATTTACATATTTAGCTTACATCGTTATTATTTTTCATACCTAGATATAGTTGTTCATATTGTTCAAGACTTGAGTTCACATAAGATCGAATCAAAGTTTTAAGAGTTAACAATGCTTTAAACTAAACTAAGTTTTCATAAATAAAAAGGGACGTAAAAATACTTGTCTATATTATTATTGTTTACTTGCGTAGATATAAGTTATTATAAGTCATACTCATCCATATTGTTATTATTTACTTGCGTAGATATATGTACTTATAAGCATACAAGTATTGATCTCACATAAACTAGAAACGAAGTTTTGTTTTAAACAACTAAGTTTTCATAAAATTAAAAAGACGTAAAACTATTCAACCCCCCCCCCCCTTTTAGTTTTCCACAATTGATATCAGAGATAGGTTAAACAAGATTTTTTTAAAATAAACTGTATTTTAAAACTTGAAACGATCTATGGAATCTGAAAAATATTTAGAAGGGCAATCTATGCAAAGACCACCACTATTTGAAAGTGATGGTTTTCTTTATTGGAAAAACCGATTCGAAACTTATGTGAAATTAAAGGATCTAGATCTTTGGCATGTTATTACTAATGGTGATTTTCCTCCTATACAAAATAATCCTGAAACTAAAAGGGATGAAATCGTACCTTTTAAAAAACAGAACGATGATTTGAAAAAGAAACTTGCTAAAAACAATGAGGCTAAAATGGTAATTTATAATGCGTTACCACGCAAAGAATATGAAAGAATTTTTATGTGTAAAACCGCAAAAGATATTTGAAACTCTTTACTAATCACTCACCAAGGTAATAGTCAAGTCAAAGATAATAAAATAGATCTTCTTGTTCAACAATATGAACAATTTACGATTCCAGAAGAGGAATCAATTGATAATGCTTTTGCTAGGTTTAACACTATCATCACAAGTTTAAAAGCACTTGATGAGAATTTTCTAGTAAGAATTTTGTTAGGAAATTTCTTAGGCTCTTCATCCAAAATGGCGAGCTAAAGTTACGGCGATTGAAGAATCCAAGAATTTGTCAACTCTACAACTTGACGAATTGATCGGCAACTTAAAGGTCTACGAAGAAATAATAAAGAAAGACTCCGAGATGGTCAAAGGAAAAAGGGAGCAAAGCAAATCAATTGCGTTGAAAGCTAAAAAGGACTCTAGTGACGAAGAATGCTCAACCGCCAAAAGTGACAATGAAGAGTATGCTATGGTCGTACGAGACTTCAAAAGATTCTTCAAAAGACGAGGAAGATACGTTAGGCGACCATATAATGAAAGAAAGTGTTTTAAGTGTGGAGATCCAAATCATCTTACTGGAGAATGTCCGAAATTGTCAAGAAGTCAAAACCACAAGGCCTTTGTAGGAAGAGCATGGAGCGATAGTGATAATGATGAAAAAGAGACAACAAAAAATGAAAAGTGTCTCATGGCAAAGGCATCCGATGAGGTACGTTCTAAAACCGAATACTATAGTGATGAACATTTATCTTTAGATGAAAAAGACTTAGATAACGAATATAGTAGATTGTGTAAATTAGGTCAAAAGGTCATAGCTAAAAATAAGTCACTAAAACATATTAATAATCAATTAGAAAATGAAGTACTTGAATTAAAAATTAAACTACAACATTTGCAAAAAGAAAAAGAAGTTTTTGTAGAATGTAAAACATGTTTAGAGGTCAAAAATGAAAACAAAAAAATTAAAGATGAAATTTTCAAACTTGACAAGTTAACTTTGGGAGATAAAACTGGTTTAGGATTCACCTCAACTAATATTTCAACTAGCGAAAATAAAAATGTAAAGTTTAAATGTGAATATAGTACACAAAAATCATTAGAGTCAAACGCTAAGTATGTAATTATAAAATATAGAAAAATACCTATTGCGAATGATGAGGAAGTAAAAAGTTTTTATAAACTATCATTAAAAGCCAAAACCGGATTTTATAAACCAAAATTAAGATCTAAAACTTCACCTCGAAATAAACCAAATAATCCTCATCCTCGGTCTAAAACCCCTCAACCTAGGAGAAATCAAGGTAGACAAAACTTCTCTAATAATAGTCACCCAATGTGGAATTATCCACATCAACCAAGATTTAACCCATGGGGAATACTTCCACCATACATACATCCTAGTCAATTGCAAACCATGTTTGGTTCAAACAAATTTGGACCAATGAGACCATGGGAACCAAGTGGCTAAGTTGTCACTTTTCGATAATGTTGGAATCTCATCTACAAATGGCTTCTATAAGTCAACATGGCAACTTGAAGTGTTTGAAGAAAATTTATTGAAGACTAAAAGGTACGCGTTTCTTTTAAGTTCATCGTTAAAATTTATATTCTTAGATTAATAACTAGTTAGATTAATGCTTAGTTATATAGCTAGTAATACGTACTTACTCACGCATTATGAACCCCCTTAGTTGGCTTTCCTAGGATTAAAATAAAATTGTTCGTTGTCAAACAAAATAGGATATGGAAATCTTCTATATCCACTATTAGCAAACTCATGGTGATGACTGTGAAATGAGTTAATCGTTAATATAGAAGTAGGTCTAGATCTCTCGCTTAAGAAAACTATGGATGAAACAAGTTCTCGTAGAGTATGGCATTAAGTTAGATAAGTGTGCGATAACAAAGGAGCCATAGACTTAAGTAAGAACCCCTTTTAACACTCTAGGATTAAACATATAGAAATGCGTCACCACTTCCTTCGTGATAATGTTGCGGACACATTTGCTAAACCCCTTAAGCGTGAATTATTTAACCACTTGCGTTTAGGATTAGGAACGATGGAGCAAATTGATTAAATTCTTAAGAATG
This sequence comes from Artemisia argyi, assembly GCA_030686995.1. Lineage (NCBI taxonomy): Eukaryota > Viridiplantae > Streptophyta > Magnoliopsida > Asterales > Asteraceae > Artemisia > Artemisia argyi. Next base: position 13,502,689 of record CM060701.1, read on the forward strand.
CTCAAAACTTTTTGAAATATCAAGGTTCTGAAAAATTTTCTATGTCAGATGGGCGGACCCCTTAAAGTTATAAGGGCGGCCCCTTTAAATATTAAGGGGACCGGCCTCATTTAAGAGGGCCGGCCATCTGTGCTTAAAATTTTCAGTTTTCTTTTCTTTCCTTTCCAATCTGAGTCTAGGATTCTATTTTTCACTAAAACAAGAATTGGGACATTTTGTTTTTGCATAAACATACTCATAAGAAAAACCTCAATTCACTTTTGAAAATCATTCTTATATTTAAGAAAACTCATTGTTGAATAATGATAAAAACGTTTTCATTCTAATCATGCATAATAGTATCACTCTCGTTATATATATATATATATATATATATATATATATATATATATATATATATATATATATATATATATATATATATATATATATATAGGGGATAACTTGGCTACAATTAATGTAGCCAATTGGCTACAATACCCCATCAAAATACATAAGAAAATGAATAAGGGCCCAACAGAAAGAAGTCAGGGACCCACAGAAGGACTCAGGGACCTACAATTTGTAGCACATATTGTAGGGAATTGGCTACAATGGAATTGTAGCTATTATTTTCCCATATATATATATATATATATATATATATATATATATATATATATATATATATATATATATATATATATATATATATATATATAATCCAATATATACATATATATAACACTTAGAAGTGAGCAAAGCTAAATCAAGGAGGTCAAAGATTGTTTCTTAGGAAAATTTGTTTTCTTTTTAAAGGAGTCGAAACGATCTTAACTTCACTTTTGTTTCATATAGGCATACAATAGAACATGGTCAAGAATTACATTGTCAATTTGCTCAATCACTAGTTTATCACTCACTAGTTGCCTTTGGCCTTACACTAAGATACTTGTTTTAGGTAGAATGACTTGCCTATTTGCTTGATTGCTTTATTAGTTTTGCATGCATGCTTAGTTGTAATTATATTACATGCTAATTTGCCTACCTATATACTTTTCATGCATATTTCATTAAGATAATACATGCATAGTTGCCTAAAGAGTTGGACTTGCCTAAAACCAAACCTCTAAACAAACCCCTCTCTGAAAATCTCTTGCCAAAAACACTTCTCTGGCATTCTGTGAACCTGGCCCTGGGCGGCCCCCTTAAAGATCAAGGGCGGCCCCCTTAAAATTAAAGGGACCGGCCTATGATTAAGGGGGCCGGCCACCTGAAGCACGAGGCTCACAGATTGCTTTCTGCTCTTTAGCGCATTTCACCCTATTTTGATTCTCCACTTCCCCAAATACACAAACAGAATTTACCTAGCCAATACAATACATATTATCCTTCCATAAACTCATAATCATCACACTATAATTACCCCTCATCAACACCAAATTCCTCCTATATCTCCAACTATACACACAACTCTGAAGCTCACTCAAAAGAACCCTTTCTCAATCCTCATAATGGTCAAGCATCTACCTATGATCCCAACTACATACCTACATCTCATCTATCTCCTCCAAACAATCCTTTCATTGAAAAATCTCAACCTCCAAACAATAATCAATATTACACCTCACTCTCTTTTCCACCAACATTACAAAATTCCTTCATCATCATCTTCCTTGTAAACCTTGAAGTTTCGTGAAGAACTTGACCAACTCCATGATCTTCGTGATCTCAATACTATGCACCTTGCACAACGCAATTTGCATCACACACCTTCCTCACCATACTCAAATTACTTACCTCACTCATCCTCACGCAATTACTCTATCCACATTCGTTTCCATCCTTACTCCCAAAAATACACTTTCATCTCACCCATAAAATTCATATGAAGAGCATACTCAATCTCAAAACAACAATCCCAATCTCACTCCCAACACCTCACATTTTGGTCAAACTACAAATCCACTATACAAAACATCCTCCACTCATGAAACATCCCATTCTTCCATACATTCATCCTCACCCATTCATGATTACCCAAATGAAACCTCTCTTTTGTCTCAACAAGACAATCTCACAATCACCCTCACTAATAAAATTCCACATTCACCCAATTCATTTCTTCCAAATGACCCTCTTGAGGAACATACTTAATCTTTAAACAACAACCATCAAAACTCATCCATACATGAAACCTATGTTCCATGTTCAATCCACAATCAATAATCACTATCCAACTCCACCATCATCACCATCTTCCGAACATAAAAAGTTCGTTAAAGAACTTAAAGAAGCACATGAGCTTAGTGCTCTTCTTACTTTACATCTTGCTTAAAGCAATTTGGATCAACAACCTTCATCCACCAACTCATCACCACCCAACAACTTGATCCATTTTGAGAATCATGTCAACAATTGTTCTTGTTGAATTTTTCTCCAAAAACAAAACATGGCCATAATTGAACACCTCACTTGGATTGAGTATATCCTCCCTAGGTCTTCTCCAACATCATCCATAACACAAAACACCAACCCTCAAGCAAATCCTTCCGCTCCAAACTCACCACCAAACTCTCCAAACTCTACAAACACCATTCCCACAAAAGTCTACCTTTCCTAAATACCATGTTTCCCATCTCCAAAAATAAAATCATTTCAAACCTTTTGTGTTCCAAGCAAGTCCAAGAGACCTCAACTTGGCAACTTAGTATTATCTAGTGTAATTTGCTAGAAAAGCATATATCTATATGCTTATGTACTAATGATTATGTTTTCAACATAATTATTAATGAATGTTTCTTTTGTTTTATTACCATGCATTCTTATTAGTTACTTCATATTTATTGCATGCATATATATCTATGTTGCTTGTGCTCTAAATATTTTTGCAAGCATTCCATAGCTCGATTCTTCTTATAACCTCAAAACGAGGGGGGGTATACATCAAGGGGGAGCTCCAAACTCGTCGGGATAACCTTTTTGATGCTAACAAAAAGGGGGAGAAGTGATATAAACTCACACTAAAAACTTGTTTACATATTACTTTTTAGTTTAATGAGTTTAGATTTTGTAATCATCAAAAAGGGGGAGATTGTTGATATAAATAATGCATAAAAACGTTATTTATATTTTTTGATAACTCTATGTTTTGACGATCACAAAATGTAAAAACATTAAACGCAAAGTTAATACGAAAACAAGTTCTTAAGTAAGTTTATATCATCTCATCCAACATAATCACTCAAGATATGAATAAACAAGCGACTAATACATTTTATGATCAAAGGGATGTTTATTTAAATATTACAAAGTTTATAAAATTAAATAAACTTATTATATATTTTTGAAAAACATTTTTGGTAATAAAGGAAAATGTTTTATTCATAATAAATATTTGAATTCAAAATTTTAACCAAAATCAGTTAGTTTTTCACCAAATAAACTTTCCCCAGAAAAAGACAAGAAAACAGCAGTTTTTGTCTGGGCGGCCCCCTTAATTTTAAGGGGGCCGGCCACGCTCCCCTGTCAGATTCTGTCAGAAATTTTTCCTATAAATACCACCTCAAACCTAGTATTTTTACCACCCTTTTGCACGAAAATTTTCAGATCCAAATCTCTCTAAACATCCTTCTAAAACCCTTTGATCACATAATTATTAATCCTTGTTTCAAGTGATTTAATCCTTCCTCATCCTACCTCATCCAAAGTGCAAGAGAAGAATACTCCTTCAACCTCAAGTTTAAGAAGTATTGTAGATTTGTGAATATAGTTTTATAGTTGTATATATTATTTGTAAAGAGTAGATTTAGGTGTGATAGTTGTGAATAGAAGTTGTGAAGTAGGAGTAGTGTTGTGAAGAAGAAGTAGTGGTGTAAAGATCTAGAGCTAAGTAGTGAAGAAGTTGTGTAGTGAAGAAGTTGTGGTGTGTTGTGAGATTGGTTCTAGCTACAATTAGAACCCGACATTTAGCTTAGTGTCGTTAATTGGTGTAAGCAATAGTTGTGTAAGGTTTTCTCCGCCATAAGGGAGCTTTTTGACATAGTGAAGAAAACTCTCGAGTAGGTGACTCGGGGAGTGGAGTAGGGCAAGGAAGGTGTCCTTGTAGCCGAACCACTATAAATCATTTGTCTCGCGGTTAGATCTTTCCAACTCTAACTTATTACTTAGCTTACTTACGTACATCTCGTATATAGCTATAATTGTCTATATTATGCATGTGTTGATTTACATATTTAGCTTACATCATTATTATTTTTCATACCTAGATATAGTTGTTCATATTGTTCAAGACTTGAGTTCACATAAGATCGAATCAAAGTTTTAAGAGTTAACAATGCTTTAAAACTAAACTAAGTTTTCATAAATAAAAAGGGACGTAAAAATACTTGTCTATATTATTATTGTTTACTTGCGTAGATATAAGTTCTTATAAGTCATACTCATCCATATTGTTATTATTTACTTGCGTAGATATATGTACTTATAAGCATACAAGTATTGATCTCACATAAACTAGAAACGAAGTTTTGTTTTAAACAACTAAGTTTTCATAAAATTAAAAAGACGTAAAACTATTCAACCCCCCTTCTAGTTTTCCACAAAACAGTAGCAGGAAAATGTCGTCGTTGACACTCGTCAGCCATAAACATTGACCCCGAGTTAATAGAACCCTGCATTTTGTGCATACCTTAGCAATCTGTACCTACACGAAACATACACATATTCAGTTCACAAACATAACGTATTTGGCTAACACGTCATAAGTGACCAAATTACCTGGAACTCAAATACGACCCCAAGAAGAAGTAAGTGCCTTCTTAAGATTTGAAGCTTAGCATCAGAACCCAGCTGCTCTCTATATTCTTTGGCAACGTACAGTCACAAATTCAGCAAAGTAAATCATCGAGAATTATTTTACCTAAGATTGAGGCATGACGATTATGGAATGATTTGCAATGAGTTATTGACAGTACGCACAAAATTTATTGTAAATTAAAGATAACAATAGCAAAATGGCTAGTGGCAACTAACAGAACAAAATGATGACTGAATAATAGCAATTGGTATTTAGTAACTGGTATTTAGTACAGATTTTGTTTGATTGGCATCCGCATCAATGTGACAAACCTGTAAAAATTCCATAGACAGATAGTAAGCGTGCTTTGTATTCAACTTATCATACATTTCATAAGTTGCATTGAGTGAATCACGTATGCTTTGTGCAATGGTGTAGTATGCCTTATAACATCAGATCCTAAAAAACAACCACAAAAAGATCACAATTAGTAGCCAATCATACATAATATATACTTATGTGAATAAATTATTAAGGTATGGAAACTATTTGTATCAAGTGTTAAGTCTCCCAAGATTAAGAACCGGCCGCTTTGAAAATGTCTCTTTGGTAAGCTAAAGCTCATTTGCAGCCAAGCTTAATACTCGAGGGCTGACATAAACATCACCAATTTTGATCCATAAAATTACAAATACCATAAACCGGGTGAGGCATAACAAAAGCATTATCTCAATAAGGATTATGTAATGAAATGATTTTAAAGAAGAAACCAATAAATGATAAGAAAACACACATTTCAAAATTTTCACCCGCCTTGGTAGCGATTAGCTGGGCATTAGGTTCTGGTATATTTTAATGATCTACAGAACCATAAAAACCGGATATCAATATTCGAGTATTGATTTTCAAAACACCGTGATCACCTTTTCATCCAAACTAAGTAATAAAAACCGTTAAACATAAATTGTAAGAGAAACATACCTTACATAAAGCGTATTATTTGTTGTGTTGATAAAAGCTTAAAAATGATGATGAAATTTGTTTCGTGCATCATCATTAACTCTGGGCTTGATTAATCTGTAAGAAACACAAAACAAATGATGATATAATATAGGTACCCCATAATATGCTATAATAATAATTAAAAAACTTGAAATAAAACATACAACGGATCATCAAACCCCTAATTATTATGATAATAAGGTTTTAATCATTTGAATGAAAAGATTGATTTAAATGGAAAATTAAAATCGAACATACCGAATAATAATTGTTGATCCTTACACTGTGAATCATCAATTTGATATACAAAAAATGCATCTGTAATGATAAACATACCTTGTCATCATCTAACTATTACTAGTGTTAGAGATTGATTTATCAACTAAACATATTGTGGAATGAACCCTTAACTATGACTTTGATTAGGGGTGGCTGCTTGTTGATAGACTTAGGTTGGTTTGCGAAGAGATAAACATGGTATAGATTGAGAAGATATGCCATATTTTTAGGGAATGAGTTATGTGTTATGATGAAAGTCGGTTACAAAGTGCTAAATGAATCCCATATTTTTAGCTAATTTGAATTCTGGTCAAACATTCCAAACACACGCCAAGCTAAATTGTAGCATATTCATTAGTTTATTTTGTATTCTTTTATTGCATGTAGATTTTGTTTTTTGAATCATAACACAACCAATTGATTAGCACATATGTGGTTGTGAGTGGGAAAACCAAAGGTCACGGGTTCGAGTCCCATGGGTGATAATTTTTTAAAATTCGTGAATTTCTGCATGAATAGTGTGTGCCATGTAGGCAATCCAGTAGGCAATGACATGGCATTTACTCGCTTAGGTGTCGCTTCCATGGTAGGCTATTATATAGTGGTTGATATATATATATATATATATATATATATATATATATATATATATATATATATATATATATATATAATTGTGAACAGATCGATGTATGGGTACGTGTACGTGACTAAATTCGCTATAAGTAAATGTAACGTCACATGCATTTTAATCAAACACGACGATAAGACCCGTAGTGTGATAGCATGAATGATTAAAAAGGGACCTTGTTGCATTTTGTGTCGTAGGTGTTAACACTGCAATAGTCTGTGAACGACATAATTTACTAAGCTCTAGCTTAAAGCTAGAGTAGACTACGTTATAATGATCGGAAATAAAAGTACTTTTATGCACTTAAAAGTGTGTAAATCGATCTATAAAACCAGAAACATGCATTATTAAAACGAACTCAGCTGTTATCACTTAAATCGGCCAAACTTTATTGACAACACAAGAAAATCGAATAAACAATATGCTAACAAATATGTCTATATATCGCAAGTCAGCCTTATTAGACGCATTAGACAATAGACATATTATATTAAGGTTGATTTTTTATACTTGCGCATTAATTAATACGGGGATAATAGACAAAGATGTTACTAAAGTTTGCCAAAATGTTCACCTATTACTAAAGTTTTATAGTTACAAAGAGGTTACTCAGTTAAATGGGTTTATTATATGAGTTACTCAAAGATTAAAAATGTTACACCATTGTCACTGCGAGGGTGGGCAACTGGTTGAAAGCCGGTTTCACTGCCACGTAAGTAATATACCCGTTTGGGGTTTTGTTTTTTTGTAATATTTAAAGGTAATGTACCCTCACCACCCCACTTAACATTACCCCACTTTATATCATCTTCCCCAATTTAATTAGGGTTTCAAAAACCTATTCCACCTAAATCCGATTCACCAAAACCCACTAACAAAATGTCGGATCTTTGTAGCTGTGGTGAACTAACAAGGTGTTGTACATCTTTGACACAAAACAACCCTGGAAGGAGGTTTCTTGGCTGCCCTAACTTCATGGATCACATAAGAAAGTGTAATTATTTTAGTTGGGTTGATGGTTCATTACCAAATCGTTGGTATCAAGCAACCATGTTTCAGCAACATGCTAATTTGGTCAATGTAGAAGCTCAAATTGCTCAACTTAACAATCAAAACTCTAGAACTGCATTCTACAATAGGGTTTTGATTGTGTTCATTGTTGTGATCTTTATTCTTAGGTTTCTTTAGGTGATGATGTAGGGTTAGATTGTTGGGTTGTAATTTAGTTATGGGTTATTTTGGTAAGGTTGTGTCTGTTAGTAATGTAGTATGGCTAGGGGTTGTTAGTAAGTTATCTTTTGTATCAGTTGCAATGTAAGTGTTTTAATGATGTAATGAAATGAATTAGTTTACATATGATTTGCAAAATATACCAAATAATGTAATATACAATGTGATAAAGACTAAAAGATTACAATACACATACTGCAAATATACATAATTAAAGGGTTACCAAGTGTTTACATATGGCAAATTTACAAAATAGCCTTACAAGTGGTTTGTCATACAAAAAAGTGGCAGTTATACTACATATCAGATCAGTCATACCAAGATTAAGTTACCAATCCTAATAAGTAGTGTAAATCCCAACTAGGGATACCAATATAAGTTTACATATGGCAGATGTACAAAATAGCCTCACAAGTGGCTAGCCATATTTAGCCAAACTGTCTGTCAAGGCTACTCTAATAAAATAGCATCATCTGGAGTTAACCCCGGTCCATGTGATGGTGGTCTGTTGAACTTCAGATGCTTTATCCTCTCTAATTCTCTCCTTATGAACACTGGTGGTGGATCTTGAACTTCTTCCATAATTGGTTGTTGTTGAGTTGCTTGTTCCTGAACTTCTTCCATAACTGGCTCTTGAACTACTTCTATTGCTACACTGCTTGATGCTTGACCTTTTGCTGCTTTTTTCTCCTTTCTTTAGCTTTCTGCAAATGATATTGTGTAAGTCTTCTCACATGTGGTTCCTGCATTGGTTCTTGTTCAATAACTGGTTCTTTTTCTGGTGCTTCAGCATGGATTCTGCAATCTTTAGGTGTGATTCCAATAGGCCAAGTTGGAATAGGTAAACCCATAACATTCTGCAAATGCAAAAGAGTCCAATTAAACTAATGCAAAAGTCATAACATTATAAAATGTGAAAACAGTTAAAAAAAACAAAATTCAAAAGAGTAACTTACTCCTAACATGGGTTCTCCATCAAATGGATCCCAAGAAACACTATATCCTATAGGCTTAATTCCACGAGGATACCTGAGTGATCTTGATCCATCTCCTTTTCCTTTACACCTAACAATTCTTCCATTGATGGTCCTAAGCCTAGTGCTACCTTTCCTTCCTATACCATTCGGATACATATTCTTCTGGCTCTTTATGTAGGAAGAATATTTCTGCAAAACCATGTTCACATGGTATCCCATTCAATTTCCAACCCTTACAACTACATATCCTCACCCTTTCATCTACCTTATATCCCTCATACCCATTCCTAACCTCAAAACTGCTCTCACCACTTGGAACCACTTTTCAGTTCCTACAATTAAATTCCCAAAAGTATTTAGACATTTGATATAACCAAAAGTTGTAATAAATGATATTTAAAAGAAGTTATATACATGTATCTATCCTTTAGAACTTCAAACTTTTTCCTAATGTTAGGACAAATCCCATCAGACCACTTTGCATTTTATCCCTCATCCTTTGCATTCTTTCCATCAAACCCACTCTGATGTCTTCCAACATGTTGATTATTGATTTTCTTCTAGCCTCAACAATCAGTGAATTGAAGCACTCACTTATCCCATTTTCTACTGCATCACAACACCTATCTGTCTTGAAAAAAGCTCTACTCCAGCTTACTGGGTTTCTATCCATTAGGTGTTTGTGTGCTTTATTGCTGAGTTGTCTGATTTGAGTCATCACTTGTTCAAACTTAGCAGGATATCATGCCTTAGCTGCTTACCAAAACAGTTCCTAAACAGAACACCAGTAAACTTTTTCCTGAAGTGAGCATATATGTGCCTTGCACATTATCTATGCTCTGCTAAAGGCATCACATCTTTGTAGCTTCAACAATTCCCTGAAAAAAAGAATAAATATAAAAGCAGGGTTTATAAAAGACAAAGCATGAGCTGATACTTATAAAATGAGAAGGAATATACCTTGTGTTGATCTGATATGATTGTGAGACCTTCACAAGCTACCATTCCTAAGTCATCAACTAGACACTATATAAACCAATTCCAATTCTCCTTGTTCTCTACACTTACCACAGCCCAGGAAATTTGATGTATTTGATTATTTCCATCTCTACCTACAGCTGATAACAACTCTACTTTGCATATTGTTTTAAGAAAACAACCATCAAGACCAATTACTCTCCTACATCCTTCTAACCATCCATCTTTGAGAGCTTTAAAGCATTCATAAAAACAACTAAAATAGTTGTTTCCATCAGGCATTGTGGTAACACCAAGCTTACAAGTAGATCCCTCACTTGAATTAAGAATCTCGGCAGCATAAGACCACAACATTCTATAGTGATCTTCTAAACAAATCTCATATTGCTTTAAAGCCTTGATTGTCCCCCTTCTAGCTTGACTAACACTCACTTTGCATTTTATTTTTTAAGTATTAAAGCTACAAGTTCCCTACCTGTTATACCAGGATTAATCATAATCTTTTTAGCATAACTTCTTGCAATCCAGTTACTTGTTATCACTGTACCATACTCATATGTCCTAGAACACACATGCTCATCTTTTAGTGTTTGATTTGAAATGATTTTTCTTTTTGCATCCAAGATGCCCACAACGTGAATAAACATTTCTTTTCTTTATCATCTCTTGAACATTTAGCTAGCAGTCTCATAGGGTTGTTAACTTCATAGTATAACTTATAACCATTTGCCAATGCATAGAAAGCAAGTGCTCTTTTTAGTTGGTTAGGACCCTCATATCTTTCACCTAACTGTGGTCTCATGGACTTCCATTTGATATTAGGATCATGGATAGGCAAATGATCACCACACTTATCTTCATCATTTTTAGGGTCGACATGCACTACATCTATTTCAACAAAATCATCTCTAGGCAACCCATTGAAAACACTTGTCAAAAAATTCTCAACAAACATCTTAGAAGCTTTTTTCTTATGTGCAGGGGCTCTTTTCTTAGTCCTAGAATCTAAGACTTCTTCTTCACCTTCAGACAAATGGTCAACAGAGCAGTATCACTTTTAGTCTCACTACAATAATCATACACATTACAATCATCATCCTCTAAATCACTTCCACTATAAGACAAAGGGTCACCATTTCCTCCTACATTGTGTTCACTAGTGGTGGCATTTTGTTCAAATTCAAAATGTGACTAGTGGTGGCATTTAGTTCAAACTCAGAATGTGAGGCATATATGTGCAAGACATGGTCATTGTTAACACCACATTGGACACAAGCATCAAAGTCACTATCATATTTTATGGCTTTCAATCCTAAGTGAAAATCTAAGCCAGGCACCAAATAAAAAAGTGAGTTAACAGAAGCAATACATTCTGTTTGCAAAAGTTTTATAAAACTAGGTAAATCTAGTGAAACAAGATCAACATTAGGTATTTCACTAAGTATTTCATAGTCATATGAAAGAGGATTTCTTACAAACACACCACGTCCCCGATGATACATTATCAAAAAAGAAGAAGCGGGAGATTCGAATTCCATCTGAAACAATATCAAACAAGAAAGAATGTTAATTTTATAAAAATCCTAAATTTACAAAACCCTAATGATTAGTTAATATTAAACAATGACTGGAAAGCTTAGAAAAATAATAATTAAAAACCAAAACTAACGTTTTTGGGGGAGACGAAACCCTAAGCACACTTGATTAAATTAATTAGAGATTGTTGTTTTTTAGAGATATTGTAGTTGTAAAGGGGGGAAAGGGTTTGTTTTGGTCGGGTAAAATGAAATGGGGAAAGTGATTTTGGGGACCATCAATATAAGTCAAACCTTAAGTCGCTGTTAAAAAAAAAAAAAAAAAAAAAAAAAAAAAAAAAAAAAAAAACCACGGAGGCAATATAACTGGTATAAAAGGGTTAAAACATTTTCAGTAACTTATGTAACCAGTGACCAAACTTGAATAACCTCTTTGTAACGCTTAAAACTAAAGTAACTTAGGTGAACATTTTGACAAACTTTAGTAACATCTTTGTCTATTAACCCATTAATACTTGTAGATCGTAAGTCGGCCTATATCGGGCTTTGGTTCAGTTAGTACCCACTTTCGAAAAATCCACACCCTATTAGAGAGATTTTGTGAATAAAAAGATCACGGGTAGTCTCGGCTCGTTTTCACTCTAGTTGGTGCCCCACTGGGTATGAAAAGTTGCCAGAACTATTTCTTATGAGGTGGATAATGGTTGATGTGATGTCAAAAGGCACTCAAAATAAGAGTGTTCCTACCGATTCACTCGTTTTGTAGATCGTAAGTCTACCTTTACTAGACATATTATATTAAGGTTAATTTTGTATACTTTCATGTTATTCCAATCATCTTATAAACACATGTTTAATATCTGGCACATAATTTTCTTTGTGATAGATCTGCACTCCTTTTAATGTGCCAAGAAATTTATCCACTCAGATGTTTTTGTGATCTTGTGTGATACTACTATTAATTTATTAAGAATAAATTGAGTGTAGTACGAATCAAATAAAGAAAAAGTGTTATGTAATTAAGTGTGTAATTTTTAATCTTTTTTTTACGAACATATTCTATTTGGTGGAAATAAAAAAAACAAAAAATATAGAGTGATGCATCGCATACAAGCTAAGTGTGATCACTTTCATATATACTGAAAATATTTGCATTGACGAACAATATGTTTTTTTTACGGTTTTATGCTATAACATTCCACTTATATGTAAGAAATTGTGTGGATGGGTTTTAGAAATGTATGTTAATCATAATGTTATAGTTCCTTTGAGCTATTCACGAATATTGGATCCATTTTAGTGATGCTATAAATTAATGTAAGTACTATTGTGTGTTCCATTCCACTTGCTTTGATGCAAAAAGATTTAAGCACGTTACCTTTAATCAAGATTAATAATGTAAGTACTATTGTGTGTTCCATTCCAATTCACACGTTTTGTGTTCACCTTTAAGTATACGAGACATTTCACCAAACATAATTTATTAGCTCTATATCGTACTTGCCAATGCTTCTTTACATCCAATTGCAATGAAAACAATTTACTATATTTAGAATGTGTGTTATATAAATTAAATAACTAAGTAATTATTAGGCAATTACCCTTTAGAGAGGAAGCACTGACTTGTATATATTAGGCGGTTGAAAAAGGAAACTGTGTACAAATAAAACATATGTGTAACCAAACAAAGAGTCAAATAACCAAATAAGAGAACATAAAGTTGGATGAGGAGATATTGCGGTGTTTGGTGTTTTAGTTTATATATTATGCAGTAAGCCGTAATAGAACCGAGTAACGTGGTTTGAGACTGAAACTGTTTGCAAATCAAACATAACGTATATAATCCGACAAAATGCCAAAAAGAAGTATTCACACTTAGCATGGAATTGAATACGTCTTGTGGTCCAAAACCATTTTAACCCGCAACTATGGTTACTTATCAACCTAGGCCAATACTATAGAAAAAGAAGATAAATAAAGGATCCTACCAAGAGTCCATTTATCATTACACCTCATTCTATTAGTGCTATGTTGAACCCTCATTGCGCTTTGCTTTTCAAAATTGTAAGACCTTAAAAAAAAGGTTCGGGAAAGAAAATAAATTGCTTTAGCGTGATTTCATAAAGATCTCAAAACTAAAACTTAGAAATTTAAGATAAGATCCAAAAATAAAATAAAAAGTAAAAATAAAAATGAAAATGAAAATTGCTCATTAAGCTGTAATAATAAGATACGTAGATACCAAAGGTACTTATAATTAAAATGGGTCAATAGCAAACAAAACAATACTTTATAGTTTATACAAATGAACAATAATGACAAAAGTACCTATAATTAGTAACAATCTTTTGAACATGAAAGCAACCTTAGTTAAATTAAACGGCCATTTTTCTTAGAAAGGCAACAATATTATAGAACCCGCAAAAAATTGACAATAAATGATGAGAGATTTTTAACTTTTTTTTTTAGAAACGCTACTTTCATATACTGAAAATATTGCGTTGACAAAAAATTATGTGGGTTCAATAGTCATTACCTAACTACGCAATAAGCAGTTTAAAAAATTCATCCCCAAAAGGCCTTGATAAAAATAGTTACTCTAATAAGTAATCTTATATAGCCCTTATAAGTAGTTTCGGTAAGTAATCCCAAATAGCGCCAAGATAATTAAATTGATAAGCAATCTCAAACACTCACTACAAATCCCAAACAATCTCCTAAAATAGTTAATCGAACAGTAAAACCCAAATAGCCCGTATAAAAAGGATAGCCTAAAAAAAGGTTAACATGATAATTTTGGATAAATTTGATTACCATGATCACAAATTTTGAGGGCCATTATATATAGACAACATTTGTTATTGTATGATTCATAAGATTACAGTTTTTCCTCATTTGGGTTGTGTAGCCGATCGAATGGGATTTCCCATTTGCTTTGCATTTTGAATCAAGGTTACCGTTTTATTTATGTAACGGTTAAAAAAAAAAAAAAAAAAAAAAAAAAAAACCCTACTAGCCGTTGCATTCAATAGAAAATAAATAAATAAATAAAAAATAAAAAAATTAACACACTATAAATACCACATGTTAACACAACATATTACACACTTCAATTCATAAAATCTTGCACTTCTTTCAATTCAAAATGGCGTGTAATAAACTCTCTCATACCCTCAAACAATTTTAAAAGTGGGTCAAAAACCAAGCTGAGAAAGACGACACGGCTCGTTAAGAAGCTATTCTCGAAGTTATTAACAGGTTTGAGCTGGCAAGGCCCTCAAACAACAAATGAGAACACGCTACATAGTGTGCGATCACATTTCTGGCGACAGAAAAATTGTGTTCGGCCAGTTTTTATACGATGAATTTCGTAAAGATCATGTCGTTGTTGAAACATTGCGTGGCTGTGTGTGTCAGATACATGCCCAAAAAACAAACATTCGTTGGAGTTTTGAAGAAAATGTGGAAGCTGTTATGGTTGAGCAGCAGCAACAGCAACAACAATTTGTGCAAGGTGCATCAAGTTCATCTGCACCAAGAGTTGTTGAGCAACAACAACAGCTGCCTCGTCTGGATAATTTTCAGCTAAGTTTTGAGGAAATATGGCAGCTGATGATTGTGGCTGGAACTCTGACAAGGAACTGGAGTTGAGCAGGTAAGAAGCTCAGTTAGAAGCAGAGAGGTTGGCGAGCTTTGATCCTTACGACAACGGTTACGACTCTAACAACTCTCAAACCTGGGATCACCCAGATTATAATTGAAGTTTATGTGATGTTTAATTTTATGTTTTCAATCGATGTACTGTTTTATTTTTATTAATGAAATTAATGTTTTAATTATTAAGTTTGTAGTTCAAAATGTTTAAAAAAAAATGAGCTTGTTCGCTCTAACTGGGGCACCCAATCGCCTGTAGGTCGTTGGAGAGAGAAAGCTGACATGATAGGGAAAAAAAGGAGGATTGAATCCCCTTATTGTGTCCGGCCTAAACAATAAAAGCAAGAACCACTTATTGGGCGACCGATATATAATACCAACTACCTTTAGCTTGAATAAGCATATTTTACATAAGCAATCTAAATTAACCATGTGTTTGCTTTGCTATCATTTGATACATTACAATATTACCTCAACAATAAAGTAAAACAACAAAAAACAATCAAAATAAAAGTTAAAGGATGAATAAACAAAGAAAAGAAATGAAAGTGCATTTCCTCGATTCCAAAGCAAATCTTAGATAAAGCACTCAAAGTCCTATTACACATACAAATAAAATCTTTTATATTGATTTATTTTATTTTATTTTTTGAACTTTCTTATATTGATTTATTGTCCATCATTTTATTGAGAAATGCTAGGGCCAAAAAGAAAGTCCCACAAAAAAAAAATCACAAACTGATGTGGCAGATACTGATTGGTTCAGTAAGAGAGAGGAGAGAGAAACTGTTACACAATACACCAATAGAACGCTGACACGTCAGCATGTAAATGTTTTTGCGAGAGTTTCTTTGTGGGTCTAACATACCTCATCATTGTTCTTCCTAGTTTCTACCTAATTTCTCAATCATTTTTTTTTTCAAACACTCTTCTACAAACACACAAACCGCTTCCTACATTTTGTGAACTATGAAACAGAGTGTTCTTTAATTATTCAAAACGACTGAAACAGCAGCGGCTGCAACAAACAATTATCATCTGACAAGTGTAATGACGATGGGGATGCTTAGTTATGGGTCATTGGCAGGTGTTATCTTGAAGAGAATATGAAACATGTGCTGGAAATCAAGATAAAAGCTAGGCTAGTTGGCTGGTTGAGGGTGGCTGAGCACCTGCCAGCCCTCCACTGGCTCCACCTCTGGTTGAGATGAAGATACTTGTGAAGTATTTGGCAGTGATGGATTTTTTGTATTACACGTATCATGGAGATTATTTACCTAAAAGTACACATGAGATTACGGATTAAAACTACAAACCATAAGTCATAAGGTGTAACAATTCGCAATTTCTGGTTAATTACTATTCCCGGAAAAATTTCACTATTCACTTTTACTATTCATTTTTCCCGAAAATTTCCCGAAATTTGATTTTTATTTCTTGGGCTCAAGTGATAAATCATTTCCATGGCAAATTAAAAGTTTGACATTCATAAGCTCATTTTCGTGAAAGTTATTAAGGAATTACACGGAATTACACGTTTTAGGGTAAAACGCCATTCAAAAATTCTACGCACAACGAAACTAGGTCGCGTTAATTTTCCCCGTATCAGAAAAATGTTTGACACACTCATGATTTATTTGAGAATAAATCATGACTGAGAAAAACATGACCAAAATAAACCTCGGCCGTGAAAAACTGGAATTTTCAGTTTTAAGCGTTTTTACTCAGCCGTAACCTTAGCCTATACCTGCACCGCATTTCTAAGACGATTTAAGTTTTCAACTTATTAGAAAAAGTCAACATATTTTTCCCTCCTCCATTGACCAAAAATCATTCCTTGATTTTATAAGTCATTCCTTGATTTTTAGGCTTTCTGTTTGATGTCTAAAAGACATTTAATACCAACCGACACTAGACTAAGCCCAGTCTAGACATTATAAGTCTTTTTAAATCATTTTTATCCTATTAGAAAAGTAACATTTTACTTTTCTCAATTTTACGCGATATTCGTACATTTTACGTATTACGCGTTTTAGACCCGTGTTTCCAGTTTTAGCAGGGTTTTACCACCCAAATGGAACCTACCACTCATTTTATATTTTATTATGGAGTATTTTAACATGTTTAACCATTCTTCCAAGTTTCGTATTTTTACGACACCCGGTTTTACGTTTCGTGGCTTAACCATTTACGGTTAGCATTTTACGGAGCCAAAACTAACTCAATAACTTGGATAATATCATCAAAAGTCCACTCTTGCTCCCCAAGCTTGGCAAACCGACTTAGGGGGGGGGATTCAGCCCCTAGGTGGCTTAATCCCATGCTTTAAGCCTTAAGATGTGAACATGTGTTCAACTTGGTGAGCAAGTGTTGACTAGTCATGAGTTCTAACCTCCTCATTAGCATATAAATACCCCTCCTCCCACTCCTTGGCCATTCAAACGTCCCACACACATAAAAACACACCATCATCTCATCCTTAGCTCATTTACTCCAAGTTTCATCCAAGAATCAAGTGCATAACAACCCATAAACCCTAGTTTGATCTTAGGTTATCAAAACACTTCCATAACCTCATATACTTGGTGATTTCTCTTGAGTTTGAATCCACTCAAGTCACCTCAACCTTCATCATCCATCTTTCAAGATTACAAGGGTAGAAAGATTGCATGAAGTGAAGTGGGTTGAAGCAAGTCTATCAAAGTCCTTTTCCTTACATGTTAACTTCCTTTCATCTTTGAAAGCCAAAAGTTGTAAGCCAAACCCTAACATGATTCTTGTTAAATAATCATATTCATGTTATTTACATATTATTTGTGCTATATTATGTCTTGTATTCATGTCCATGATGTATAAAAGTGAGTAAAACAAGTTATTGTACATGATTGATAAGACAAGTTACTATAACAAGCAAACTAGTGACTTTCTTGGTAAGACCTGATCAAAATGGTAAAAATATGATATTTGATCATTACATATTACAGTAGAGGACTTAACAAGGAAACCGTAGCAACTTGAACCACCCAAAACGAGTATACGAGTCAAAAGTTACGCCCATTTGAAGTTACCAAAGATTTCCGGCAAAACTGCCTAAATAGCATTCTGATCAAATTTTGATTTTGAAAGTCCCACTTCTGGTCCGATTCATCAAAAAGTTAAAACACGAAAGTTGTCCGGAACGACGTTTTCGTTTAGGATTAAAGAAGCTCGAGCCCTGAAAACGCTTTCCGAGTGATAAAATTCTTCAAATTCTAAACAGCCCATTTTTAGGCCAAAGTCACTATATTATAGTTATACTTTAAAAGGAACAAGAGGTCTTATGACCTATAATCAAAACCACAACCATGGCTAGAGCCAAGGTTGTGTCTCATGACCTTGGAACAAGGACCAAAGGTCATGGCTAGGCCATGACGAGATGACCATGTAAGTTTACTTAGGCGTAAACATGAAACAAGGAATTAGGCGATAACTTGAACAAGCAATTTGGATCTACTTCACTTAAAAAGGAACCATGAGATATTACAAAGAGAAAATGGTCATACAAGACTTATGAAACTTACCCCTAATAACAATCTTCATGTACTAATAAACTTTCCTAAGTTTATTCAAATATCGGACATGTAACTTTTCAAAACTTATATCTATATATGTTATCAACAACTACAATAGTAGGGAGCCTCATGTGAGGAGTTCATTATGTAAGCCGTCGAGATGAGTTGTGGATTTACGAATTAAAGTGTCCTGGCTCCTCGAACGTTTACTAACATGACTTCTGAATTATGTCGGCCCGAACGGTAGTAAACAATATACAAAACATACATGTTCATGAATTTTTTCTTTCAAAGACTTACAATATACATCATACCACATCATGGACTAAATGCAAGATATATATATAGGCACTCCGTTATATTCATTACTCAAATCCTAAGTCGCGACATTCTATTATAGGTTGCTCGTAGAAACCTACACGATCCAACCATCACCTTCATTACTTGCTATCCAACTTAAGGTGAGTTCATAGCCCCACTTTCTATTGTTTAACTATTTTACAAACCCTTGGGGGGGAATACATGCTATTTCTAAATCGAACACAATGCTTTCTACTGTATGCTATTCGACTATGTTTTATTATCACTAAGTAACATCCTTGCCAAACCAAGATCCCTTATTATGAACCATTTAATCACTTGCGAGGGTTACTTGCAAGTGAGCGCGAATATTGTGAATAGGCCTATTGGGATTGACGAATCCCATTTGTTTTGACTAAGTTCAAACAAATGCATTAATATTTGAAACATTAGGTATGACGGCAAAGTACCTACCGGGATAAATCTGCCGATCGATATTGGTACACGTTAACGTTTTGGTGTAATAAGCTTAGTGAATTAATAACCTTTCCGGGCATATAACAACGTAGCCCATCTTTGTTTTCTAACTATGAGTGTGAGTCTATAGCTCACACTACGATTATTGTGTTCAAACGATTTAACTACAAACACTACGATTATTGTGTTCAAATGATTTAACTACAAACACTACGATTATTGTGTTCAACGATTTAACTACCAACACATTGTGTTCAAACATTAAACAAACTCTATGAATATCACTCAACCTTTGTGTTGACCTCTCAAGCATGTATTTCAGGTTCATGACGATCAAGGATGGCACGGAAGGACACGGATACTCAAGGGGGCTATAAATTTTATTATCATTCAAAACTCATTTAATGTAAATTGTAAACATGGAACCATTTGGGACCTCATTTTGTAACCTCTGATATTTATATAATTTGAATGATAAATCTTTTTAATACGACTCGGTTAGAGATCGTTTTCTATTATTGTGACTATTGTGCCGTCAAGTAACACCCAGTTCGAATTCCGCTGCATCCATGAATTGGGGGTGTTACATGAGGTGGCACAAGTTTAAGTTCTAATGTCTCTTAATTTTAACACAGAAACAATCTTCAGTGGCATTGCCTTAAAGCATCCACTATAAGACGTCTTTGAATAGGTATAAGAAACTTGAAAAGTTTTAAATCTTGTTTCAATTATAGTGGGAAATTTAAGTATTATTGAAAAGGTTTTAATTCTTGGACCTATTTATAAACTTAACATGATTAATGCATGTGTAATGTGAAGCGTTTATAAAGTTGTAATTCATGTTTATTATAGTACATCATCTATTAATGAATTTAGATTTATAGAGGTGGAAGCCAAACGAGCAACAAGCTGCATCGTTAGCCCTTCTTAGATTGCAAAACTAATTATTTGAAAACAACATTTGTGGATATAGGTGTCATTACATTACTATGCATCACTTGTTAGACGCTGTTGAGGAGCTCCACAGCTTTAGGTGCAAGAAACCAAAAGTATCAAACACGAAAGAAATAAAAACATATTGATATTTAATGCATGCTTTTCCGTGTTTTGTCACTTTGTACGAGACGAGTTTTAAAGCAGCCTGTCCTCCGACTATTCAAACACATGAGAGGTGAAACCCCGGTTTAGATCCACACACGCATGTTTCCCTTCAATCCATTCAAAAACCACAACGTCTGCCGGTTTGGGTGTGGATCTTCCATCCAACGGGTCAGTCAAAAAGTTCACAAGCGCTTCTTTCTTGGCGGAGTCCCGACATGCCTACATACGTAAAAAAAAAAGTCCCTAACCATATCGTGCTTGTACTTGAAGCAAGGAGCTCTTTGCAATGAACCGCATGTTCCCCAAATGAATCCAAAAATGCCTTGTGACGAATTGGGAATATCACATCAACTGAAAATAAAAGAATCGTGGGGCGATATTTAAGGATAGTGTGATATTCCACCGGTGATATATGTTGACCTAGCCCGTATATGAGATAGCTAGTATAAAATCCTAAGCATGAGGGGTCTGTAGACACTCAATAACTGTTTTGTCTCACAGTCATGTCAAAGTGGACTTTCGTATCCTTGACCGTTTCACTTAAAAGTATGCTCGTCAATGTTTGTTGGGGTTTAGAGGGGGCGGTGTCCTTATTAGTGAAACTACTAAAATCAAAGTTTGAAATTGTATCACAGAGACAAGCCAGAGCACAAACATAATCATCATCCATACCGCTGTCCCGTAACATGTGGTATATAATAATGAGAAAAAGTTTCTCAAAAGGATATAATTTATTGATATGCAATGACATGAAATAATTATAAAGCTTTGTAAATTTTAACGATAGCGGATGTTATATTTATAGGTAGATATTGTTAATTATATATCTTTGGTTAAAAATGATTTCCATCCAATATTTTTTGTCATTCAATATAACACGAAATATAACTTTAGGTAGGAGGGGGAAAAATGTTAAATTAATCTCAAACAATATCACATAATGACAACAAAAATAAAGTATTAGCATGTCCATAATATAAATAGTAAGTTCCATGAAAATTCAGCAACAAAAACAAATAAATTCTAAATAATCAAGAAAAATGAAAACTTACTTGCAAAGTTGCAATGAGTTTTTTCCTTTTCATCAAAAAGTTGGACAAAAGTTTATAAAGAACAACAATCTGATGACTGCATTGAGATCGCTTATGTTCGTAGAAATTATGAAACACCATATGTTTTGTCGTAAGAAAAAAACATAAAACCATAACAAAAAAGAAAGATTTGCTTTGACTGGGATAAAAATAAATGTACAGAAGATTTGAATTAAAGAGATGCAGAGATGAAAAAAAGGAAAGCACCAAATTTAAGTATAATGAGATATTTTCTTTTACAAAACAATAGCAATCTTCATCATTTAAAACTCAAAGAAATTAGAAAAATGTTTAGAATCACTTGAATGCATAGTTAACTAAAAGGGTTGATCTCAGTAACCTTATATTATGTGATAAGATCTCTAACTAAATTTGTTGTGCATTCAAGTAATGATAAAGACATATGAGACAAATTTGTGGTGTATAATGTGAGGTGGTTATTTGCCATTAAAAAAAAATACATAGTTAATCTAAATTTTGACTTAGTCTTAAATTATATTTGAAATAAAAGAAAGTTTCTTTAGGCATTTAATGATTTTGAAGCACAATATTCATTGGCATGGGCAAAACATGCCAACTTGTTGAGGAAGATAAGCGACAAATCTTTTAAATGACCGTGATCATCATTAGCATTCAATGATTTGAAGCACAATATTCTCGGGTATGGGCAAAGGGTTGTGATTTGGACGTTTTTAAAATTGACTGACACACTCAAATTTAAAGTGTTTTGACATTTATCCTCTAACATCACTTTTACTTATTTTCACACTGTAAGAGTATAAATGTCAAAACAGTTTAAATTTGAGTGTCACAATCAATTATAAGAGTGTGTAAATCACTTCCTGTTGCAAAACATGCCGACAAGAATTGATAGCTTTGAATTCAATATAGTTTGACAAATGTTATCTTAGTCAAACAATTATTAATAACATCAATAGATAGCTTTAAATGACCATAAATATAGTTTGACAAATGCTACATAATAAAATGACCGAGATCATCATTTGCATTAAAATTGAAAAAAAAAAAAAAAAAAAAAAAAAAAAACTTACTAAATCGTGTAGCAAAAGAATCCTATATAATACATTAGCTGAAAGACTCATGATATTCACGGATATATTAAAGAGAAGTAAAAGATAGTTATTATATTACATGATAAGTCATATAAAAAAAAGTGCATTTTTATTATTTTTTTTCAAACAAAACATAGGTATAATCAAACATATAATTAAATAACCAAAAGAGAACATGAAGTTACATAATCACATGCTGTAATGTTTTTGGTTGATAAATTTGTATATGTTGCTGGAATGAAAATGCATGTTGATCACTTGTCAAAGACTTGAACTCATCTTTAATAACAATATCTACTTGAAGTTTCTACCAATCATTATACAAATGTATATCGTAAATATAAATCTAATATATAATTAGTTTAGTTAAAAGTTAAAAGTCTGTATGTATGGAGGATGTTTCAGGAGATTTTTCGGTTTCCGTTCGAAAGATGCTTGATAGTTTCTTATAACACTCGTTGGATAAATGTTGTGCCTATCAAAGTTAATATTCTTGCCTGGAAAATAAGGTTGGATTGCTTACCTACTAGATTGAATATTTCTAAACGAGGTATAGATATTGAATCTATTTTATGCCCCATATGTGATGAAGAAGTGGAATCGACTAGCCACATCTTTGTCATATAGCTAAGGAGATTTTCCGTAAGATTGCATGGTGGTGGGATGTAAATGTTATGGAAGTATCTTCTTACGAAGAATGGCTAAAGTGGCTTTCGAATACTCCTCTTCAGTCTAAGCATAAAAATCTTCTTGAAGGAGTTTGCTACGTTATGTGGTGGCACCTTTGGAGTTTTCGTAACAAGATTTTATTTGGTCCGGCTTGTCCTACAAAGGCGCTAATTTTTTATGAGGTAGTGGCTAGGTCTTTTCTTTGGTGTAAGCATAGATGTAAGAAATCTTTTAGTTGGGTTGATTGGCTTAAAAATCCTTATCTTGTAACTTTGTAATCTCTAGCTCCTTACTAGTTTTCTTTTTCAATAATATCCTCCTTTCAAAAAAAAAAGTTTGTATGTATGGATAAGTTTGATTTTGTATAATCATAGATTTTGTAGCACTTCTTTCTAGACAACTTTTATCGTGGGTTTCGTGGGGAATTCGTATTTGTCGCAAAAATGTGATCCTCTGTCCCCTTTTCTTTTCATATTGGCCATGGAAGGATTACATGTTTTCATTTGTAAAGCTATCGACATTGGCATATACTCACGTGCCCGCATTGGTGATAATAACATGAGTTTATCACATCTTATTTATGCCGACGATGTCATGGTCCTAGGAGAATGGTCTCGTGTTAATGCTCACAACCTGTTGTGTATCCTTCGTTGCTTTTATTTAGTTTCTAGTCTAAAAATAAATGTGCACAAAAGCAATATCTCAGGTGTTTGTGTTTCCGAAGATAATATCTCAAACATGGCTGCTATCCTTGGTTGTGGAGCTACTACTTTGCCATTAAAATACCTCGGTGTACCTATAGGTTGCAACATGGCACGATGTTCTAACTGGGATGCCATCTTTCAGAACTTTTCCTCCAAGCTTTCTCTCTGGAATGCTAAGCTTCTTTCTACTGGTGGTCGTCTTTCTTTGATCAAGTCGGCTCTTGGAAACTTGTCGGCGTACTATATGTCTTTATACAAGGTCCCTGTCTCCATCTGTAATAAGCTAGAATCCATGCGGAATAACTTCTTCATTGGTGGTGACCTGGGTGAGAAGAAGATGACATGGGTTAGCCGGAAAAAATGTATGTCTAGTAAGAAGTCGGGTGGTCTTGGTATTGGTAGCATTATGGCGCTTAATACAGGCCTTTTGTTTAAATGGATTTGGCGCATGTAGGGATGGCAAAAAAATCCGTATCCGACGGGGAACCCAATCCACAAACCCGAGTTGACTAGGGAATCCACGAGTTGACCGGGGATGGGGATGGGGACGGGGAATCCCCGAATTATGAAACAGGGGATGGGGCAGGGATGGGGATAGCATAAATCCCCAACACCCAACCCGAACCCGAACTTTTTAATGTACAAATATGTATAAATTATATGTATATTATTACTAAGTGTACTTGTATATGTATGTGGTAGTGAGTATTGACAAGTATTATACTCATATTATATTTGTATGTGTATGTGACATTTAATGGATGAAAATCATCAAATATTTTAAAATGTTAAAGCACTAACTACGTATTATCCAACCAATATTTTATCCGAAAGCACTCGTTTGATGCACTCTATTTTTATATTATATGTGATGTTTCAATATATACAATGTTTTAAAGTTGAATGACGTTTTAATTAATCCAACTGTGTACATTGTATGCTTTTTGACATTTTATAGGTCAATTCTTTATATTTTTGATTAATTTCGTCATTTTTATGCTTAATTCATAAGAGCCGAAAATCCCTGATCCCCAATGGGGATGGGGATGGGGATGGAAAATGATTCCCCGATGAGGATGGAGACGAGGTTGGGGATGGGAGTGAAAAACGGGGATGGGGATGGTAAATACGATCCCCAATATTCCCCGCCCCGTTCCCATCCCTAGACGCATGCTCAGGCATCCATATGATCTTTGGGCTATTGTTATCAAGGAGCTTCATGGGCATAATGGAGGTATCTTTAATGTTCCCTCTTTTACATCTTGCTATAGTCCATGGTTTGGTATTATGTCCTCGGTAAAGACCCTAAAGCAGAAAGGTATCGACCTTTTATCTTTGTGTATTCGTAAACTTGGGAATGGTACTTCCATAAGGTTTTTGGATGACATTTGGTGTGGTCACCAGCCTTTAAAAATTTAATTTCCTCGAGTCTTCATGCTTGACAATGATAAAAGTTGTTGTATTGAAAGCCGGTTAACGCTTGATGATTGGTCTAATGTTTTAAGAAGGCAACTGAGAGGAGATATTGAATCCCATCAGTTTTCTTAATTGGAACAAATAACAGGAACCGCTAAGTTATCAAAGCATAATGATACATGGCTTTGGTCTCTTGATTTTCCAAAGGTTTCTCTGTCGCGTCGGCGCGTTCCTTGATAGACTCTTGCTTTCTAGATGATGGGTCGGCTGCCACTCGATGGAACAATATGGTTCCAATAAAAGTTAATGTATTTTTGTGGCGTTTATCGCTAAATAAGCTCCCTTCCAGGATGAATTTGGATATGAAAGGTATTGAAGTTGATTCGCTTCTCTGTCCCATTTGTCACGAAGACGTTGAAACGGCTAATCATACCTTCTTCAATTGTGAGATGGCGAAAGACTTATGGGCTTTATTGGCTAAATGGTGGTAGCTTGATATTCCTTTTTTCGAGAATATTTCGGAGTGGATCACATGGTTAGAGTCTTCTATTTCTAGCAAAGCTCGGTTGATCCTTGATGGTGTGGGAGGAACTCTTTTATGGCCCATTTGGAATTTCCGCGATAGATTGATTTTTTCTAATTCTACTCCCAAGAAAATGGTGCTTTGGGATAATATTGTTTCGCAATCGTTTTTATGGATTTCTTCTAGGAATCCTAAGTTTAAACTTAGTTGGGTAGGTTAGTTGAAAAACCCTCTAGCAACTATAGCTCTCCTGTAATTGTTCTAGCATTTGCTAGTTTTAA
This sequence comes from Artemisia argyi, assembly GCA_030686995.1. Classification (NCBI taxonomy): domain Eukaryota; kingdom Viridiplantae; phylum Streptophyta; class Magnoliopsida; order Asterales; family Asteraceae; genus Artemisia; species Artemisia argyi. Next base: position 13,528,938 of record CM060701.1, read on the forward strand.
TTCAAAGCTGCCGTTAAAAATAATAATAATAAAAAACAATATATATATATATATATATATATATATATATATATATATATATATATATATATATATATATATATATATATATATAGTGAAGCGTTCAAATGAGAAGGCTAAATTTTGTGAGAACGCGAGAAGCAATCCTACCCACTCATTTTATCTTCCTTTAACTTTAATCTAATAGCTAATATTAGTTAATCAAAGTTTTTGAAAATTTCTTAAAAAATTTTGAAAAATTTTAAAGAAAATTTCGAAAATTTTCAAAAAATATTCGAAAAAAAATTTTCGAAAAAAATTTTTCGAAAAAATTTTTCGAAAAAATTTTTTTCGAAAATTTTTTTTTCGAAAAAAAAATTTTTCGAAAATTTTTTTTTCGAAAAAAAATTTTCAATTTTTTTTTTCAAAAAAAATTTTTCGAAATTTTTTTATTTCGAAAATTTTTTTTTCCGAAAAAAATTTTTTCGTAAAAAAATTTTTTCAAAAATTTTTTTATTTGAAAATTTTTTTTTCCGAAAATTTTTTTTTTTCAAAAAATTTTTTTTTCCGAAAAAAATTTTTTTCGGAAAAAAATTTTCAAAAAAAAATTTCCGAATTTTTTCCCCGAAAAAATTTTTTACGAAATTTTTTTTCCCGAATTTTTTTTTCTGAAATTTTTTTGTCACATGTGAAAAGAATTTGGAAATTTTCACGAAATTTTTTTGTCACGTGAGAAAAAAAAAATCGTCACATGTGAACAAAAAATTTCCGTCACATGTGAAAAAAAATTTCGTCACATGTGAAAAAAATTTAGAAATTTTCATGAAATTTTTTTTTTGTCTCGTGTGAAAAAAAATTCAGTCACATGTGAATAAAAATTCCGTCACATGTGAAAAAAAAAATTTATGTGAAAAAAAATTTGGAAATTTTCACGAAATTTTTTTTGTCACGTGTGAAAAAAAAATCGGCACATGTGAAAAAAAAATTTTGTCGCATGTAAATTTTTTTTTTCGTCACATGTGAAAAAAATTCCGTCACATATGAAAAAAATAATTTAGTCACATGTGAAAAAAAAATTCGAAAATTTTTCAAAAAAATTTTCTAAAATTTATCAAAAAAAATTTGAAAAACTTTTTGAAAATTTTTCAAAAAATTTTTGAAAATTTTTTGAAAATTTTTCAAAAAAATTTTCGAAAATTTTTTGAAAATTTTTTGAAATTTTTTCGAAATTTTTTTGAAAATTTTCAAAAAAAATAGTTAGCTAATAATAGCCATTAGATCAAAGTTTAAGGAGGATAAAATGAGTGGCTAGGATTAGTTCTCGCGTTCTCACAAAAATTAGATTTCTCACATGAATGGTCCCCTATATATATATATATATATATATATATATATATATATATATATATATATATATATAGAGGGCCATTCATGTGAGAAATCTAATTTTTGTGAAAACGCGAGAAGAGATCCTAGCCATCCATTTAATTCATTTTTTTTAATCTAATGGCTAAGTTTAATCCAGGGTATTTTTGTAATTACATTTCAAATAAATATATAGTGAAAAAAATACACACACACTTATCAGAAATTTGAACGTGAAAACACAATTTCATCCTCTACCCGATAACCAACTACCGCCCTTTAAATCACCACTACACCGCCACCAACCTTCTACCACCGTCTATTACCGGAATCACTACAGGAATCATAATTGTTCATAAAAAGATACAATTTGACAGATATGAGTGAAGAAGAAGAAGAAGATGTTAATGGAATTAGGTCAAATGAAGCTGAGATTGATAAAGAACAGAAATTTTCCAAATCAGAAAACACAAAAATTTCAAGTAACTTCGTCACATGTGAAAATTTATGTCTCGTAGCTTTTTAAGAACTTCGTCACATGTGAAAATATATGTCTCGTAGTTTTTTAAAAACTTCGTCACATGTGAAAATTTATGTCTCGTAGCTTTTTTAAGAACTTCGTCACATGTGAAAATATATGTCTCGTAGCTTTTTAAGAACTTCGTCACATGTGAAAATTTATGTCTCGTAGCTTTTTAAGAACTTCGTCACATGTGAAAATTTATGTCTCGTAGCTTTTTAAGAACTTCATCACATGTGAAAATATAAGAACTTCGTCACATGTGAAAATATATGTCTCGTAGCTTTTTAAGAACTTCGTCACATGTGAAAATATTTGTCTCGTAGCTTTTTAAGAACTTCATCACATGTGAAAATATATGTCTCGTAGCTTTTTAAGAACTTCGTCACATGTGAAAATTTATGTCTCGTAGCTTTTTAAGAACTTCGTCACATGTGAAAATTTATGTCTCGTAGCTTTTTAAAAACTTCGTCACATGTGAAAATGTATGTCTCGTAGCTTTTTAAGAACTTCGTCACATGTGAAAATTTATGTCTCGTAGCTTTTTAAGAACTTACTCACATGTGAAAATATATGTCTCGTATCTTTTTAAAAACTTCGTCACATGTGAAAATTTATGTCTCGTAGCTTTTTAAGAACTTCGTCACATGTGAAAATATATGTCTCGTAGCTTTTTAAGAACTTCGTCACATGTGAAAATATATGTCTCGTAGCTATTTAAGAACTTCGTCAGATGTGAAAAAATATGTCTCGTAGCTTTTTAAGAACTTCGTCACATGTGAAAATATATGTCTCGTAGCTTTTTAAGAACTTCATCACATGTGAAATATATGTCTCGTAGCTTTTTAAGAACTTTGTCACATGTCAAAATTTATGTCTCGTAGCTTTTTAAGAACTTCGTCACATGTGAAAATATATGTCTCGTAGCTTTTTAAGAACTTCGTCACATGTGAAAATTTATGTCTCGTAGCTTTTTAAGAAATTCGTCACATGTGAAAATATATGTCTAGTAGCTTTTTAAGAACTTCGTCACATGTGAAAATTTATGTCTCGTGGCTTTTTAAGAAATTCGTCACATGTGAAAATTTATTTCTCGTAGCTTTTTAAAAACTTCCTCACATGTGAAAATATATGTCTCGTAGCTTTTTAAGAACTTCGTCACATGTGAAAATTTATGTCTCGTAGCTTTTTACGAACTTCGTCATATGTGAAAATATATGTCTCGTAGCTTTTTAAGAACTTCGTCACATGTGAAAATTTATGTCTCGTAGTTTTTAAGAACTTCATCACATGTGAAAATATATGTCTCATAGCTTTTTAAGAACTTCGTCACATGTGAAAATTTGTCTCATAGCTTTTTAAGAGCTTCGTCACATGTGAAAATATATGTCTCGTAGCTTTTTAAGAACTTTGTCACATGTGAAAATTTATGTCTCGTAGCTTTTTAAGAACTTCGTCACATGTGAAAATATATGTCTCGTAGCTTTTGAAGAACTTCTTCACATGTGAAAATATATGTCTCGTAGCTTTTTAAGAACTTCGTCACATGTGAAAATATATGTCTCGTAGCTTTTTAAGAACTTCGTCACATGTGAAAATATATGTCTCTTAGGTTTTTAAGAACTTCGTCACATGTGAAAATTTATGTCTCGTAGCTTTTTAAGAACTTCATCACATGTGAAAATATATGTCTCGTAGCTCTTTAAGAACTTCGTCACATGTGAAAATTTATGTCTCGTAGCTTTTTACGAACTTCGTCATATGTGAAAATATATGTCTCGAAGCTTTTTAAGAACTTCGTCACATGTGAAAATTTATGTCTCGTAGCTTTTTAAGAAATTCGTCACATGTGAAAATTTATTTCTCGTAGATTTTTAAAAACTTCCTCACATGTGAAAATATATGTCTCGTAGCTTTTTAAGAACTTCGTCACATGTGAAAATTTATGTCTCGTAGCTTTTTACGAACTTCGTCATATGTGAAAATATATGTCTCGTAGCTTTTTAAGAACTTCGTCACATGTGAAAATTTATGTCTCGTAGTTTTTAAGAACTTCATCACATGTGAAAATATATGTCTCATAGCTTTTTAAGAACTTCGTCACATGTGAAAATTTATGTCTCATAGCTTTTTAAGAGCTTCGTCACATGTGAAAATATATGTCTCGTAGCTTTTTAAGAACTTCGTCACATGTGAAAATTTATGTCTCGTAGCTTTTTAAGAACTTCGTCACATGTGAAAATATATGTCTCGTAGCTTTTGAAGAACTTCTTCACATGTGAAAATATATGTCTCGTAGCTTTTTAAGAACTTCGTCACATGTGAAAATATATGTCTCGTAGCTTTTTAAGAACTTCGTCACATGTGAAAATTTATGTCTCGTAGCTTTTTAAGAACTTCGTCACATGTGAAAATATATGTCTCTTAGGTTTTTAAGAACTTCGTCACATGTGAAAATTTATGTCTCGTAGCTTTTTAAGAACTTCATCACATGTGAAAATATATGTCTCGTAGCTCTTTAAGAACTTCGTCACATGTGAAAATTTATGTCTCGTAGCTTTTTAATAAATTCGTCACATGTGAAAATTTATGTCTCGTAGCTTTTTAAGAACTTCGTCACATGTGAAAATATATGTCTCCTAGCTTTTTAAGAACTTCGTCACATGTGAAAATTTATGTCTCGTAGCTTTTTAAGAACTTCGTCACATGTGAAAATATATGTCTCGTAGCTTTTTAAGAACTTTGTCACGTGTGAAAATATATGTCTCGTAGCTTTTTAAGAACTTCGTCACATGTGAAAATATATGTCTCGTAGCTTTTTAAGAACTTCATCAGTCACATGTGAAAATATATGTCTCGTAGCTTTTTAAGAACTTCGTCACATGTGAAAATATATGTCTCGTAGCTTTTTAAGAACTTCGTCACATGTGAAAATTTATGTCTCGTAGCTTTTTAAGAACTTCGTCACATGTGAAAATATATGTCTCGTAGCTTTTTAAGAACTTCGTCACATGTGAAAATTTATGTCTCGTAGCTTTTTAAGAACTTCGTCACATGTGAAAATTTATGTCTCGTAGGTTTTTAAGAACTTCGTCACATGTGAAAATATACGTCTCGTAGCTTTTTAAGAACTTCGTCATATCTGAAAATTTATGTCTCGTAGCTTTTTAAGAACTTCGTCGCATGTGAAAATATATGTCTCGTAGCTTTTTAAGAACTTCGTCACATGTGAAAATTTATGTCTCGTAGCTTTTTAAGAACTTCATCACGTGTGAAAATATATGTCTCGTAGCTTTTTAAGAACTTCGTCACATGTGAAAATTTATATCTCGTAGCTTTTTAGGATGTGCGAACAATTTCTTCACAAGTGAAAATATCCGTCACAGCTTTTTAAGACATGTGAAAAGTTTCTTCACATGTGAAAATATATTTCTCGTAGCGCTTTTAAGCTGTGAACAATTTTGTAACATGTAAAAATATATGTCTCATCGCTTTTTAAGAACTTCGTCACATGTGAAAATATATGTCTCGTAGCTTTTTAAGAACTTCATCACATGTGAAAATTTATGTCTCGTAGCTTTTTAGGATGTGCGAACAATTTCTTCACATGTGAAAATATCTGTCACAACTTCTTAAGACATGTGAAAAGTTTCTTCACAAGTGAAAATATATGTCTCGTAGCCTTTTTAAGATGTGAACAATTTCGTAGCATGTGAAAATATACGTCTCGTCGCTTTTTAAGAACTTCGTCACATGTGAAAATTTATGTCTCGTAGCTTTTTAGGATGTTCGAACAATTTCTTCACATGTGAAAATCACATGTGAAAATATATGTCTCGTAGCCTTTTTAAGATGTGAACAATTTCGTAACATGTGAAAATATACATCACGTCGCTTTTTAAGAACCTCTTCACATGTGAAAATATACGTCTAATAGCTTTTAAGAATTTCGTCACATGTGAAAATATACATCTCGTAGCTTTTTAGGAACTTCTTCACATGTGAAAATATACGTCTCGGTTCTTTTTAAGAACTTCTTCACATGTGAAAATATACGTCTCATAGTTTTTTAAGAATTTCGTCACATGCGAAAATATACGTCTTGTAGCTTTTTAAGGTGAGTGAACAACTTTGTCACATGTGAAAATATAGGTCTCGTCGCTTTTTATGTAGTGTGAACAACTTCGTCACATGTGAAAATATGAATTGCGATGTTCTTCATATCAATAATGTGATATGATTAATAAGATTGACTTGCTAGTGTGGCTGTGGACTAATTTCACTCTATCTTGTTTGTGCGATGTTTTGTATCCCTTACAGGTTTTGTGAATTTCTAACATAGTAATATAGTATAGCTAAGAACATGTAATATGGAGCACATGAAAAGAATCCTAAAATAAGATGGGGCCTACGTTTGTATAAAGCAATAGCTTACACTCAACAACTTTCCATGTTTGTAGTTGACATGTTATATGTGGTATTGAAATTGTTTAACTTCTGCAGACTTTATGTTCTTGTACTTAATATGTTCAATGTGAATGTCAAGTCTGTTCCCCTAATTCGGCTCATTTAGTGGGTGTGACAAGTTGTTATGTGGTGTAGTAACATCGTTTTATCCATATAAGTTTGTACAAAACATATTTGATGCCATATAATCCACCTTTCTGCTTGCAAAAATGGATAAACAATGCATGCTATAATACAAAATGTCAAGTATTTATGTATGTATTAGTTCTTTTTTTCTAACTTGGTGAACTTATGTGAATCTAATTCAGAATAAAGGTTCTGATAAAACAGGATGGAGTTTCCGTAAAAAATCAGCCAGTCAACAAGTGCTAAGCAACACTGTGAAATACCTTCTTATGAGAACAAGATCTCATAACCTGTTGTTATCAACACTGAAGCACCTGTCACTGCTCCTATATCTGAAAAAACTTCAGCAAATCAATGGATGGAAGAATTGCCTCGTGTGTCATCTTCAAATACTAAGACCAGTACAATGTCTAATACGGTAACCAAAGTTGTTGATGAAGATTCTATTAAACTCAATTCCAGCCCTGATGAATCATCTGCCATACTCATCCAGACTGCTGTTAGGAAATTCTTGGTATGTACTTATTATTAGTTTACTACCTCTAGCTACATGCGGCAATCATGACCATTTATTAATAAATGGATCAATTTGGGTTTGTTATAATTCAAACACGCCCAAAAGTAGATTTTTAATGCTTACAACCTCCTGAATCGTTTTGCATAAAGAAAAGTATGTGTTATCATAGTTAAGTCATTAACTCATTATCACTATAAAAAAAATCTATAATCGAGCAAATGGTTTTGTATGTTAGCTCAAACCGACCCTTTTTTTTACATGCTCCAAAAAATGACCAATTTCAACCTGAACTGTTATGAATATTACCAACGAGCCCGATCTTGTCATCTCAATTTCCAACTTATGTTACAAGTTAATTAGTTCTGACTGATATGATGTATGTTTAGTTTTGACATTAATATGTCATGTCATGTTTAGGCTCAGAAAGAATTGGTGAGACTTCAAAAAGTTGTACTGTTGCAAGCTGCAGTACGAGGGCATTTAGTTCGTTGTCAGGCCGCTGGAACTTTGCGCTGCGTTCAAGCCATTGTCAAGATGCAAACTCTTGTTCGTGATCGTCATGCTAATCCGTCTGTTGGAAAAGTTTCTACTGGAAAAAAGGTATATATAAGCATATGAAATCTGGAATAATTGTCTTCACATTTCATTATACTGTTGCCTTCTTTTATCTCAACAATATAGATATTTTTTGTTAGTGTTTACTTCTATTGAAATGTGCTTTAGCATAATGACTGGTTAACTTTTTTACAGAATGGGTTGCCCTTGAACATCCAATTTAATTGAAATTATAACACGTTGGCCATTTTCGACCCATTTCCCCATATGACTGGTTCCCCTTTTAGTTATGTGTCCTTTTGACTTGTTAAACATGTACTCATTTATGAGTAAATAGGTCAAAGTTACCAATTTTGATAACTGCCAAGTGCCAATTTTGTAAAGTATTCCTTTTCGAAACTATTATATTTCTGATTTCGGGTAAAAGTTGTTAGTATTACAGACCACATGCATTTATAAAGGTGTAAATGGTACAACCACTTATGCAGAACTAGCCCCTTTATTCTGAATACTCAGCATGGGTATTATGCTTATTATAGTAGTATTGTAATGCAATAATGTTGAAACAAGTAGGCAATATCATCTCTATGAGCATCACCTGTACCTTTAACGTAATAATTGTCTCGTAAACTGTATCTTGTATTTAAGGTCATTGATAAGATCTCCTGTTTTAAGTTTGTGGACCTAGGCCTATATCAGACACACTTGGTCTAGAGGTTAGTAAAGAAGTCAATCAATCAACACAAGCTGCAGAGTCAAAACTACAAGCTCAAGCCAATGCAACAACACTCTCAGTAAGAAGATACAGCCCTCACAGAATGCAAATAATGCATAGACAAAGCTTAGTTACTTGTAATTTGATATAATAGTGAAATGTATATGTGTAGTATAGTACAATTAGCTTGTTTGACTTTCTCATGTTGACTTTTGTACAATGTATAAATACAATGTATAAATACTGCACTTGCAGTGTATTCATGTAATGATGATTTCATAATTTCATTCACTTTACACATAGTTTCTCTCAATTTCAATATGGTATCAGAGCCATTGCTCTAACAAACTCCGGCCATCATCCAACTAACTCCGGCCACCGTCTAACTAACCAACCACCACATCTAACAAACTTTTACCACCACAGACCATCATTAACCACCACAAATCTCTCAAAATCACTCATAATCACCATGAATCCACTCAATTCTTCATAAAGATCACGATTATCACATCAATTTCAACAGATAACATCAAAAATCAATCAATTTCAGTCAAAACTCATCATAATCATCTTTCCCGCCAAAACTTCAAATTCATCTTCTTGATTGATTCTTGATCAAAACACCATGACTAACTCATCAAATACGATCAATAACACCTCATCTTCCACACAACATACTGATCCTGATGATATCAATTCAATTCACCACCCATTGTATTTTCATCAGAATGACCATCCAGGCTTAGTGTTGATTTCTAAGAAGTTGATTGGGTCAGAAAACTATAGTAGTTGGAAGAGATCTATGATGATTGCACTGAATGCAAGGAACAAATTGAAACTAATCAATGGAGAGCTTCAAGAACCATCACACAACTCACAACACAAATCACTTTGGGAGAGGGCCAATGATATGGTCATTTCATGGATACTCAATACTGTATCAGAAGAAATTGGTAACAATCTCAGCTTTGTAAACTCTGCAACTTCTTTATGGAATGAATTACATGAACATTATTCACAGTTAGATGGGCATAGGATCTATCAAGTGTCAAATGAGATCATTCAGTTGAAACAGCTCAATACACCAGTGGAATTATACTATCACAAGTTGAAAGGTTATTGGGATGAATTGGATGCATTGGAAGCACCTTATGCATGTACCTGTAGATGTGATTGTGAAAATGGGAGGACTAATAGAGAAAGGGAGCAGAGGAAAAGATTGATACAATTCCTCATGGGTTTGGATGATAGCTATACAAACATCAGAGGGCAAATTTTGTTGATGCAGCCTCTACCACAAGTGTCAAAAGCTTACAGTATGCTCAGACAAGAGGAGAAGCAGAGAGATGCACCAAAATCCAACCCATTACCTATTCCAACTGCTCTCAATTCCTACACCAACAGAAACAACTCCACCACACATAAGCCAAACACTCCTTCAACTGGTCAAGCCACAAATGGGACTAGAAAAACACCATTTAGGAAAGGTATAATTTGCACAAATTGTAAAAAGGAGGGACATTATGGTAATGAGTGCTACAGAATTGTTGGGTTTCCTCCAGGTCATCCACTTCATGGAAAGTTTATACCTTCATCACAGAGAACTCAGCAAGGGTACAAAGGCTCAGTGAACATGACAACTGGAAATGAGGAAGCAGCAAATGTCACACAAACCACATCAATGACTCAAGCTAGCACTTCAGGAACCAACACTGATCCATATGTCTTCACCAGAATGGATCAAATCCAGAATCAGCTCAATCAAGTGCTCCTCATGATGCAGAACCAGAACCACAGTGAGTTCACAGCTGCAAACTTACCCAACATGGCAGGTATAAAATACATTTTCATTGCTTCTTTTTCATCTGGGATTAAGGAAATCTGGGTAATAGATAGTGGGGCAACTGATCACATCTGCACATGTCTAACTTTAATGTTTAACTTACAAAAGTGCATACAACCAATAACTGTTTACCTTCCAAATGGTCAAACAACCACAGTCACAATGGTAGGCTCAGTTCAAATAACACCAAACTTGGTACTCAATGGTGTCCTGTACATACCAACTTTCACCTATAACCTCATCTCAATAAGCAGAATAACCAATTCTACACACTCATCAGTGACTTTCACTCACAATAAGTGTACCTTTCAGGGCCATGATGGCTCAAAGACAACAGGCATTCTACATGGAGGATTGTACACACTCACACCTACATCATCTAACACCTCTTCTCCTACCTCATCAACTGTTCTATCTCATCACAACTCAGCTTACTTGTGGCATGCAAGGCTTGGTCACCCATCATTTCAAGTTCTAAAGAAGATCAAGACAATCTCACCACTGTTTCATTGTAATTCTGATACAAAATGTTCTGTTTGTCCTTTAGCTAAACATCACTTACTTCCATTTCCTATCAGTAATTCACATGCTAGTAGTATGTTTTCACTTGTACATATGGATGTCTGGGGTCCATACAAACACCCAACTATCAATAAATGCAAATACTTTCTTACCCTTGTTGATGATTTTTCAAGAGCCACATGGACATACATAATTCCAAACAAACATCATGTATTCACAGTGTTTCAAAACTTCTATTCCTATGTCAAAACTCAATTCAAAACTAAAATTCAAATCATAAGGAGTGATAATGGAACAGAATTTCTCAATCAATCATTTACTCAATTTACACAAAAACATGGCATCATTCACCAAACCTCATGTCCCTACACCCCACAACAGAATGCAAGAGTGGAAAGGAAGCATAGACAACTTTTGGAAATGGCTAGATCCATCTTCTTTCAAGCACAATTTCCTACTCATCTATGGGGATATTGTATCTTAGCCTCAACCTATCTCATCAACAGATTACCCTCAACTGTTTTGAACAACAAAAGTCCTTATGAGATGCTGTATCAAACACCCCCTGACCTTGAACACCTCAGAATCATTGGTTGTCAAACACATGCCTACATTCACACAAATGACAAATTTGAACCTAAATCCACACCAACTGTATTAGTGGGCTATCCTCAAAATCAGAAAGGTTACATTCTTTATGACATTCACACCCATAAAACAACCATTAGCAGACATGTCATATTTGATGAAACAATATTTCCATACCACTCCATCAAGAACAATTCACAACATGATCCATTCACCTCACCATTACAATACTCTTCTATTCACCCACCATCAATTCCATCATCTCCATCAGAACCATCAACTACACCTCTTACCTCTGATTCAAACACTTCAACACCAACAACATCTGCATCCATACCAAACATATCTGTACAGGATACCATACCACCATCACCTATATCAGAACCTACACCATCCCATACACAATCTTCATCTGAACCAATCCAACCTCCCATACACACACATCAAGCACCTCCATCAACCAGAACATCAACAAGAACCAAAACCTTACCTTCTAAACTTAAAGGATTTCAATGCACTTTACCACCATCATTAATTAACAACACAAAGACTAAACATCATCACTCATATTACATTAATTATTATAATCTTACACCAACATCACTCACACTCACCCTAAGCACAGATGTGATCAAAGAACCACAATCATTTACTCAGGCAGCCAAACATCCTGAGTGGAGAAAAGCTGTGGATAAAGAATTTCTAGCATTGGAGCAAAACAACACATGGGAATATGTTATTCTTCCACCTGGCAAAATACCCATTGGATGTAAATGGGTCTTCAAAATCAAGTTGAGAGCAGATGGGACAATTGAAAGATACAAGGCCAGGTTGGTAGCTAAAGGATATCATCAAAAGGAGCGCATAGACTATACTGAAACCTTTGCTCCAGTTGCTAAGATGGCTACAGTAAGGACACTCATTGCTATTGCTGTTCATCAGGGTTGGGAGATTCAACAGTTAGATGTGAACAATGCATTTCTTCATGGAGATTTAACTGAAGAAGTATACATGACTGTCCCACAAGGATGCAACAAATCACTTCCTCCCAACACTGTTTGTAAACTTACCAAATCATTGTATGGATTGAAACAGGCAAATAGACAATGGTTTGAGAAGTTAACAACATTTCTTACTGATTTGGGCTTCAAACAGAGTTATGTAGATACTTCCCTCTTCACAATTAATCATCAAGGTTCTATCACTTCCATCTTAGTTTATGTTGATGATATTCTAATCACTGGCAAGGATTCTTCATTCATTCAACACATCAAGGCTCAACTGCACAATAAGTTCAGCATAAAAGATTTGGGCCCTATCCACTATTATTTGGGAATTGAGATACTGAGGAACTCCACTAGTTTAACCATGAGCCAAAGAAAGTATGCTTTAGACTTACTCAAGTATGCAGATACTCTTGATCTCAAACCTGTTGCAACACCAATGGATCCTATCATCAAACTCAATGATCATGATGGTGAACTTCTTCCTGATCCAACACTTTATAGGACCATTGTTGGGAAGCTCATATACCTCACAATTACAAGACCTGATCTCTCTTTTGCTGCTCAAGCCCTTAGTCAGTTCACACATTGTCCTAGAACTTCACATTTCAAAGCACTCCAAAGGGTTCTCAGATACATAAAACTTTGTCCAGGCCAAGGTATATTCTTTCCAACCTCTAACACCATGGAACTCACCACTTATTGTGACAGTGATTGGGCAAGTTGTGCCACTACTAGAAGATCAGTTTCTGGCTATGCCATTTTCTTAGGGAACAGCTTAATATCATGGCAGTCTAAGAAGCAATTAGTGGTGTCTAGATCTTCAACAGAAGCTGAATATAGATCCCTAGCAGATAGTACTTGTGAAATTTCATGGATCAAATGTCTTCTAAATGACTTGGGTATTCAGGTTCCCACACCATCACTAGTTATGTGTGACAATGTTTCAACCATTGCCTTAGCCAACAATCCAGTTCAACATGCTAGGACAAAGCATATTGAAATTGATTGTCATTTTGTGAGAGATAAGATAAGAGCAGGACAAATCAAACCTGTCTTTGTGCCCACACAAGCTCAAGTTGCTGATATTCTAACCAAAGGTCTCAGCAAATATCTTCATTATTCATGTCTTTCCAAGTTGAGCATCTGTGATCCATACACAGTGCCAACTTGTGGGGGGGATAAAGAAGTCAATCAATCAACACAAGCTGCAGAGTCAAAACTACAAGCTCAAGCCAATGCAACAACACTCTCAGTAAGAAGATACAGCCCTCACAGAATGCAAATAATGCATAGACAAAGCTTAGTTACTTGTAATTTGATATAACAGTGAAATGTATATGTGTAGTATAGTACAATTAGCTTGTTTGACTTTCTCATGTTGACTTTTGTACAATGTATAAATACAATGTATAAATACTGCACTTGCAGTGTATTCATGTAATGATGATTTCATAATTTCATTCACTTTACACATAGTTTCTCTCAATTTCAATAGTTAGATCAGATAAGATACTGATGGCATTATGTGGAAAATATCAGGTAGCTGGGATTCTCTTATACATCCCACTAAATATTAATCCTTGCTACAATTGATGCAGCAATTTCCGTTTTACGATTGGATTTCACATATCATATACAATACCTTCCTATTACGATTTTGTAAAGTTAAAAGTTAAAATGACTAATTTACCAACCCAGTCAACAGCTAGTCCCATCTTTTGATTTGGTGTACTTGAATCCACTATCATCGCATTTACTGATCTAATTTGAATATTCTAACACTTTGATCTAAATTATTAGAGGCTAACAAATACAAGCTACCAGAAACATGCCACATCCAATGTATATCTCTATTGAAAAGCTACGATACTAAGCAACAGATTTGCTATCCAGGTAATAGAGCTGCATATTTGTTTCTGAAACTGTTTTAACTATTCATATGACTGGGTAACGTTTCAAAAGAGTTTTGGGTTAAAGTTGCCATATATTTTGGTATCGGCCGGGTTTGGTCAACATGCATGCTCTCTTTTTTGTTAATAAATCTTTAAGTACGAGTACAAAAACTTTAGGTCTTCTGTATAGACCTTTTGGGCGACTCTCATTAACCCATTTAATCGTAAATGGGTTGAAATCGGCACCGTATATTAGTGTATTTCATAGCCTTTTATATTTTACTTGAGTGAATGAAAAAAAGTGACAAATGTAATTTCTACAATAGCTACCGGAATCTACACCACACACCAGACAAATCAACATCAAATTTAGTCCTTCAGAGGAAAGTGAATCTTGCAAATGGATGGAAAGTTGGAGATCTGTATCTTCTCCGGAAGTAATGGAACCAAATAAATCAACACGCGAGCAGGACAAGATTGATGTTACCAAAAACCAAGCTGGAAATGTAATTCTTGAAAAAAAGTCTGATATCATTTTTGATGAAAGTAAGCCCCCTTTAGTTCCCGAGAAGCCCACAATGGAGGCTGAACAACCCAAATGCTCTTCCAAAAGGGTTGCCACTGAAGAAGCAGATTCTGATGGAAGGAAGTCTGTGTTTGGATCAAGAAAAGCAAGTAATCCATCATTCATTGCTGCTCATTCAAGATTCGAGGAGTTGACTTCTAAGAAAGATTCACTGACTTCTGTGAGTGTGGATTCCCTTGCAAATTCGACCCAGACAAGAAATGTTGAACCAGCGGAATCGTTTGTATATGAAAGCTTAAGAGTGGGTCGAACCGGTGGTTCAGAATGCGGAACTGAACTTTCAGTCACATCTACGCTCGACTCACCAGATCCGTCTGAGGCTGGAAACGTTGAATATGAAAAGGAAACTAGAGATCTAGATAAAGGGGCTGGTGATAGCAAAAGTATTAGTATTGAAGAGCATGATCTTCTAGGTACTAAGTTGACTCACTCCATTATAGCTCTATCAGATAAATATGATGGTAACAGTTTTGCTGGAAGTGAACAATTGCAACCTGATAACGGTGATACATACGAGTCAAACAATCTAGTGAGGATAACACATCTGATGGTAAAAAAAATTTGGAGATTGGTATAAATCATGAGGTCGACAAATCATCTCCAGCAGCTTCTCCAAGGACGCCTTATAACAACCTCTCAAATAACAACAAATCTAAAACTGAAAAGTCCAGTCAAAAAGCAAAGTCAAAGTCAAATTCAAATAGCAAAAAATCCCCTGTTAGTTCTAATCTTGATTCGGGTTTAAGAATAGTTTGGACCATTTACCTAGAGAGAGTAAACCCTCGAAGCGAAGAAATTCTTTTCGGTCACAAAATTCTGATCACCTTGATATGGGAGCCGAGAGATAGTAGCAATAGTAATTCTATACCAAGTTACATGCAAGTGACTGAATTTGCAAGAGCTAAAGCGCTTGCAAATAACTCACCAAGGTCAAGTCCTGATGTGCAAGGTAAAGAAGCTTACTTGAAAAAGAGACACTCATTGCCAGGTGCAAATGGCAGACATGGTTCGCCGCACATCAAGCGGACCTCACCTCAGGCCCAACAAACCACTAAGGGAACTGATAAAGGAGGTAAGTTTGGAGACTTAATTAATATTAAGCTGTCAGTTTTTTAAATCATGCTTTAGTCTAGGTGTTTGTATAGTTATATGTCCGGTGCTTATTTATTTGTCGGGACTTGAGGAGTAATATAGTGTAAACTAGTCTGGGCGTCAAATATAAATACAAAAAGTACATTATTTTTGTATTAATACAATATTTTGATTGAAATAATTTAGGTTATATTCATGCATTAAAAATGCTCTTTAGGAAACTCTGACCTGTTTCGCAGATTTCCTTTTTGTTTTATTATTTTTTATTATTTTTATTTTTTTTAATTTCTTGTTTTGTGACTTTGTCATGTTTTTTTATTGATTATTTTGTATGCTTGTAACAGAGAGGAAATGGCAGAGGTAACATATAGCATTGACATTGAGGCAGCCTGGCTAGATGCATGCATTCTTATCCATGTGTTTTTCTTCCTGGTAGCATGAATCCATAACATAAATGTATTGCTTTGGTCGTTGGATAGTAGAACCATTTATTTCTTCTTTATGGTATGGTAGTGTATTTGTTTGTAAACTTCAGTCGTGTGCCAATTTTGTTCTGCTCCTGTTTTGATTGGTAAGAAGTCATTGGTAAAAATACTAACGGTATAAAGAATGAGATTTAGTTTCTTGCTTCTCTCTATGATTTCTTGTTGTTCAGTAGAGGTGAATATTTGCTTTTTTTAGACCAGATAAACATTTGAATTTAATTGTGTTCCTGTTGATTTCTTGGCAATATATAGACGCGTGGTTGGTTGGTAAATGGTATAGCTACTTCCATATCTCATATACAGTTTGGGGTGAAGTGAATGTCGAACTTGCATGATTTTGTACCAAATATTGATTGTTCTAATTGTGTGGTCCTTTATCATGCGCACAAATGAGTATGTAATTCAGTTTGCCTTGTGCGTTCATGATGACAGATTTATCCAACTGCCATAGTGATAGCTGATGTGCAATTACCGTGTACCGGTGCAACAGAATCAATTGCGAGCAAGGACATATCAGTTAGTAACTTAATATAGCGAAACAAGTGTTTTGTTCCCATATATAAACAAACGCAAGTCAATTTCAAGATTTATCTATTGTACATCCCAGTTCAACAAAGTAAAAGAGATTTAGAAAATTGGTTTTGTTAGCTTTTATCTTACTCTACAGGCAATGATTTCAGTAATGAAATGGGTAATGACGATTTTCACATGTATACGGGTCTTTAGCAAGTTTTAAAAACCTTTTGTAGCATTATCTGTAGAAGGATTTACGTAAGTTGTTAGGCGTAATTTCACCATACTTAACCAGGGCATCAATTGCAAAGCTACAAGATAAAAAACGAGACAATAGTTATACATGAAGATATTGTGTTTTGTTAGTTCGTTGATGTACATTTATACATGCTCACATACTTTTTTCTTCACATGTGAAAATATATGTCTCGTAGCATTTTAAGATACGTGAACAACTTGGTCACATGTGAAAATATGTCCGTAGCTCGGTCACATGTGAGTATATATGTCTCGTAGCTTTTAAGATGCGTGAACAACTTGTTCACATGTGAAACTATATGATTCATACATGTCTTGTAGATTTTAAAGTTGCATAAAAAATAGTCACATGTGAAAAAATATATCTCATAACTTAGTCACATGTGAAACTATATGTTTCACACCCTTTAGTTTAAAGATGTGTGAACTGAACAACATGGTCACATGTGAAAATATGTCTCGTATCTTTATAAGATGCGTGAAAAATTTAGTCACATGTTAAAATATATGTCTCGTAACTTGGTCACATATGAAAATATATGTCTCGTAGCTTTTTAAGATACATGAACAACTTGGTCACATGTGAAAATATGTCTTATAGCTTGGACACATGTGAAAATGTCTCGTAGTTTTTAAAGATGCCTAAAAAACATGGTCCGTTTGTCACTTGTGAAAATATGTGTCCCGTAACTTGGTCACATGTGAATATATATATCTCGTAGCTTTGTAAGATTCGAGAACAACTTTGTCACTTGTGAAAATATATGTTTATCTCGTAGCTTATTAATATGCGTAACTTGAAAATATATTCACATGTGAAAATATGTCTTGTATATGTCTCATAGATTTTAAAGACGCGTGAACAACTTAGTCATATATGAAAATATGTCTCGTAACTTGGTAACATGCGAAACTATATGTCTCTTAGCTTACTAAGATGCGTGAATAATTTGGTCACATGTGAAAATATATGTCTCATAGCTTTCTATGAATAACTTGGTCACTTCCCATCTGTACCAACTTTCCTTGTGACATAATGACCTTTTCATCAACAAGAGGAAGATGCTATTACTATTCATTATGAAAGTATCTATGAATAACTCATAGCTTACTATGAAAATATATGTCTCGTAGCTTACTATGAATAACTCGTAGCTTACTATGAAAGTATCTGCCTTTATACCACTTTGTTAGGACTACAAATATATAAAAAAAAAAAAAAAAAAAAAAAAAAAAAAAAAAAAAAAAAAAAAAACCCTATAATCTACCGATTATGAACCATTTTGACAACAGGAGGAAATCCAAACACCCTGATTCACCACCTCATGTTTCCCATCTAAGATTAAGCGCTTCGTTTCTTCAACTGCCATATCCTTCATTTCCGCCAAGCAATTCTTTATCCACTTTTGATCCTACAGAATTTCCTAAACTGATGTTAACAGCTTCTTGTTGTGTGTATGGACATATGCAAACTTTTTATCTAACCTAACCAATTTTTTATCTCTGCAGGACCGGTCTTGAATCACAAAAATTCAGTTGGTTTCAAGTTATTGTTCTTAGCAGGAGGTTCTTTTGAATCACAAATAGTCGAAACAATCTTTCACATTTAGGTCGAACATCATGTGGAATAAGGCTCAAGATCTCCTTAACCTTTTCTATGCAAAGATTACAATAGATACAAAGTGGGCATTAAAGATCAGCAAGAAATATTAGACATGCAAACCATTTGCTGTTTCATACATTGCCACCATACCTTTGTTATAGATATTCCTACTTACTCCTAACGATCACCTAGAATCTGTAATTGATCCTATGTAATCATATCCAGTTTCACTGTACCCGAACTCAACAATTGATTATACAAAATATCAATCCCAAACAACCTTAATTGATATAAACTAAACACATTAACCAAGCTATCAATTAAAAATGCATCCAGGACCCAAAGATATGTAAGTGACTTAAACGCAATACCTATATGGTAGTGAGTCTATACATTAAGATGGGTGAAAACATCAATGTTGTTACCTGTATGCTTTCACAGGTTGTCAATCGTGACCATATTCGCCATCTATCAATCACCCATTGTAACTGCTACAGTGCAAGGCTCGCCCAGATCAGAAGCTCTTCAGTGCATTGATCATCTTCCACTCTACATGTTGCAACTCGAGGACCGAAGTGGACCAGAAAAAAATTCATTTCGGTGCATTGATCATCTTCCTCACACGAAAAAAACAGTCATTCAGTATTTTAACAATAGAGATTCGCTGCTAGTTCTACAATAAATACCGGCAACTAACATAACAAATTCATTTCGGTTCTACATACAGAAGCACATAACCTCAAACTATATAAATCTAGGATGCCTACAACTGATTTGACTAATATTTTTCAAAAGCGAAAGACAAAAGTTTTCAACTAGAGCAAAACTAAGGAGGTGCAAAATGTACAAATGGTAATCAAGTACTACAGCATGTCAAAAGAATATGCGTAAATCAGAAAAGGAAAATGATTGATATGCCTAATTTATAAGCCTAAAGATAAGCCTAACCCATTCAATAAGTGACATGTGGATTCCACTACATCTCTCTCCCATTACATACCATTGATCTTGACATGTGTTTCATGATCCTAGTTAGGCATAAAATTAGGCATGTGATTTAGGCATGCCTATCATTGCTCATCAGAAAATACAATAAACCTTTCAAAGTTGCAAACCTAAATAATATGCCTAATCTACTTCCACAGATTTGTAATTAGAAAACACAATAAACCTTTCAAAGTTGCAAACCTAAAATGATATGCCTAATCTACTTGCATAGAGGAGCACAACAATAATAACCACAATGAAATCAAGTAAAGGTCTAAAATCTCAATAATAAGCCAAAGACACAAATCGAATAATAAGCAAATTTCTTCACATGTGAAGGTATTCGATACCTTATTTCTTCACATGTGAAGGTATTTGATAAGTTTAAAGCCTCTAAAATCTCAATACCTTATGTCAAGCCAAAGACACAAATCAAGTAATAAGCAAATTTCTTCACATGTGACGGCATTCGATACCTTATTTCTTCACATGTGAAGGTATTTGATACCTTATTCAAAACCTCTACAATCTCAATACCTTATTTCAAGTCATCAATGCAAATCGAGTTATAAGCTAATTTCTTCACATGTGAAGGTATTCGATACCTTATTTAGAATCATATCCGCTAGTTGGACTAAAGCTTTGTGTTACGAGTTCGATTTATTTCTTGAAACGAACTTTAGCATCCTTGTTCTTTTCAATTTGTTTCAAGAATCTTTCTTCCATCTCGCTTAGTGTTTCAGTTTCATTACCACTATTGAAATCACAAGTATATTCATGGTCTTCTTCATCTTCCGATGATACTTGTCTTAGTTCACAACTAGTTTGCACCTCTTCATGGCGGTTGAACTCATCATTGGTTTGTGGACCCCATGTGGGTGAGAATTCACGGGTTAAGGTTGTGGTATCTTCGCGTTCTCTTAGTGTTTTTGTGATTAAGGTCTTGAGCAAGTTCATCACTTGTACCGCATGCATTAGAGCTGTTAACGGATCGGACATCTAAACAAGAAACAAAATGCAAAAGACAAAAACTGTCATATAAGTTGGCACGTCACAAACTATTACTATTAATTGTCATTAAGTTTGATCAGCAGTCAACCAAATGTCATACCTAAATACCACGAAACTATATCATCTAATTATATGATTTTGCATATCATACTATTAGTTAAAAGTTAAAACATATCATTCAGACATGTTATCAGATTGTGCGACCATATAGGTGTTTGTTGCATAAGTTTTGTTGTTTTGTCTAAATTTGGTCCAACTAATCTTAATCATTAGCGATAGCAACTACAATCAACAAAAACATCTTGCCAACCATTTTCTCAAATGGTTCAATGTAACCAGTAGTCTATTATCTTAAAGCTTAATGATTAATATCAATTTGTTGATAAAAATTAGTCCTATCGACCTTAAAAGTCAAAATTTCACTCCTTTCACGTATTTATAATATGCAATATAACCACAAAATACTAGAAGGGGTAACTTGAACCCATTTAAGTGAGAATGGACCAATTTGGTTATATTGTATTCATCACGGGTCAAGAGTATTAAAAGATCCAGTTCAAAACAAAACACTAGTTCCTCCAAAGCATGTTCAAGCTTTACACCCTCGTAATTTGAGATATTAAAAAAATTAAATAAATCTTTTTATTCTAAATTTATCTAGTAATAATAATTCAAAGAATGGAATTTTGGATAGAAACTAAGCTGGTGGGTCAACCCAACTTGACCAGACCAGTTTCGACCCGTTTTGAAACTTCACGCACTTTGCTTATTATCTAACCCAACCATTTTGCCACCTCTAAACTAAATATTAAAAGAATTTACCTGAGTCATGTTTGGGGCAAACACCATGGCGATATTTCTTGCATTAATTTTATTTAATTCTTCTTGTTCAGCAACATCAGACATAAGATCGATAGCCCAATTGAGCAATGCAGTCTCAGTTGGTTTTAACTGTTTCACTAGCTCAACCCGCTCCTCTTCAGTGTTACAATTTAGAACCTCGTCAGGGGAAAGCCCGTCAAGGATGCCACACGGAAGCTCACGAAACCAAGCTTTAATTAAACCTGCAAGACAATGCACCTCTATATCTTTAGGCACATTGCCTCTGTTTAGCTGGTCTCGTACATGCTCTTCATGGCTGTTCTCAGGATTTATCCGGAATATTCCTTCTGCCTATAATATCAAATTTTCAATCAGAATTAGTGGTCTTGAATATCAAGTCTTAGTAATGGTAGATTTAATAGTAAATTTGAATAGATTGTGCATGGGTTAATTTGGTTTATGTCTGTCTCAAATGGGTCAAACCAAAAAAAGTTATGGAGAACAGGCCAAATGGGCCGAACAGGTCAACAGGTCGAAGGTCAGGCAAAGTGTATATTCAATGCATAAAACCTAAATCACAATATTCAAAGATTGATTATTTTGTGGTAAAAGTATTGTTTTTGCAATTAATGTGTTCATTAGTCATTACAAACTAAAAAAGGAGCAAAAGGTATTTATGGGTCAACCCAACCTGTACTAGAAAGTAAATTGTTTATCAACCGAAGCTATTTTGACCCATTGCCCAACCCGACCGATTTTAATGGAAATGTTTAACTTAAAATATTTTAGTTTATAGAAGCGTTTAACTATTAGCTAAATGTCTAAAATATCCTTCAACGGCAACAAGTGAGAAATCTTGGGACCACAATTTAAAACTCCAACCACAATCTATAACAATAGACTAATAGATAACTTTAGCTTTGGGGGACCAAGATTTAATCCTCCAATCGCAATCTATAACAACAGACTAATAGGTAACAAATACGAAATCATGGGATGCAGTATACTAATAAACTTTTTATGCTGATTAGTTATTATGCTGTGAATTGAAACAACAAATATGTTTGGAATAGATCATAGAGTTTCCACAGTTCACATTCATTGGGTGAGATTCCACAGATGCCATATTTTTCGCATTATATATGTAACATACCTTTAGACCTCCCTGAGCATATAATCGTTCCTGCATGAGTAACAGAATTGTCGGGACACTGTTGCCTCTTGAATCATACAAGCACTGCATCGATTCAGCTGAGACACTAAAAACGCTAACAATGCACAATCAAAAGATATAGGTAAAGAACACGTTCAAAATGAACAGACTATATATATGACTCACTGCTTATTAACTTTAAAGTTCACATAGCTAGTTTGACATATAAAGCCAAACTCTAGCTGTTCTTCATTCAAAACAAATAGTGTTTATTACAAAAGTGATAAACATAAGTCCATAACTATATCATCAAACTATATTTAAAGCCACTAAAATCTCAATACCTTATGTCAAGCCAAAGACACAAATCGAGTAATAAGCAAATTTCTTCACATGTGAAGGTATTCGATACCTTATTTCTTCACATGTGAAGGTATTTTGATAACTTATTTAAAGCCACTAAAATCTCAATACCTTATGTCAAGCCAAAGACACAAATCGAGTAATAAGCAAATTTCTTCACATGTGAAGGTATTCGATACCTTATTTCTTCACATGTGAAGGTATTTTGATAACTTACTTAAAGCCACTAAAATCTCAATACCTTATGTCAAGCCAAAGACACAAATCGAGTAATAAGCAAATTTCTTCACATGTGAAGGTATTCGATACCTTATTTCTTCACATGTGAAAGGTATTTTGATAACTTATTTAAAGCCACTAAAATCTCAATACATTATGTCAATCCAAAGACACAAATTGAGTAATAAGCAAATTAGATTTGAGTGATTAAAGTGTGAGAATTTGACCTTTTTACGGATTAATTTCAACAAAAGAACTGTCAAATTTCAAAATTCAGCACCAGTGAATGTAGTCCTGGATGGCGAGTGTATGGCATGAGCTGATCGAAGTCGATCATTTTCTTCATTAAATGGGAGAGTTTTTCGTTTTTGATGATGATTATCATCGTGATTATTGATCTGATTAGTGATGATTATCGTGGTGATTGTGCTTAATGGGGTGAATAGTGGTGATCGGTGGTTATGGTGGTGATCAGTGGTGATGGTGGTTATGGTGGCGATCGGTGGTGATGAAGCTGTAACCATAGAGATTTTTTCAACTTTCACACTTTGAATACGAGTTGTGTGTATGTGTGTGTGGTTTTTTTTTTTTTTTTTTTTTTTTTTTTTTTTTTTTTTTTAATATATATAGTATCACTAATTAAAATGATGGAAATAATGCACCATTAGATTTGAAAAATGGGGGGATTAGATGAAAGGTCAGGATCTCTTCTCGCGTTCTCACATAAATTTGATTTCTCATTTGAACGCCCCACTATATATATATATATATATATATATATATATATATATATATATATATATATATATAGGGTGAGGATCAGGTATGTTTTTGTCTTTTAGTGCGAATGGTACGGACGAATCTCAGCCCTCCATCTAGTCAACCATCTGAAAAAGGCGGAGTGGCAATATCATAAATATCCCGTCTTTTTTCAAAATCGTTACTATCGTATTAGCTTTTTTTCTGAAAAAAATTCAAAAAAATCTAAAAAAATTAAAAAAAATAAAGATGACAACAAATAATTAAGAATCGCTGAAAAAAATTTCAAAAAAAAATCGTTTTCATCGTTAAAGGTATTGTGATATTAGCGTATGATTTTGACTTTTTTACAAAAGTCAATATCTGATCTTGACCAGATCTTGACTTTTGTAAAAAAGTCAAAATCAGATTCTGAAACTTTTTTTTTTTAATAAAAAATTTAATATCACAATAACTTTTTTAATATCGTAAAATCTTTTTTCTTAATAAAAATTGTTAATATCGCTGTAACTTTCATGCTTTCTTAATATCACTCTAATACTCATACATTCTTTTTCAGTTTTTTTAATATCACCGTAAGTTTTTTTAATATCGTAATAAAATATATTAAGCTTTTCACTAATATCACGGTTCATTTTTACATGTAAAAAAATTTAATATCACGTTGGTTTTACAATATCACCGTAGCTATCATGGGTTTTTAATATCACGGCTCATAATATTGTTAATATCACGGTAGAACTCATAATATGGTTAATATCACGGTAGCACTCATAATCAAAAAAACAAAAAGTTCTCAGAAAAATCTGAAAAAATAAAAAAATGATAGAAGATAACTATATTAAGGATCGCTCAAAAGGAAAAAAATTAAAAAAATCATTTGAATGGTGATTTGGTACCGTGATAGTTGCGTAGATCTTGACTTTTTTACAAAAAGTCAAGATCAGATCTAGATTGGACGGCCTAGATCTATCCGCACGTCCGCACTAAAACAAAACATCCGCACGTGATCCTCTCTCTCTCTCTCTCTCTCTCTCTCTCTCTCTCTCTCTCTCTCTCTATATATATATATATATATATATATATATATATATATATATATATATATATATATATATATATATATATATATATATATTTGTGTAATATATATTATGTTTAAGTTTGTTCCAGTCTTTTTAATTATGTTTTTTGAGTTTATTTAGAAATGGTTTTCACATATTTTTTAAAATGCAAAATGTTTAGGTAGTCAATTGTTATGTATCAGATATTTTTTATCCCCAACAACAAACATCAGAAACACTGACAATATCAGCATCAGAAATTAAAAAAAAAAAAAAAAAAAAAAAAAAAAAAAAAATAGAAAGAAAAAAAAATACTTAGACAAAATAAACCTAAAAACAACAAATTAATCAGAAAAATTCTCATTGTCATCATATGGGTCATTATCGTTGTCACTCTTGCCGTTTCCACCGTGATCCCTATCTGACACATCGTTATTAGAATCACGATCAAAGCCATCAATTGATTTAACATCATCACTATCATTATCAGAAGTTTCTTTGTAAAAAATGTTGGTTTCATCAACTTCATCAGTTTCTTCCCACCAATTATGAAATACAAATCGGTCATCTTTAGCTTGATTATGGCCGGACAAACATTTCCATTGAGACCATCGTCTTTAAAACCAACAGTACTCTTTTTCCTCTATTGTTGGGTATTCAGCATGCACAATATAGAGATCAAAATGGCAAACATAACTCAACAAATTATCCTTGAAATACGTTGAACAACATATGGACATCTTCAGACTACTTGAGTTTACACATTAATGTGTCAAGAAATCATGAACAATATCAACAGGAGAAATGCAATCATTGCTCAACTACATAGCCAACCATTCAGTGCAAACCGTGACTCTGGTATTGGCTACTTGTTGATGCTTCAGGAACGTGGAATGCACCAAGTTTTGGAAATCATGCAACTCTTACGTCAAGTTCATTTCTAATCCATGAGGACTTTCTTTACCAAGACATAATAACATTTAGATAAACGGATATAATGTAGATGAAAATAACTATCTGATATGTACCTTTTTATAAATTGTTCCTTGGATAATAAACATGCATGGTTTTCAGATTTATGTCATTTTTTTACATACTTTACACAATCAATTAGATAATTATGATGGTAACAACAAAAACACATTGGAATCAAAGAAACAAACTTATTTTTTTACATTAATACATACACTAAAAAAAGTAAGCATATTTGATGAGTGCTCAAACACTCATCATTTTTTGTCCAATCTGAGCTGCAAAAACATTTAAAAACACTCAGAAATGCATCAAAATACTGAAAATATTCCAAAATTGTATTTTATATGTTTCGGATGCAAAATGAGTAAAAACAGTTGAAAAACGAACAAAGTTTGCACAATTGGCAGTTTTAGTCCCCCAACTTTCAAAAAATTGGCAAAAATAGTCCCTGAGCACTTATTTTAAAAGAAAAGTCACCAAAGGTCCTTTTGAAATCATAAGTTGTCATATTTAGTCCCTTGGTGAAAAATTTCAAAAGTTTTGAGAAATTTACAAGTTTAGTCCCTGGAGTTTCAGAATTGACAGATTTGGTCCCTGGTGGGAAATTTTTGGAAGAAAATTCATTTTTGGTCCTTGGAAACTCAAAAGTTATCACAAATGATCCCTTGGTGTAAAGTTTGAGGAAATTACAATTTTGATCCCTCAGTTTTAGAAATTGGCAATTTTGGTCCCCGGGTATCTAAAAATGGAAATTTAACTTTTATGGTCCTTGGGTTATTGGTACTTAGCAAAAATACCCTTGTGACTACTTTGGGAAATTACATTTTCAGCCCTAGTGTTTTCAGCTTTTACATATTTGGTCCTTGTGAAATTTAAATAAACCAAATGGACCCTATGCTTTATTATAAACCAAATCCAAAGTCCAAGCCAATCCCAAGCCCACCAAACCTGGCCCAATACTCCCTACCCGTTTGATATAACTACCCAGTCAACCCAGGTCAAACCAATACCCACAAAATACTGTTCATCGTCCCCTTTCCCTCCTGATTACCTGCTTCCATGTCCCCCCTCCTCCCTCACCTTTTCACCAAACCACCAACCTCATTAATACCACTCACCAAACCAACCCTCCCCCTCATTAAATACCTCACCTACACCTCACCAAACCCACTCAAAACTATCCAATTTCCTTTTCCTGCCAAAACTAGTAAAGGGTCTAGATTACTTGTAAGTGATCCTAAGGTCCATATTATTGCTGGGAAATGATGTGTGGGACCCACTGAGTCCAACAAATCACCTATAAAGAAGAAAGAGGCAGCAGAGACAAAGAGGAGTTGTAGCTTAGGAGTAGTGTAACTCAGTTTATGTTTTAGCTTAATTCTGTTGTAATCTTTTGCTTAAAATCTTTGTAATAAGTATTATTAGTATTTCTTAAACTCATTTCAGTTATTAATTTCAAGTTTTCAACCTCTAATCTCCAATTTACAATTTCAAGTATAAACTTCAAATTCTTGTAAAAGTGTCAGTAGTTGTTGCTCAGTGCTTGATTTGGATTGCAGAAGGTTTAGTACCTCAAAGGGAGGTAGTAGGAAAGGTTTTGGTCCCTGGAAATATAAGTCCATGTTCTGGATTAATTGTAAGTTTTTTTTATACATGTTTGCAAATTCATGTAGTAGTCCTACTAAACCTGTTATATATATTGATTTGTGTTTATTTAGTTAATATAAGTTGATTTGTTACTGTATGTTACTTATTTACTCATTGGAATCTTGGTTACTCAGTTATTCCATGTTCACTGTCATTTTAGCATCATAGTCATTCTTAGGTGTTTGATGTTTAGATTGGTAATTTTGTGGTTAAGATAGTTCATAGGATCATAATATGTGTTTCTGAATCAATCTTATGGACTGAATTAGTGTGATGCTTTGAAAATCACCATTCAGTCTTATATAAAGGGGTGTTTGGATGTACTGATTGATTAGTGCTCAGGGTTGTTTTTGTTGATGCTCTTTGTTGAGACAAGTCTCAATAGGTCCTTATAGCAGATTTATGACTTAAAAACCAGACCTTACTTGATCAAAAGTCAAATCTTTACTTTATACTCTTTAACTGCTTATCTGTTGGATTTTCAAGATCCATAACCATTCAAATCTCTTTTCAAGTGTTTAAGATAGCTTAATTTGGTCTCATTATAGCTCAATGTATCATTTTCAGTAAGTTAAATTGGATCAAAATCCACATTAGTCAATGATGAGTGTCTAAATACTCATCATTTTATATCAATCTGAATTGCCAAAACATCTAAAAACACTCAAATATGCATTATAATACTGAAAATATCCCAGGAATGTGTTTTTTATGTTTCAGATGCAAAATAATCAAAAACAGAAAAAAAAAAAAAAAAAAAAAAAAAAAAAAAAAAAAAAAAAAAATGAACAAAGTTTGCATAATTGGCAGTTTCAGTCCCTCAACTTTCAAAAGTTGTCAAATCTAGTCCCTGGTTATTCTAAAAACTTGAAAAAGTCACCAAAGGCCCTTTTAAATCAAAAAGTTACATAATTAGTCCTTTTGTGCAAAGTTTCACAAAATGTCAAGTTTAGTCCCTGAACTTTGAAAAATGACAAAAATGGTCCCTGGGATATTAAAACTTTGAGGAAAACAAATTTTGTCCTTGTACTAATCTTCTATGGCAGGAACGGTCCTTGATTGCAAGTTTGGTGAAATTACAAAACAGGTCCCTGAACTTTGGTGGTTTGGCAGGTTTAGTCCCTTGGGTTTTCATATGTGAAAAATTCAACACATATCCTCACAATATTCTCATATGACATAAAACACCCCATGAAACACTTTGGAAGAATGCCAATTCACACCCCTTGAAATTCAGCCAAATTACAAAAGTGGTCCTTGTTTATTACTACATACAAACGGACCCTTTGTTTTATTATTAAACCCAAAACCAAATCCAATCCAACACAAAACAAACCCCAGCCCACCCTTTTTTGTTTCTGGCCCAAACCAAGCCCAAACCACACCCTTTAATAATAAAAACGGGGGTTTGACCCCGTTTGACCTCCCCAAAACCGCCAAACCAGAAACACTGTAGCACCTCCACCTCCACCCCTGCTTACCCAATACCAGGGTGGTTTTCCACCACCTCACCACCTATCCAGCTCATCACCTACTCCTCCCTCACATCCCTTCCACCTCACAACCTACTCCACACCCACACTTAATGCTTCCCCACCAATTTTCTCAAAAACCATCCCACCTTCTCTGTTTTGGTACCAACTTGTCCCATTGCCTCTCCTACTATCCAAATTGTCCCCTTGCCACCTCCACAACACACCAAAATTCTTTAATTGCAGAACTTTGGCCCCAAGCAACGTGTAGGACTTTTGGCACCAAAATCAGTATTGAAGGTCAGGATCAATTCAGAGCAATTCAATGGTCAAGATGAAGTGGGATATGCTCAGAGTACTCTAAGGAACCCTAATGTGAGCCTATAAAAGGAAGAGAAGTGCAGAAGACCTAGATATAGTTTATCTTAGCTTAAATTAATCTCGTTAAAATTGTAACTTGTTATTTCAGTTAATTCTCAAGCTTTTAAGCATTGTGTTAGTTAATGTAACTGTAATCTCAACTTTTCTGATAATCAATTTCAAGGTTTAAAGCATATCTCAGTTTGTGCAATTTTCACTTCCATTTCAAAATTCTCAATAAGCTTTATTATTGTTACTGTGTGATTATATGGATTCATAAGCTCATATAAGCTCCTCATATAGCTATTATAAGCTATTAGAAACCATAAAACTCAGTATTAGTTATAAAAGAGAAAAATACAAAAAAATAAGAAAAATAAAGAAAAAAATCAAAAATCATAGTTATGGTGATCATCAAGTTGGAGCAGGGTGCATTATGGATTGCCCTGGGTTAGTGAATCTGTGGAGATTCTATAGGATTGATTTGAGGTCCTTGGTTCATTGGTTTAAGCAGGAAAGCATATTGTAAGCCCTTGAAATCTCATATCTGTCTTTTTACTGTAGCTTTGCTTATTCCTTTGCTTATTCAGTTTCTTTGTGCTTATTTAGTCCTAAGTAGTGATAATACAACATAAAATCAGTAGCTTGCTTGTTAATTTTCATAGTTGCTTTAAAATCCTAATTTCACATCTAAGTAGCATATTTAGTACTCTTCATCAATTGTGGTTGTGATCTGTTTCTAAGTGCTTATTTATACTTAATATATCATACAAAGTCATTGTGGATCAGTTACAATAGCCCTAGTAGCAATTTGCTTCTCAAAACTCAAAACAGTCAACATATAAGGTGTGTTTGGATCAAGGAATTCTTAGGAGTTGTGGTGTATTATTGTGGTTGTTTCTTGTTTACACAATTCACTCAGGTCATAACTAGCTCAGAACAACAACAAAAACCAGTGCTTGTTCTAGGAAAAGTCAAAATCACTTTCAAATTTTGATAAATAGTAATCTGTGAGAATTTGTGTTTCCAAACTTATCAAATCTGTTCATAAATGGTTAAGGTTGCTTATTTTCAAGTCATTGTAGTCTAAAATAACATAATCAGTAAGAAAATTAAGATCAAAATCTACTTTAGTCAACTTAACTCAAAAAACTCAAAAAGTCAAAAAGTACCATTGTCTCAGAAATCCAAATCTTGGAGTAATTATTGTGATTTTTGTGTTAGCATTGAGACTTTGCCCTTTTCAGAAGTTAAAGTATACCACCTAGTCTACAAAAGCCTATAGTCAGCTTATTTTTAGGAATTTTCTATAAGCTTGTGCAAAAGCTTATTTAGACCTGCAGGGCAAGGTACTGCCCTGTACCAAGGTACTTTTGGTTTTAGTCAAAGTTTCAAACCCCCCTCCAGGGTGCAAATCAAAACCTGAGGACTTGATTTTTAGCTTTTTAAAAAGCTCATCAGTAGTACTTTTAAGATCAATCATAAAATTGGATCTCAGTTCACTGTAGCATAGCTTATTTTGGTCTTCAAGTTTGCTGATTTCAAAACTCTATACTGAGTCATCAATATAAGTGACCCAACTTCAATAGACCATAGATACTTCATTAGTGGGCCCCACCTTTGGCTTATTGGCTTTTTGGAAAGCCATACAACCCATTTTGATAATTCAGTGCTTATTTTGCTATTAAGAGCTTATTTGATAGGGCTGCACACTTCATCAAGTTTAGCCATTGCCTGAGTCAATACTGAGTGGTCAGTGTTTGACCCCAACTTCCAAGCCTGACACAGCCTTCAATAATAAGCCATAAGCTCTGCTTATTGGCTTATTTTGAAGCCTTCCAGTCCACCTTTAAGGTTCAGGACTTTATTTGGACTCCCCTTAGCTTTTGTGGACCCCACAGAGGTCCAAAACCTCTCATCTCAGGCCTGTTTTGGCCTATTGGTTTTATAAGTGCTTATTTGTTCATAACTGCTTATCCAGAGTGCTTATTTGTGCTTTTAGTCTTATTTCAAGTTGGTATACATGTGTGAGAGCTTATTTGATCATTTGAACAACTTTTCACAAAATCACAAGTCCTAATAAGCTCTTATATCCAACTGTTAAGCACTTGGGGGTGCACACAGCTTATTTTTAAGATAAAACAAAAGTCACTTCACAAAAGTTCCTTATTTTAGTCTTATTTACATCTGTCAAAAAGAAAAACCAAGAAAAACCAAATATAAAATTAGTGATAGCTTCTATTTAATAGAATCTATCTTTTTCAATTTTCTTTTCAGCTTATTAATAAGCACTTCATCATTTTTATAATTTTCTTAAATTCCTTTTACCTTTAAGTATTTATAATAATTTTCTTAGATTTTTCTTTATCAGTTTACTAACTATTAGAATTAAAAGTAGTTTAATTAATTAAATAGGTAATATTAGTAATTAAATAGTTTTCTTTAATTTTAATTAACAACAGTAGAATTTTATATTTTTCCTAGGTTTTATAAATTAGTTAAGATTTTTTAAAAAATAGTTTCATAATTTCCACTGTTCATTTTCCAATTTTCTTATTTAATTTAATTAAATTAGATTTAAATTAATTAATAAGTAATTAATTAGTAAATTAGCCTAAATATAATTTTTAGTAATTTTTTAGGATTCCTGTGATGGTTAATTAGTTTTATAAATTTTTCCATAATTTTCTAAATCATTTAGGTATTATTAGTAATTTAAAATAGTTTAATTAAGATAAATAGTTTTTAATTAATATAAAAATCATAAAAAAACAAAAATATTTATTTTTAATTTTTATACTTTCTTCAAGTTCATTTTAAGGTTTAGAAATTATTTTTGCAAATTTTTAGTTTAATTTGTAATCTTTATAATTTTTAGTTAATTTAAATTAGATTTTAAATAGTTTTAATTAATTAATTAGTATTTAATTATTAAAATAATCATTTTTATTATTTCATTTTCATTTTAAATTTTCTTTTAATTTTAAGTTTTAAAAAGTTTCACTTGCACCCCCTGTAGTTTGTAATCTGTTAAAACCCACTTTTCTCTGTCTGTTATCTGATTTCCCAATTTGTGCTTTTTGTGATTATATCTGTTATTGTTCATATCATTGTCCAAAATACCAAATATCAGTAGCATAATCAATTCCCAATCATTTTGGTTAATGTCCTCAGTGCCACTTATTGCACAAACGTTCAAAAATACAATTTCAATCTCGTTGGGACTTAACGACCCGGGGATTTCCCTGTACTTCCACGGTTAATATACCTTGCACTGTCTCCTAGGTGAGCCTATCAACTGCACACGGTTGACTGGTTGGTTTAGGAGGAGTCAAAATTTGGCGCCGCTGCCGGGGAGGTTGTTGCGTATTTCAAAACGTTTTAGGTTTAATGGTTTTCAAAACCCCTCCTGTACAAATATCACCACTTTGTAAATTTTTGTGAAAATCAAAATTATATCTAAAAAAGTTCATTAACACTTCTCCTGAAGTGTTAGAAACACCAAAAAAAAAAAAAAAAAAAAAAAAAAAAAAAAAAAAAAAAAAAAAAACTGTGAAGTTAAATTACTTCGTTATCTTTAAGATTACAACCTATACAGTTGGTTTAAGGTAAGTTCTGACATTAAATTGCGAACTGAAGAGGGATCCATTTATTTCCTCCCGCCAACCTGTGAGTAATCTTAAAGGAACGATTTCGGTTAACAAATCAGTTCCAAAAATATTGTCCAAGTTTTTCACCCATACACGAAAAGCCAAAAACATTTTACTGTGAATATAATTACATAAAAGTTTACCACCGCAAACCAAGGCAGAACACCTACCAACTGGAGGTGTGAACATAATAAGTTCCTAAACTTAAGATTTAAAACTTACCAGTGTATTCTTGTGAATAGTGTACCTTTTTTAAAGGAGCTGTTCATCTGTGATTATTGGATTCAAGTTCACTGTCGTTTTGCCTCTGTCTTGTTTTGATTGATACCGTTTTTAGTGCATGCGCACTCGTTCGCAAACAAAGCATAATAAAGGAAAAAACGTAACTAAGTTACGTACTGTTGAAGAAAAGCAACCATCAAAAATGAACGACGAGCCCCCAATCCATCCCAAGGAGGAACCAGTTCCTGACACCCGAACAATGGAGGAACTGTGTCAACCTACCATGCAAGGGAGGGGTGGACCCATTGCACCACTCACTATTGGAGCCACGGACTTTGGATTAAAACACCACATGATACAACAGATCCAGAATACGTGCCAGTTCCACGGATTACCGGGTGACGATGCTAACAAGCATCTCGACAAATTTTTAACCGTCACCAAGAGCATGAAACAAAATGGCATCACCGACGACGGCCTACGTTTGTACCTTTTTCCCTATTCCCTCACTCATCATGCGACTTCCTGGTTCGATCGACTTCCAAAGAATTCGATCCACACTTTTGATGAGATGATCACTAAATTTCTGGCCAAATACTTTCCACCATCTATGGTCACAAAGCTGAGGAATGATATCAGCAACTTCAGACAGCTTCCCGAAGAGTCCTTATTTGAGGCATGGGAACGCTACAAACTTGCTATTGATCGGTGTCCCAATCATAACATGCTTCTTGTCACCATTATTGATACCTTTTATAATGGTTTGACACTTCGTCATTGTGACACCATCAATGCTGCTGCTGGGGGCACCTTTATGAAAAGGACCCCTGAAGAATGCTATGACTTAATCGAAAACATGACTGCCCATCATAATTTTTGGGACTCCTCTGCTGAGAGGAACGACTCATTTAAGTCAGTCACTCCGGCAAACAATGAGATATCCATCCTAGCTAAAAAGCTAGATGATTTGTCTACAGCGGTTTTACGTATCCATCAGACAAATCATAATCAGGTCAAAGTTGTTAACCCAAGTTGTGAAACTTGCGGTGGTCCACATCCTTACACAGAGTGCCCAGCCTCCGGTGGCTCGGCTCGTGAAAACGTGTACGCAGCTCAAGGTTCCTATAATACGGGAGGTAATTCTTACCAACCGCAAGGGGATCGAAACCTTTTGAGCTACCGATCTAATAACTACATTGGACCACCAGGGTTTAATCAGTCCCAGAACCAAAATGGTCAAAACAGAAACCAGAACTTTAACCAGAATCAGAACCAGAACCGAATGAACCAAGGTTTTAACAACCAATGGAATTTCAACCCTGGTCAAAACCAGGTACAACAAAATCAAAACCAAGGGAATTATAACCGAAATCAAGGTCAGAAAAATTACCCTCAGGGTAATTTTCAACAACAAAACCACTTCCAGGGTAACAACAACCAGCAACATAGGAATTTCCAGAACAATCGGGCTCAAAATTTTCCAAACCAAAATCAAGCCATTGTTCCAACTGGACCATCATCTGATGAGTTATTAAAACAGTTTATGAAATCCCAAGATGAACTGAACAAAGTGCTGGTTAGTCAAATCTCTGAATTGATGAAGTCTTTAAATGATCGACCCTCGGGCTCAGGTACTACTTTACCTAGCAACACGATCGCTAATCCAAGGGGCGAGGTAAAGGCGATCACCACAAGAAGTGGAGTTTCTTATAAAGGACCCACAACTCCTTCTACCACTTCTCCTATCCAGGTAGAGGAATGTGATACTGAGGATACTACGGATACGGTACTTCCTATTAATAACGGAGGTACCACTGACATCCCTCCTCCAGTTGTCCCAGTCCCGACTCCCCCTAAAAGAATTGTACGTATTTGAAACTCCTGAAGGTCCTGTTGAAATCCCAAAAGCCAACCCAAAATCATCAATTCCATATCCCTCACGATTGCAAGATCAGAAGCTCCGTGAAAAAGCTAATCATCAGATGGAAAAAAAATTTCAAATTTTCCAAGAACTACACTTTGATATTAGTTTTGCGGATGCTCTTCTTTTAATGCCCAAATTCGCATCGATAATCAAAAACCTGTTGAGTAATAAAGAAAAACTGTTTGAGATGGCACGAACTCCACTCAATGAAAACTGATCTGCAGTTCTGTTGAAACAGCTTCCCGAGAAGCTAGGAGACCCCGGGAGATTTCTAATACCATGTATTTTCCCGGGGATGGTTGAGTGTTTTGCCTTGGCCGATCTTGGTGCAAGCATCAACTTAATGCCCCACTCAGTTTGGAAAAAGCTCTCTCTTCAGGCACTTAGTCCCACATGCATGACTCTCGAGCTTGCAGACCGTTCAATTTCACGTCCCCTTGGTATTGCCGAGGACGTATTTGTAAGAGTGGGAAAGTTCCATTTTCCGGCAGACTTTGTCGTTGTTGATTTCGATGCAGATCCAAGAGTTCCTCTCATTCTTGGGAGGGGATTCTTAAGAATGGGTCGTGCATTAATCGATGTTTTCGATGAGGAAATCACGTTACGAGTTGGCACTGAAGCGATAACGTTCAACCTTGATCAAACCTCGAGATACTCCTCGAATTATGATGCTGAATCGGTCAACCGAATTGATGTCATTGACATTGCATCCAAGGAGTATGCTCAGGAAATCCTTGGATTCGTTGATAGTTATCCGAGTGGAAATCCCACTCCCTCTTCTCACCCCATAATCGCTAATTCTTTTCCCTCCCTCACTCCTTTTGAGGGAAGTGATTTCGTCCTTGAGGAATTAGAGGCCTTTCTCAAAAGTGATTCAGTTCCCGAAGGAATTGATAACCAAGAGATTGACCCGGAGAGGGATATACTTCTCCTTGAGAAGTTATTGAACAAAGATCCTTCTCCCATTCCTGTTCTACCTCCACAACTTCATAAGGCGGAAGTCAAATATGTTGAGAAAAATGATGATTTCCCTGAGGTCAAACTTAAGGACCTGCCTCCTCATCTAGAATATGCATTCTTGGAAGGTAACTATAAGTTACCAGTCATTATTGCAAAAGACTTAAAGGATGAGGAGAAAACCGCGCTGCTTAAGGTTTTAAAGTCCCACAAGCAAGCAATTGCTTGGAAGCTCTTAGACATAAAGGGTATTAACCCGGATTTTTGTACACACAAAATCCTAATGGAAGAGGACTTTAAACCTGCCGTGCAGCATCAAAGAAAGGTAAATCCAAAAATCCACAAAGTTATCAAGGAAGAAGTTATCAAACTTCTCGATGCGGGATTGATTTACCCTATATCAGACAGTCCTTGGGTTAGCCCAATACATTGTGTTCCAAAGAAGGGTGGCATCACGGTTGTCACAAATGAGGATAACGAGTTGATACCAACTCGTTTGGTTACAGGGTGGCGAGTATGTATCGATTACAAAAAGCTTAACGAAGCCACCCGCAAAGACCATTTTCTTCTGCCCTTTATGGATCAAATGCTCGAAAGACTAGCGGGGAATGAGTATTATTGCTTCCTCGACGGCTTCTCGGGTTACTTCCAGATTCCCATTGATCCATAGGATCAAGAGAAGACTACCTTTACATGCCCTTACGGAACATTTGCCTATCGTCGCATGCCTTTTGGGTTATGCAATGCTCCGGGCACTTTCCAGAGGTGTATGATGGCTATTTTCCATGACATGATCGGGAAAACCATGGAGGTATTCATGGATGACTTCTCAGTCATCGGGAATTCTTTCGACTCATGCCTCTCCCATTTAGAAAAAATGCTTCAACGTTGTGAAAACACTAATCTCTGTCTAAACTGGGAGAAGAGCCATTTTATGGTTAAGGAGGGCATTGTCCTCGGCCATAAAATTTCAAAAAGTGGGATTGAGGTTGATAAGGCCAAAATTGATGTTATTGCTAAACTACCTCATCCCACCACCGTTAAAGGCATAAGGAGTTTCCTCGGCCATGCCGGGTTCTATCGGAGATTCATTCAGGATTTCTCCAAAATAGCCCGGCCCATGACTCATCTTCTTGAAAAGGATGCTCCTTTCATCTTTTCCCCCGAGTGCATCGAAGCTTTTTCTACTTTAAAGAAAAGGCTTACCGAGGCACCGATCCTTGTTGCCCCCGACTGGGACTTACCCTTCGAACTTATGTGCGATGCTAGCGATTTCGCTATTGGTGCAGTTCTGGGGCAACGCAAAACCAAACATTTTCAGCCAATACACTACGCAAGTAAGACCATGAGTGAAGCTCAAACGCACTATACCACCACAGAAAAAGAATTATTAGCTGTGGTATATGCCTATGAGAAATTTCGGTCTTACTTAATCTTAACCAAATGCGTGGTGTATACGGACCATTCGGCTTTGAAATACCTATTCACTAAACAGGACGCAAAGCCAAGACTGCTCCGTTGGGTCCTGCTCCTTCAGGAATTCGATATACTCATAAGAGATAAAAAAGGAGCAAAGAACCTTGCAACTGATCACTTGTCCCGGTTAGAAAATCCTCATCAGGATATTCTCGAGAGAAAAGAAATTAATGAAACTTTTCCTCTGGAGACTCTAAATCTAATCTCTACCCGGGATGATGCCACTACCCCATGGTTTGTCGACTTTGCAAATTACCATGTGGGAAATTTCGTTGTAAAAGGGATGTCGTCCCAACAGAAAAGAAAATTCTTTAAAGATGTAAAACATTACTTCTGGGACGACCCCTACTTGTTCAAAATATGTGCGGATCAAGTCATCCGACGGTGTGTCCATGGCCAAGAAGCCATGGAAATTCTTAAAGCTTGTCATGATGGACCCACAGGGGGACATCATAACCCAAACTACACCGCCAAAAAGGTGTTTGATTCAGGATTCTTTTGGCCCACGATCTATAAAGACGCCCATGAACTTATCAAAACCTGTGAGGCTTGCCAGCGTCACGGAAATATCTCCAAAAAGAATGAGATGCCGCAAAACGCCATCCAAGTCGGTGAAATATTTGATATGTGGGGCATTGATTTTATGGGGCCATTCCCGTCTTCACGAGGGAATAAATACATACTCGTAGCTGTCGACTATCTGTCAAAATGGGTTGAAGCAAAAGCTTTACCCACCAATGATGCCCGAGTAGTCGTTAAATTTTTGAAGTCTCTCTTTGCCAGATTCGGAACTCCTCGTGCCATTATCAGTGATCGTGGCACACACTTCTGCAATGAACAATTTGCAAGAGTGATGCTGAAATATGGTGTAACTCACCGGCTTTCGACAGCATATCACCCCCAAACAAGTGGGCAGGTGGAGGTCTCAAATCGGGGTATTAAGAGAATTCTGGAGAGGACGGTTGGTGAAAACCGTGCCTCTTGGTCGGATAAGCTGGATGATGCAATATGGTCTTTCCGCACTGCTTACAAAACACCCATCGGGTGTACTCCATATAAGCTAGTGTACGGGAAAGCATGTCATCTTCCGATTGAATTAGAACATAAGGCCTATTGGGCCTTAAAACATGCAAATTTCGACCTTCACACAGCGGGTGATCACCGCAAGGTTCAACTGAACGAATTAAATGAACTTCGTGATCAAGCTTATGAGAATTCTTTGATTTACAAGGAAAAAACCAAGAAGATTCAAGACTCTAAAATTAAAAACCATGTTTTCAACATCGGTGACAGAGTCCTTCTCTTCAATTCCCGATTGAAGATATTCTCAGGAAAGCTTAAAACTCGTTGGTCTGGGCCATTCACTGTAACAAGAGTATTTCCATATGGAACTGTTGAGTTATCTCAACCTGACGGTTCCAACTTTAAAGTAAATGGTCATCGGTTAAAACACTATTTTGGAGGGGACATACAACCAATGGTTGTCCCGGATATCCAAACTTTCCCCATGGACCAATAAATTCGGGGTTGAGTCAAGCTAGCGACTCGGTAATAAAAAACAGTAGCTTCCTCATGGACAATTTAATTCGAGGTCGAGTCAAGCTAGCGACTCGGTAATCAAAAACAGTAGCAATATGGGGTTTCACCCATATTTCTGATTTCTTTCTCTTTTCTACCACCCTAGTGTGGGGGAGATGCCCCACATGTTTTATATATGTGAAAAAAAAAAAAAAAAAAAATTGTATGTAAATAGACTAAAATAAAGGTTAATAGTATTTCCTTCTTACGTTCTAAGTATTGGTGAAACACCAGGTACTTTGAATATTGAAGGCAATATTCATTTCTAAGTGTGGGGGAGAGTTCTCACGAATTCAAAACACATGTTCCATCAAGCACCCCCATTTGATTAAAATTTAAAGTTTTTTCACACTTAGAAATGCAAATAATGGTTATCAGTCCACCATGTCTAACCCACATAAGCATTGGCTAATCCAGGAGCAAACGGCTCTTGGTAAAGATATCTCAAAACCGTTGATGGCTTGCAATTTGCCAAAAATTGTATGGTACCTCAACTCGCCATATCCTAAAAAGCGAATGAGTTGGCTAGCCCGCAAGATTATGGCTTGTGGTAAAGGCAGTGGAAAAAACCATAATTGGTAATCAGCTCACCAAGATGTTGACTATTCCATCAAGAGTTGGCTAGTCCAGAAGCAAACGGCTTTTGGTAAAAACAAATCAAATCCGTTGACAGCTGGTGGTTTGCTCAAAATCACATGGTTATCAGGTGGATCATAGTTCTTACTTGAATCGATACATCTGGCTACTCCAGAAGTGATGGCTTTTGGTAAAGAGTTTCAAATCCATTAAGTTTTTCTCAAAAGATTGCTAGGGACTAGCAATGTTTTAGTGTGGGGGATTGATGAGTGTCTAAACACTCATCATTTTATACCAATCTGAACTGCCAAAACATTTAAAAACACTTCAAATATGCATTATAATACTGAAAATATCCCAGGAATGTGTTTTATATATTTCAGATGCAAAATAATCAAAAACAGAAAAAAAAAAAAAAAATGAACAAAGTTTGCATAATTGGCAGTTTCAGTCCCTCAACTTTCAAAAGTTGTCAAATCTAGTCCCTGGTTATTCTAAAAACTTGAAAAAGTCACCAAAGGCCCTTTTAAATCAAAAAGTTACATAATTAGTCATTTGGTGCAAAGTTTCACAAAATGTCAAGTTTAGTCCCTGAACTTTGAAAAATGACAAAATGGTCCCTGGGATATTAAAACTTTGAGGAAAACAAATTTTATCCTTGTACTAATCTTCTATGGCAGGAATGGTCCTTGATTGCAAGTTTGGTGAAATTACAAAACAGGTCCCTGAACTTTGGTGGCTTGGCAGGTTTAGTCCCTAGGGTTTTCATATGTGAAAAATTCAACACATATCCTCACAATATTCTCATATGACATAAAACACCCCATGAAACACTTTGGAAGAATGCCAATTCACACCCCTTGAAATTCGGCCAAATTACAAAATTGGTCCTTGTTTATTACTACATACAAACGGACCCTTTGTTTTATTATTAAACCCAAAACCAAATCCAATCCAACACAAAACAAACCCCAGCCCACCCTTTTTTGTTTCTGGCCCAAACCAAGCCCAAACCACACCCTTTAATAATAAAAACGGGGGTTTGACCCCGTTTGACCTCCCCAAAATCAGTTTTGAAGGTCAGGATCAATTCAGAGCAATTCAATGGTCAAGATGAAGTGGGATATGCTCAGAGTACTCCAAGGAACCCTAATGTGAGCCTATAAAAGGAAGAGAAGCGCAGAAGACCTAGATATAGTTTATCTTAGCTTAAATTAATCTCGTTAAAATTGTAACTTGTTATTTCAGTTAATTCTCAAGCTTTTAAGCATTGTGTTAGTTAATGTAAGTGTAATCTCAACTTTTCTGATAATCAATTTCAAGGTTTAAAGCATATCTCAGTATGTGCAATTTTCACTTTCATTTCAAAATTCTCAATAAGCTTTATTATTGTTACTGTGTGATTATATGGATTCATAAGCTCATATAAGCTCCTCATATAGCTATTATAAGATATTAAAAACCATAAAACTCAGTATTAGTTATAAAAGAGAAAAATACAAAAAAATAAGAAAAATAAAGAAAAAATCAAAAATTATAGTTATGGTGATCATCAAGTTGGAGCAGGGTGCATTATGGATTGCCCTGGGTTAGTGAATCTGTGGAGATTCTATAGGATTGATTTGAGGTCCTTGGTTCATTGGTTTAAGCAGGAAAGCATATTGTAAGCCCTTGAAATCTCATATCTGTCTTTTTACTGTAGCTTTGCTTATTCAGTTTCTTTATGCTTATTTAGTCCTAGTAGTGATAATACAACATAAAATCAGTAGCTTGCTTGTTAATTTTCATAGTTGCTTTAAAATCCTAATTTCACATCTAAGTAGCATATTTAGTACTCTTCATCAATTGTGGTTGTGATCTGTTTCTAAGTGCTTATTTATACTTAATATATCATATAAAGTCATTGTGGATCAGTTACAATAGCCCTAGTAGCCATTTGCTTCTAAAAACTCAAAACAGTCAACATATAAGGTGTGTTTGGATCAAGGAATTCTTAGGAGTTGTGGTGTATTATTGTGGTTGTTTCTTGTTTACACAATTCACTCAGGTCATAACTAGCTCAGAACAACAACAAAAACCAGTGCTTGTTCTAGGAAAAGTCAAAATCACTTTCAAATTTTGATAAATAGTAATCTGTGAGAATTTGTGTTTCCAAACTTATCAAATCTGTTCATAAATGGTTAAGGTTGCTTATTTTCAAGTCATTGTAGTCTAAAATAACATAATCAGTAAGAAAATTAAGATCAAAATCTACTTTAGTCAACTTAACTCAAAAAACTCAAAAAGTCAAAAAGTACCATTGTCTCAGAAATCCAAATCTTGGAGTAATTATTGTGATTTTTGTGTTAGCATTGAGACTTTGCCCTTTTCAGAAGTTAAAGTATACCACCTAGTCTACAAAAGCCCATAGTCAGCTTATTTTTAGGAATTTTCTATAAGCTTGTGCAAAAGCTTATTTAGACCTGCAGGGCAAGGTACTGCCCTGTACCAAGGTACTTTTGGTTTTAGTCAAAGTTTCAAACCCCCCTCCAGGGTGCAAATCAAAACCTTAGGACTTGATTTTTAGCTTTTTAAAAAGCTCATCAGTAGTACTTTTAAGATCAATCATAAAATTGGATCTCAGTTCACTGTAGCATAGCTTATTTTGGTCTTCAAGTTTGCTGATTTCAAAACTCTATATTGAGTCATCAGTATAAGTGACCCAACTTCAATAGACCATATATACTTCATTAGTGGGCCCCACCTTTGGCTTATTGGCTTTTTGGAAAGCCATACAACCCATTTTGATACTTCAGTGCTTATTTTGCTATTAAGAGCTTATTTGATAGGGCTGCACACTTCATCAAGTTTAGGCACTGCCTGAGTTAATACTGAGTGGTCAGTGTTTGACCCCAACTTCCAAGCCTTACACAGCCTTCAATAATAAGCCATAAGCTCTGCTTATTGGCTTATTTTGAAGCCTTCCAGTCCACCTTCAAGGTTCAGGACTTTATTTGGACTCCCCTTAGATTTTGTGGACCCCACAGAGGTCCAAAACCTCTCATCTCAGGCCTGTTTTGGCCTATTGGTTTTATAAGTGCTTATTTGTTCATAACTGCTTATCCAGAGTGCGTATTTGTGCTTTTAGTCTTATTTCAAGTTGGTATACATGTGTGAGAGCTTATTTGATCATTTGAACAACTTTTCACCAAATCACAAGTCCTAATAAGCTCTTATATCCAACTGTTAAGCACTTGGGGGTGCACACAGCTTATTTTTAAGATAAAACAAAAGTCACTTCACAAAAGTCACTTCACAAAAGTTCCTTATTTTAGTCTTATTTACATCTGTCAAAAAGAAAAACCAAGAAAAACCAAACATAAAATTAGTGATAGCTTCTATTTAATAGAATCTATCTTTTTCAATTTTCTTTTCAGCTTATTAATAAGCACTTCATCATTTTTATAATTTTCTTAAATTCCTTTTACCTTTAAGTATTTATAATAATTTTCTTAGATTTTTCTTTATCAGTTTACTATTTATTAGAATTAAAAGTAGTTTAACTAATTAAATAGGTAATATTAGTAATTAAATAGTTTTCTTTAATTTTAATTAACAACAGTAGAATTTTATATTTTTCCTAGGTTTTATAAATTAGTTAAGGTTTTTGAAAAAATAGTTTCATAATTTCCACTGTTCATTTTCCAATTTTCTTATTTAATTTAATTAAATTAGATTTAAATTAATTAATAAGTAATTAATTAGTAAATTAGCTTAAATATAATTTTTAGTAATTTTTTATATTTTTTTAGGATTCCTGTGATGGTTAATTAGTTTTATAAATTTTTCCATAATTAAATCATTTAGGTATTATTAGTAATTTAAAATAGTTTAATTAGTTTAATTAAGATAAATAGTTTTTAATTAATATAAAAATCATAAAAAAACAAAAATATTTATTTTTAATTTTTATACTTTCTTCAAGTTCATTTTAAGGTTTAGAAATTATTTTTGCAAATTTTTAGTTTAATTTGTAATCTTTATAATTTTTAGTTAATTTAAATTAGGTTTAAATTAGATTTTAAATAGTTTTAATTTATTAATTAGTATTTAATTATTAAAATAATCATTTTTATAATTTCATTTTCATTTTAAAATTTCTTTTAATTTTAAGTTTTAAAAAGTTTCACTTGCACCCCCTGTAGTTTGTAATCTGTTAAAACCCACTTTTCTCTGTCTGTTATCTGATTTCCCAATTTGTGCTTTTTGTGATTATATCTATTATTGTTCATATCATTGTCCAAAATACCAAATATCAGTAGCATAATCAATTCCCAATCATTTTGGTTACTGTCCTCAGTGCCACTTATTCCACAAACGTTCAAAAATACAATTTCAATCTTGTTGGGACTTAACGACCCGGGGATTTCCCTGTACTTCCATGGTTAATATACCTTGCACTGTCTCCTAGGTAAGTCTATCAACTGCACACGGTTGACTGGTTGGTTTAGGAGGAGTC
Organism: Artemisia argyi; assembly: GCA_030686995.1. NCBI lineage: Eukaryota > Viridiplantae > Streptophyta > Magnoliopsida > Asterales > Asteraceae > Artemisia > Artemisia argyi. The sequence goes on from CM060701.1 coordinate 13,573,308, forward strand.
AGTCAACATCTCAAGTTAAGCTCAAAAAATAAAAATTACCCATAGGCGGAAAAGTCAAAAATTGCAGGAATTTTAGGGATTTGTGTGTTTGGATTCAGCCTTTGATCTTTTTATATGTTGTAGACCCTCAGCTAAGCTCTTGATTCCCACCATGATCTGATTTTTATGAATTTTTATGTGGCTTGTGTGAAACCTCAAAGTGGGCTGCAGGGGGACTGACCTCCCCTGCTGCAGCAGCACCACCCTCACTGCCACCACTTTGGTGGGTCCCACAGGCCACCTCAGTGGACCCCAGTGGTGGTTCTTGGTTCCATTGTGTTCCCTAGCTAGCCCTCTCTCCATTGTAGCCAAGCTTTTGAGCTCAAACCCTCTTGTGGGCCCCCTTAGACAACTGCAAATTCTGTCCCTTTTCTGTGTTGAGCCAAGTGCTCAATGTGCTTATTTGGTTGCTTATTGCTTAATTAGTGGTATTCCTTTGTTGTTTTGGCTTCATTATAAGCCATCTAACTTGTTCTCACCTTAATCCACCCCTGGTTCTGTCTTAACAGCTTATTTTAAGCTTTTCCTAAGCTTGTTTGACCAAAAGTCAAATGCCTAGGAAATAAGCACTCAAAGTGCTTATTCTTGAGAACCAAAGGTTTTGTTTTCACAAAAGTTTCTTAATTTTAGTTATAAAGTTGTTTTGAAAAAAGAAAATCAGAAAAAACCAATTTAAGATTAAGTGATAGTTTCTATTTAATAAAATTTATCTTTTTAATTTTCTTTTTTTACATTTTTATTAAGCACTTTGCAATTTTATATTTTTATAAATTTTCTTTTATGTTAAAGCAATTTTAGTAATTTTTTCAGATTTTTAATTGGTCATCTAGTATTTATTAGAATTAAATATAGTTTAAATAATTCTTAATTAATATTTAAGAATTAAATAGCAAAATTAGTTTTTATCAAGTAATACCTAGTTTTTATATTTTTCTTAGCTTTTATAATTATAAAATAATTTTAGGAATTTTTCTAAAATTTCTACTGTTCATTTTCTATTTTCTAGAATTTAATTAGTTTAATTAGTAATTAATTAATATTTAGTTTAATAAATAGTAAAATAGTTTAAAAACATATAAAACAAACTTTTTATAATTTTTTAGGATTCCTGTGATAGTTAATTAGATTTATAAATTTTTTCCTAATTATCTAAGTCATTTAGTATTTTTAATTATTTTAATTACTTTAATTAGGTAATTAATATTTAATTAGTAATTAATTAATATAAAATCCACAAAAAGACAAAAAAGTATATTTTTTATTTTAAAATTTGTTTTTAGTTATTTTATAATTTTATAAATTTAATTTTCACTTTTCTAGTATTAGAATAATATTATATTGTATTTAAGTTATTTAAATATTAATAATTAATATTAAATTAGTAATTAATTAATAATAACTAATTAAATAGTGTAAAAATTAATTTTCTTTTTATAAAAATTTTCTTTCATCCTTAGGTTTGTAAAAAAGTCATTTTCACCCCCAGAGGGTTTTCAGATTTCAGTTTTCACTTTTTATTTTGTACGTTCACGTAACTTTAAACTGAACGTACGCGTTTTTAGGTTTTACACGTTTCTGGTTTTTCTATATTCACGTATATGTTAATATAGCTTATTTAAGCTATTTCCTTGTATAAATCAGTTGTATAATCATTCACAACCCCTTTCTGTCCAAATTCACCCGATCACAACCCCGTTTTTATACCATCACACCTCGTCGGGACTTAACGACCCGGGGAAACCCCTATACTTCCACGGAGATTGACTCTAGGCAGTTTGACTATGTTGACCATTCACTTGGTTGGTTTAAGTTGACTGTTTGGAGTCAATCAATATAATTTTACATTAGAAACCAACGGAACAGCATAATCACCACCCTCTTTATTCATCATCTTCTTCTTTTTCTCCGTTCAAGTTCGTCTAGATCCGCAAAAACTTGCTCTCTCAAATTCACGGATACTCTTATATGGAAATCTTTTTATAGCTTGCTGACAGACCTCAAGAACTTAATTAAGATTTTTGAATAATTTTCCGCGGTCCATCAGAGATTTAATTTGCTGGGCAAAATGTGCAAGATAGTTAATAATTAGTTAAAAAAATATATGAATAATAGCGAATAATGCATCTTCTACAAAATTATAATACCTTAACTTCATTTATTTCAGCCATTTCTTCATAATAATCATCTGGTTCTTCAAAAGTAGAGCCACACTTGTCACTGTTATAAGCGTCACTACTCTCATAACCAAAATCAGAGTCATCGTCACTGCTGATAATGATGATATTTTCTGCCATTGAAGTGTGTATGAAAAAGGTTATGGATTTCTGGTAAATAAGTAAACATAAAAAATTAATAGCGTACGCATTTATAGAGTGAGAATGGTCAAAATGTCAAACAACACGACCATTAATATTCCTACGTCTTGAAAATATAAAAAGCAAAACAATACGCGCAATTTATATTTGGAAACACAGTTATCATTTTTTTTAAATATTATTGCCTATTAGTATCCAAATATTTATAACAAAAATCGTAATGCTCAATTTGATCATCAAGAATACACAGCTAAGGAATGTCACAGCGACGAATATATTAAAATATTAGAATATTGCGCATATGATATACATTGTTTTTTTCTTCTTGTGCCATTGTCTATATCCAAACATTTAATTATACCACTTAAGTATTATAGTAAAGTCACTGTTATTTATCTTTACTAAGCATAACATTTATTTTTCAGAAAACACTTATATACAAATAATCGAATTAAAAACAGTCAGAGTAGTTGCATTATGAATCAAATACATATAATTTAAGATACGACATTATTTAAACTGAAATCATACGCATAGAATAAAATCAAAAAGCAGAAAACCAACATTAAATTCATTCAATTCATACTTTCACTGAACAAATACAAACATTCACAAACAAATAACCAAGTCAAATACTGAATAGGAATATATATATATATATATATATATATATATATATATATATATATATATATATATATATATATATATATATATATATATATATATATATATATATATATATATATATATATATATATATATTTTATTCCATTGCGACCTTCTTAACCCAAAAACAATACAAATATAAAAATCATCTATAAATGAAACACCAATTTTATGATATGTAGCCATACTAAAATTATAATGTTAATGTAAGAAGAATATGTAGTTCTGATGAATTGCTCGACTACGTTAAGAGTAACATGACTCAATATTCAGATATATATATATATATATATATATATATATATATATATATATATATATATATATATATATATATATATATATATATATATATATATATTTGTATTCCATTGCGACATTCTTAACCCAAAAACAATACAAATATAAAAACCATCCATAAATGAAACACCAATTTTATGATACGTAGCCATACTAAAATTATAATGTAATGTAAGAAGAATATGTAATTCTGATATGTAACCAAAACATAATTTAAAAAAATAAACAGATCCATAATATTAGAAACAAATTACCTTGCAAATGTAATTGTTATACGAAACGAAAAAACATAAATAAATAAAATCTTAGTGAAATTGTTTGAAACTAAAAATTATTATCATCTATCTTGGTCCATCTTTACAAATGAGAAACCACTTTTATAACACGTAGCCATACTAAAATTATGACTTAATATAAGAAAAGCAGGTAATTATGATATGTAACCAAAACATAATTCTAAAAAACAAACAGTTCCATAATATAAGAAACAAATTACCGCAAATGTAATTGTTATATGAAACGAAAAAAACATAAATAAATAAAATATTAGTAAAAATATCTGAAACTCAAAATTAATTATCATCTTGGTCCGTCTTTGCAGTTTTTTTACCACCTCGCTTCGGGAGTGTTTTGGTCTTACGCTTACTACCAATTAATGATGGAGGTTCAACATCATCTTCTTCAACTAGTATATGATTTTCAGCCTGCTCCTCCTCAACTGATTCTACGTCTTCTTCTTCTGCATGACTCTGAATAAACACATATTTTGAAAATAAGGCAAGTGCTTAAAAAAATATACATGTGTTATAATGAAATTAAAAATATAAATACATACCTCTTCTCCTAGATGTTTTTTTTGTGAGTTCTTTTATAATTTATTCATCATTGGTTAATTTGTTAACCGTGAAAACGTGATAATTATTATTCAAGTTGTAATTAGAAACTTGTATCTTAAACACACATTTTTTCCCCAACCATGGTATCCAAATCTTCTAGATATGTTTCCACTGGTAAATCCTACATAAACATGATAAACGTTATTTGATATTTTCAAAAAATACATTCAAATACAACTATACAATGGACAATTATACAACCTTGTCAATTTTTTGCATTAGGTATGCTTGTGACTTGGCAATAAGTTTACAAACATCCTGCCCAAACAAAGATAAAGTAGCCAAACCGCTATCATCTTGAACACGTATTTGAACCTTGATTCTATAAAAACAGATATCATCCATTGTTGTTAAGCAAGACAATTCAGATAAAAACATATATATCAGCCATTCAATACTCCTATCATTGACCAACTTATTCTTGTTTAAATTTCAGTTAGCAAAAAATCACCAAGTAATACAATATACACAGATAAGGTTCTAGAGGATAGTTGAGTTACACAATGTTGTTACAAAAAGAATCAAACATTCACTTGAAGTCAGATGTATCAATGCTCCTACTATCGACCAATAGGTCCATATTTAATTGATTTGTTTCATACCTCGGATAAAGTTTCGTCTGGACTCCACAAGCTTCACAATAATTTCTTCCATTTTCGGTATTTGAAAATATCTTGACGATACTTTTACAAACAGTACACGTCATGTAATACCATCCTTGATCAGATACAACTTCAAAATTGTTCCTATAACAACACACCTGCTCGGCTGCAAGCAAAACAAAAGTAACAAAACAAATAAAATAATAATAATAAATAATATTACTACATGAATAAATTAGTAAAAAAAAAAATTAATAGAAAATTAAAAACAAAATAAAATCACCTCTTCAATGTCATAGACATCCTCAATACTTTTGAATGGAAACTGTAATAAAATTGTACTGGTTGTCTTACAACTGACTCTGTAGATAGGACTACCTTTGTATCTCCACTCTTAGCAACATCAGAACTTAACAATCTATTCAGGGAATAAAAAACTTTCAACACAATTGTTTTATTAAACTTATAAAATCATATGAATTACCACGTTAATGCACAAACTTACTTTTTTTTTGAATTCTTTGACATTTGGGTTTGATTCATCATTTATCAACACTTTAGTGCCGGCAAAACAATTTGACACTTGCGCCATAGCTGCATGTGATCAAAAATTATAGTATCCTTGCTTAAATCTCGTTAAACAAAATTGAAAATCAAATTACCTACCATCCCACATGCTTTTCTTTGCCATAACTATAAGTATTATTATAGGATCTTTTGATGTTGCATGCGCTTTGATATACTCATGAAGCATAACAGCTAGTTCATTCCAAAGTGTATATAGAACTCTCACACCACTAGAGAAAAAGATATAACATTATTAACAAAACCTTGGTCGTTCTAAAGTATGTGCTTTATGACATTATAAATAATTTGAAAAACGATAAAAACTATAAATCACCTAAGAACTTGTAGCTTGGACTCTAAAAATTGCTTCGATTTATCTTCTAGATCAATACAAGTGATGTTGTTGTTCTCGACCAATTGTCCAATAACATCTGAAAAGAATAAATCATAACATATACTTCATGAGAAACACAAACAGTTCTTCAAATGCTTTATAAGAAACACATGATTCTACTACACAATCCAAAATACAATCAAACACTATATAAGAAACGCATATGATATTATATAAGAAACACATGTAAAACTATATAAGAAATATATATAATAGTAAAGCGTAAAACAAAATCAGAACATCGTTTTACATGTGTTTTTTTTTTTTTTTTATAAAGTGGATTTTGCATGGATGAGAAGTCAGTTTAAGCATGTATGTATTACTTTTGACATTGAAGTTTGATATAAAATGACAATCATCCTGGCGAATGAGAAATTGAAAATCAGAAACCACTAAATTACCAATGGTCGCATGGATCTCCGTACCATGTCTCACAAACCATATCATCAACAACAAATATTTACAACATGCATATAGATCTGAAAAGAAATATTTGGTTATAAACAAATTATTATACAAATTCATCCATCAGAATCATATCAATACAAGCAACTTTGGACTGATTAGTAACACCGTAATACTGATTCCATATAGAACCTACTTTTACCTTAATATTGATCTTACCATTCGTGCCGTCAATATCCGAAAGGGCGGTGATCAACATAGTTTTGCCTGCGCTAAGAAAACGAAAGCAAAAGAATTAGAAAACCAATGAATAATGAGCACCCACATTTGGCGAGTATATATAGGCTCAGGATTAGGGTTTTACAACCATGATCCAAAAGATAACGCATAATTTAAATATAGAAAAGATATTGGAGAGGATAATCATCGTTTTTAAAACATTCTAGAATGTGCCTCTCATACGGCCAAAGACCCGCGACACCAAAGTTTCAGAAAATACACCCAGTTTCAAAAGGTTTTTTTATTCGCGTTTTCGACACGTCTATGTTTGGGGAGGCCTCTCAAAAAACACTTTTGGCGAAGCGACATTTCTCGATTGGAAAACGAATTAACCAATGAGAGGGCTCGATTTCAAAATAGAGCCCTCCCATTGGTTAATCGAATCCCTCGATTTGGCCAAAAATGAGTTCTCATATTATATAAAAGATTTATGTTGACGAACAAGTGTAATCTACCCGCGCTTCACTCTGAGCTTACATCGTTCATCCAAATTTTATAATAAGTGTTGTTTTATCTATTAACCGTGTAAATGCGTTGTGACATGTATGAGCTTTTTTCAATATTCATATGCCTTTCGTATTTGGATTGTCTTAGGTCATCGAGCAAGATATCTAATGCTGCTCAATCTGTTTAAACGTTTCTGAGTCCTCTACCTTAAATTTATGACACGTACCCTGGCGGTATCATTTTTTGTGTCATCTGTCTCTTCAACTCACGGAGGAGATTCTAGTGACTTGTATCATTCAAAGGTTTGGTTTTGGTTATAGAATATCAACCACTGTCATCCTCAATGTAGCATACTCGCCATTATCGTACTATTTTTTTTCCACTATCCTCGTGAATTTTCATCCCTAATAAACAATAGTTAGAAATACCTTTGTGAGGTATTTAATAATCCAAATAATTACTTGTGTAACTCCAAATAACTTGTGTAACATGCTCTCTGTAATTTTCTCAGTTGATAGTTTTAGTTATAACTGAAAATGATGTATACTAATATTGTGAATTTGTGATTGTTCATACTATAAATCACATACTATTAAAGTAAATTAATCAACAATATATATAGTTAAATATGGTTTATTGGTTGATGATGTAAAAACGTACAAACATATATACAATTCACAAAAATAAAAATAATAATCGGATACAAGTCTTTAAAACTTGCAACACTTGTTTGGCAGAATCCAAACTCAAATTTACTCTCATTAGCTGGGTAAAAATTCCTTCTCTAGCATAGGTGAACAATCATATATTAATAAGGTTAAGTATTTGATTGATTGAAGCATCATCAAATGACCCAGTCATAAGTTACCTAACATTTTCACTAGAAGTTTAGAGTCCAAACATCATTAGATACACATTTGGGTACGCTAGAAAAAATGTGAAAAACAATAATTGAATACCACGGTTAGACTGCATTTATTCGATTGAAAGAACCTCTCCACAGAACATGAACACGAATATGGAAAACCTTTTTCATTTAATGGTTTACAACTTTACATCCTTGATCGATAATGCTTATCAGGAATAACATATTTTACAATGCCGACATGACAAAGAATATATGCTTAAAAAAATATATTACTCCGTATATGACAAAGAATAGTATATATTCACATTTCCATCAAAAAAAAAAAAAAAAAAAGGAAAGAAAGAAAGAAAGAAAGGATATATGCTTAATGATAATGAAAAGAAAAAGAGAATCATGTGTCTTTGCATTTTATATTAGTAATATATTGGGTTTTTCTAACTTGTATCTTAAGAGCATAAGGGTGGTGGGAGTACCTACGGTAAGGTGGATTGCGGTAAGCCTTACCGCACGGTAACACCGCCGCCTCCATTACCTTACCGCACGGGGGGGCTTTTTGAGTGAGATCCTCACGCACGGTGAGAAAGGAAAAAGAGCCGTTGGGGGAGCTTGAAAGGTGGTTCGTGATTGTGTTTATTCTGTAAGTGTGCGTGTGGATTGCATGGTTTCTTCTCCTTACTCCTCGTACCACAGAAACCAAAGATAGCGAAGGGGTTTTTCTATTTGTGTTTTGGTGTGAGAAAATGGAGGTGTACATGCATGTGAGAGTGCATGGGCTTTAATATACGAGTGGTATAATATACATGTTAGGGAGACAAGTGTATAGAAGATAGGATATATATTCGACAAGTGTATAGGGAGACAAGTGTATAGAAGATAGGATATATGTATTCGTTATGGACCCGCACGACAATATCTCGGACCCGGTTTTTAAAGAATTCGTCATCGCACGGAAACGCGAGATATGTGCCAAATACGGGTGGCCGTGTAGTTTGTAGGATTTTAGTTTTTAATAAATTTGTATGAAATTAAAAAAAAAAAAAAAAAAGTGAGTGAAAGGTGAGTGAAGTGGCGCCTCCAAAAAAGAAGTGAGTGAAGGGTGAGTGATGAAAAAAGTGAGGAATGATGTGGCGTAAGGGGATTGGTTGAGAGTGAGTAAAGGGAAGGAGGGTGAGTGATGTACTCCCACCACCCTAAGGGTGCATTTGGTTTGAGGGGGTAGGAGTAGGATTTGGGCTTCATGGTTAAAAATGGTTGCTTGGTTTGTTTTTATGGGTCTCAATAAGGGGATGAATACCATATATTTTCTTTGTGTAAAACCCACCACCCTTGACCACTTTTTGATATATTTTCATAAATATGTGGGCCCAATTGACTTCTTAGCCACAACTTTATTTGCTTTTTTTTTTCTACCATACAAATATTACTTTTAAATTTTATATTAATCTATAAAATAAATAAAATTTTACATTATTAAATATTTTCTCTCTCTTATATTTTCTTTCAACCCAAAACCAAATCCAAATCTTAATCCTAAACCCATCTACAAACCAAACAGGCCCTAAGTTAAGTACATAGGGACCTACGAAAAAGTACAAAAAGTATTTAAGAACCCATGAATTTTGTGCCTCTCTGAATACTTTTTTGTGAGCCCGCAAATACTTTTTGTACTTTTTTGTGTTTAACTTTTGGCCTAGGGCACAAATTAGAAAAACAATAATATATTATAGCCAACAATCCCAACACTAACTAAAGGTTAAAAATATCCTTTATCAAATAATCAACACATATTAGGCTGTGCACAGTGAGATGAAAAAAATGGGCCAAACTCAAGGGGTGATCGATATTGAAATCGGTCATGTCGAGTGTGGGGAAAAAATGAAGATCGGTCGAGTTGGTTGGTTTTGGGTGTATTGGTCTAAAACTCAACCGATTGTATACACACAATATTCCAAAAAAAAAAAAAAAAAAAAAAAAAAAAAAAAAAAAAAAAAACTATCCATTTGATTTTTAAAATAATAATAATAATAATAATAATAATAATAATAATAATAATAATAATAAAACTTTATCACTTTACAACCTTATAAATACAAACCTCAAACACACAATTTCAAACAACATTTCTATCAATACCTTCAAACACATTCTTTTAATTATGTCTTACGAGCTATTTTTTGGTTCTTCATCTTCCGACGATGATGAAGTTATTAGTGAGTTTACGGAGTTTGCGGAGTTTGATTAGAACGTTAATCGACTCATTAACTCGTCTACACTTAAAATCTGATCTGATCAAACACATTTGGAGAAATCGTAGAAATCAAGTCAATCAAGAGAATGAGGACGAAGGCGGTAGTGATGATGACGATGATGAAGACGATGAAGAATTTCTGTGATCTTTTTAATGTTATTTGAATAATTTGGTAATGTTTTTAATGTTTATTTGAATTAGTATTGTAATTTGTTTATTTTTAATGAATTTTAAATTTGTTGTTTAAAATGTTTGGGAAAAAAAACCTCGCTTATCGACTGTAGCAACTTGGTTGTGCCTAGTCAGTGGGGAGAGAAAGCTGATGTGGCAGGCTGATGACCCGGTCACGACTGTGTGCAATCTTATATACTCTATCTACTTACTTCCTCCATCCCATATTAACAGTCCACATTTCCTTTTTAGGTTGTCCCAAATTAATTGTCCACTTTCAAAAATAGATAGAAAATATAGATCAAGTTTATCATATTAACCGTACTTGAAGTTATTATTACAAGATTTAAAGAAACTATAAATTAATTGGTTAAGGTTAAAAATGTATTTTGTGCAAAAAGTAAGAAAGAGAAAGCTGTAATGATGATGATTTCTTAAACTTTGTGTTTTTTGTCTGTGGACAATTATTTTGGGACGTAAGGAGTATAAATTATGGGAAGTGATTTGTGCACTCTCAAAATTTATTGGCACACTCTATCTAATGCATTAGACAGTTGTACTTTATGTATATCTTGATTTAACAACTTGTAGAGTTGAGTGTGCTAATAACTTTTGATAGTTTGTCAATCACTTCCCATAAATTATGAGGATGAAGGTTGCAATAGTGTAAACAACCCTTAACACAAGGGGTAAAAGCCATTATTCCATTAATGCTCTATGTACTTTTTCTGCAGTCTCATTATGCATACTGAACAGACAAAAAACTCATTATGCACTGCGAAACTTGTTTGTAACCTGTTTGACTGGTCAACAAAGGTATTTTGATCATTTGTAATTCATCTTGTTATTTTTATTCATTCATTTTACATTTTTTTAACATCCTCAGGGGGTGGCAATGTTGCCTAACAAATACTCAAACTAATTTGTAATTAGCCAATATAATCAATACAACACTTTTCATGCCTAATCATGCCTAACTACTTATTTTTGGTGGCAATGTAATGCCTAACCATGCCTAAACTTTTTATTTTTTTATTTTTAAAATTCGTAATTATATTTACAATTTAATTAAAAACATCAAATTTCATTAATAATTCAAATAAAAGTTACATAATACTTAGGAAAATAAAAACAAAAAAAATTAAAAATAGGAAATGACTAGTCATCGAGGTATGGTAAGTCTTGCGCCGCTACGTGCTCCGTAAGATCATATTGAAGACGGTTATGAATATCTTCATCGAGTAACTCTTCTAGCACACTATCGTCATAAACTGGCGTGACCGTCTGATCCATTATATGAACCGGTGATATTGCCACACCATCGTCTTTTAAAATCATATTGCCCAATATAATACACGTATAAACGATTTGTCAAATCTTTGCGACGGTCATAGGTCGTAGAGGACGACTGAGAATAAACCATTTTCCCTTCAAACGACCAAAAGCTCGCTCGACATCCTTTCTTGCAGACTCTTGTAGCTTCTTGAACTTCTTTTCCTTCGGGTCAGTAGGATACGGATATGCTTTAACAAGAGTTGAATACTTAGGATAGATTCCATCGGCAAGATAATATCCACGTTTGTAGAGACGTCCACGTAAATAAAACGAACTGTTTGGCGCCGTACCATTTCGCTCGGTAACATATAATGGAGACTGATTCAAAACATTGATATCGTTGTTTGAGCCAGGCGGACCAAAAAACGAATGTCAAATCCACAAATCATATGAAGCCGTCGCTTCAAGCATAATAGTCGGGTATTGGTGATTACCTCTCTTATATTGACCTTTCAAATATTTAGGACAATTTCGCCAAGTGAGATGTGTACAATCAATGCTACCAAGCATTCCAGGAATGTGATATTTTTCTTCATGTACCTCGAATAACCGTGCAATGCCATGGGTTGTCGGCCTACGTAAGAACTTTCGACCGTATAACTTTATAATCGCATCGCAAAATTTATCAAGACATTCACCTAGAAAAAACGACAACTTTTAATATAAAAAAATAAATAACGAAATATTATTTTATAAAAAGAACAAAAATATTTTTAAAAAGACAATTCCGAAATATTTTTTGTACAAAAAAACATTTTAAAAAAAATGAATAACGAATAAAAAAAATTAATAACAAATAAAAAAAATTTAATAACGAATAAAAAAAATAATAACGAATAAAAAAAATTAATAATAACCTGAAGTTCTTCGTGTCATGTTTAAATAGTCATCGAATCTATCCGGAGGTTCACCCGTTGCGAGTTACCGTATTGCCGATGTGAATTTTTGTAACGGCGTGAAACTAATCTTTCCAAACGCGTCTTGACCCTCTTGAAACCATTCGAATTGCGCTTCAATGTCACCAACAATTTTTAAAAACAATCTTTTACTCATACGAAAACGATCACGAAAAACATCTTCGTTAAACTTTGGTTGTTCAATGAAATAGTCATTCAATAGATTTTCTAAAGCTTTATCACGAAAACATTTTACATAGCCACGGATGAAGGTAGAGCTTGCCGTGTCTTCAAGAGCTTCGTACGCGGCTAAAAAGGTTTCGATTGTACTACCGGATAACCATTCTTTGGATGAGTCGGAGGGAATAATTATCTCGTTTGAGGATGAACAAGATGATGACATGATTACTAGAATGTAAATTGTATGTGTGATTTGATATTAGTTTAGATGTGAAAATAAAAAGGAAAATGGTGAGTATTTAAAGAAATTTTTTATTTTTATTTTTTTTTTGGAAAAAGTCCCAAACGGTCACAAATTAAATGGGTCAAACGTTGCAATTTTTGAATGTTCCTTTCTTTACCGATCGGTGATGTTCACCGCTTGGCTTGCCGATTCTTTCATGCCGGCATGGAGGCAATGGGCATGCCGAGCCTTGCCGACTATTGCCGATGGAACACCGAGTACGATGCCACCCCCTCACCTCCACAGTACCCATTATCACCCCACCAGCTTTCCTCTTCATCCTCAATTTGTATGCATCTTTCACTATCTATTTGTTTTAATCAAAAGATGAAAGTTACGTCCGCTATCTTCGCCGGCGAGTTAACCAGAAAATCCGGCAAGTTCAACATGATTTCTAGCTTCTTCACTGAATTACTTTTTTTGGTTCTCAATCTGTTTCGATTCGTTTAACATTGACCTAATCAAAACTAACTGTAATCTCATCACTTTAGTTCAGTTTACGTCAATTTACAGATCGATAAAGCTATTTTTACTATTTTGATGACGCAATCACAACTAGGTGTATTCGTTTAAATTTCACATTGATTTACACTCGATTAAGCTAAGTTTATTGTTTTGATGACGCAATCAGAATTAACTATATTAGTTTCATTATGCGTTGATTTACACTCGATTAAACTATTTTTACTGTTTTGGTGACGTAATCACAACCGAGTGTAACAGTTTCAATTTCACGTTGATTTGTAGCTAGATTGTTAATTTTTTACTGTTTTTCAAAGCTATTAATAGTTACAGAACAAAAACGAAGCAATATATCGATTATTTGGAGAGTTTGTTGTCGCGTAAATCATTTTCGAGATCAACAACTTCATCTACTGTGAGTAGCGATGATGTTTATTCGTCTGATGAAGCTCATGCATGTGGTTTGCTTATGGTTACTTCTTGTATTTCTCGTTTTGATCGTGAGTTTAAGCTTAAGATATTCATTCATACGCTCTGTTTGTTAGATCTAGCTTATGATTAGATATTGATGTGCAACTTGATCCGTTATTGACGAATTGTGTTAGCATTAAGTAAAAGTGATGGTAATTCTTATATTTCAAACTTTGTAAACGTGTCTTAGTATATGTATTTGTATGTCGACGGGCTATGGACTTGGAATGAATATTAGTTAAGTCCTTAAGATAGTAAGCCTTTTGTGAATCTAAGTCAATGGAACTAAAGCCCATAGTCCAATACAAGGCCCATTCGTATGGTGCCATCTTATGTATAAATACACCTCAAATGACACATTTGAGGTGTGTGCTTGAGAGTGTATGTGTGTGTTTTGCTTATAAAATAAAAGTTCTCTTTCTTTCTTCTCTCATTCTCTCCATATTAACTCCACTCACTTGTACCAAAACAGATCCATACAAAGTGATTTAGTAGATAAAACAAGGTCCTACAATTGGTATCAATCGCCTAACAAAGATTTATGAGTGTTTGTGTTTCGTTTTTTGAGTTGAAACTTTGAAAAAGTTGCGTCTTTCCTATAAAAACGTGAGCTTTGGCTAAAAGATCGCATCAAAAACGTCAAAAAGTGGTTTCTTATCGATTTGAAAAGTTTTGACACATCTTTGAACTTATTCAAATTTCATTAGAAACGTTAAAGGCCCAACATTTATTGAACTTTAAGTTATTTTGAGGTAGTTTGAACAAAAGAAACTGATTGGAAGATTGTATTTAGTTGTAAAATCGAGTTTCAAAATTTCAGTCATCTTATCAAATTTGCAGTTAGGGTTTATTGAATTTGCAGCTAGGGTTTATCGAATTTGGTTATCGAACTTCAACAAGGAGCAGTTTCTTCACGGTTCAAGGATTACTCAGTACTTCCCTTGCTTGGATAAGCCCATGAAATACTTTGACAAAGGGATTCTCGTTTAGCTTTGATAAGTTAGACGAATCCAGATTCTATCGAATTTGGAACTTGGCTATCGAATTTGAAGTTGGTTATCGAATTTGGAACTTGTTATTGAATTTGCTTATCAGAATTTGACAATTTTGCGGAAAAACTTCAAACGGCCATTACTTTTGAACCATAATTCCATTTTCAGCGAAATACCTGTCAAAACGTCCGTAAGATTTGACAATTGTGTACATATAATTTTGTAAACTTTTTATGAATGTAGCATTTCTTTTAATATAAATACTTCACAGTATACCCCAAAAGAATGCACCACTTAGATAGTCTACACAACTAAACCAGTGCTAGAACCCCACCACTGCGCGTGGTGGTGGCAAAAAGGTGTTTTAGGAAACCGCACGCCAAGGGTTACCAGTTACCACCACCAATAGGTTTGAAGAACATACAGATGGTCTTAGGTTGTTTGAACGAAAAATTATTTTCCAACTAATCATATATAACTTGGTATGGTTTTTGTTTACTTGTAGAAATCATAATATTTTATTAAGAAATATAACAATATTATTACATTTTTATATTAATTAAAGAGTAAAGTCCAAAATACATCATTGTGGTTCGGCATGCATAACACAATACATCCCTAGTCAATAAATTGAAACATTTACATCTATTCGTTAGTGAAGTTAGCTACCATACATCCCTCCATTACTAAAGTCAGCTAATGATGCCTAACGGTGCAAATTATTTCTTCGGACTAATGATACATTTTTTTTTTTTTTTGAAATAAACCAAAAAGTGGACTAATGATACAATTTTGTTTTTGAAATAAACCAAAAAGTGGAAAGTTGGGGTCGAACTTGGGTTTGATCACTCACAAAACAACGACCTAACCACTGGACTAAACGTCCAATATACTATAAATTTGAACAAAAAATGGTTAAAACAAATATATTTTGGTATATTTCTTCGGACTAATGATACAAAAAAAAATTTTTTGTTTGCCGCTAGAAAATCCCGTTGTTACGCATGGGTACTCGTCTAGTTATTTTTGAAACATCGAATATGCATATGCCTCTTTTTATATAACATGTGCATAACTCATTAACATGTCCATAAATCAAAAGTAAAGTGATCAACTATCGTCTAAGAAAAATAGTAATATTTTTCAAGAAAAATATTAAGTAAAGTATCACTTATTGTTCTGTCTCGGCTGTTCTGTCTCGGCTTGTACCTAGATGTATTTTTATTTTATCTGCTAGTACCATTTAATCACTAAATTACCCCAAAACATAGTCAACAACAAGAATACAGAAGATGAGCAAACATTTGAAAATTATTTTTCAATTGTTTAGTAATATTTGAATATTGTTTCCAAAGATAGTTTAGTTTCTTAAGATAGTTTCTATGTTGCCAAAGGTAATTTAGTCAATACTTTGATTTCAGATTTTTTTACTTTTCACTTCTTGATTTTTTTGACCCTTTTCTCTTTATAGATAGTATAGATGATACTTAAATTCGGAGTTCACAAGTAACTCCGCTAGCTCATAAAGTCTGGTAATCACTAGCATTTCACGGTTATAAATTATACAATCGCGCAAGTAACCTCAAATTATGATAGCTCATGTTATAGCTTTTAGAAGAAGAAATAATCTTTTGAAACAACCAATTAATCAATCTATCAAGTTTGATAACCAAGTGTTGTAAAAAAAATTCATACATTCTACCTCACGCATACCTCACTTTAGTGATAATGGGTATGTTACCGTGATGTGTTTGGCAGCGAGTGTTTAACTTTTACATTACATACTTTTTGGTAACAAAATTTAACTTGTGATTTTTATTAAACGCTCCTAATGAAGCGTTAACGTATTTTTATAACTCCTGGGATTATATACATGTATTACACTTATACTTACAATTGCAACTTGATGTCAAACACATTTATAAAATTAAACACTACATACAACTAGGGGCGAGCATTATAGATTGTGGACCGGACCGACCGGACCGAAACGAACGTATTTAGGCATGTCCTCGGTCCACCATTTTGCTCATTTTCAGTCCTCGTTTCGGTCCGATCCAGCTTGATCTTTCTCACAACCGACTATTATGCTTTGTTGGACCAAAGCTGACCGAGAAACCGGACCGACCCAGACCTGGACTGAACAATTTGGTCCGGTCCTCGATCCAATGTTTTGGACCAAATCGTTTTTTTGTCCCGGTCCGGTCCGGTTCTAGTCGGTCCGGTCCAATTTTCAGAACGTGATCAACCTAATTTTGAGAGACGGTTAGAAACACCCCCTTATTACAAAATATCTTATACACACACCCTCTATTTATTTTAAATATTTTATTAATTACTCTAACCATTTCATATTTAGAATCCACGTTTACTATCGAGTTGTCCCAAATTAATTTCCAAAAATAGATATGAAATATAGATTGGGGTTTACCGTATTACCCTCATATGAGGTTATTGTTACAAACTTTAAAAAGTTAGATTTTAATTGGTTAAAGATAATACTGTCATTGTGCAAAAAGCAAGATAGAGAAAGTTTTAATGATGATGTTTCTCTTAAACTGTGTGTTTTTTGTCTGTTGACAATAATTTTGGGGAAGTGATTGAGAGTTGAGACACTCATATTTTTTATTGAGACACTCAACTGTACAAGCAATTAAAGGACATTGTAAGCATTGTACAAGTATGTAATGCATACATTAAAGTGTCTCAATCAAAAGTGTGATTGTGCGAATCATTTTCTATAATTTTAGGATGGAAGTAGGATTCTTTTGGTCCCACTTAATTATATATTTTATTATTTATTCATAGTGTTTGGTCCCACTTAATTATATACTACCAATTTCACTTTTTTTTTCAAAAACTAATATTTCTTAAATCGTTAATTGTTAAGCGAAAAAAAATGATATCATCGCGACGAGTATTTAATATTTTTTTTATAGACATACACTTTGATATAATTTCGACTAATTTTTTTTTTATCATTTTTTCATGTTTTTTGTCGTTTTTAAATACAACATTCGATACAAGTTTGTGTTATTATATTTTCTTTTAATTATGAGATATTTATAGAAAATAAAATCTATGATTATTAGACAACTTTTACGAGTCATTTCGTACTCCAAGAAAAAAACAATGAAACTTTTAAAATATTGTAGAAAAAGTTATGTTCATTTATATAATGTTTAAATTTCGAATAGTCAAATTAGTGGTTAATCACATGTAATTTCTCATGCAAGTTTAATCAACTTAAAAAACGTGAAAAGAACGATCACAAAAAAGTTTGACGAAAGTATATCAAAGTGCATGTCAATCGAAAAACCATTAAATACTCGTCATGATGGTGTAATTTGTTTCGCTTAATTATTAACGTTTAAAAAATAATATTTTTTTGAAAAAAGAAGTTAAAAATGGACCAAAAGAATCTTTTGATAAGGGACTTATTATGGAGCACAGTGACTCCTTCAAACTAAATTTACTATAAATAAGCTATGAAGACATCAGAAACATCTCAACAAGATCACACTCTACATTTTCCAGAAATCAAAATAAAATAGCAGCTTCAATCGTTCTTGATGGGTACGCATTTTGTATGTTTTAGAATAACGCGAATAGCTTGTTTTGTGATTTTATTTTTATTTTTGTTATGAACAACAACTAACTACGTCACAATATATAAACCACAAACTATCTCACATAGGACTTGATATCACAATCATCTAGTTGTAGCTAACATTCTCACACACATGATGTTACCATCTGTTAGTCATCAGTTTATACTTTACTGTACTTTCCAAGCCATATTTCTGGCATTTAAATAATCTTTTTTATAGATATCATACCTGTTTTTGTTGTCGTTATCTAGATCTTATACTTGCACGAACATTAAATTCTTGGTGAGGGTAGCTCAAATTTGATGGTAGTTAACTTTTCATATTTATTCAACATTAGTCTTGAATTAACAAGAGAAAATTAAAAGTTTAAGACTTAATATTTGAAAACATCTCTAGTACATTATAAGTAGTTGTAGATTATAGATAACTTGTGAGAATTGTACGTGTTGGGAATATTTTAGGTGTAGTGTCCGTAATTAAACCTTCTCGGACTTTTTTGTAGTTACTAATTCTACTCTGGTAGCTATTGGGTTAGGAAAACTTAATGGTTGTGCAATCCATATGTTAAACTTTAGATCGATCATGTGATGATTGTATATATTTTAAAGTTTACATGGGTTGATTTCTTCTTTCAGACCAAGAAATCAAATGTTACTCCACCCAGTTCATAGATGGGGATGGTGCTTTCAGTGCAGATAAACTTGATAATTTTATCAAACAAGTGGAACTTGGAAAATGCGGGATTTCTTATGCCGTTGTTGCTATCATGGGTCCACAGAGCAGTGGTATGTCTTGTTTAAAAGAACTCTTATTGTGTTCGGCATAACGCTAAAACTACCATTATTTCCTAAATTAGTTTATGTTGTTTCAGAAACACTCATAAAAGTATAAATTAGTTCCTAACTTCATATGCAAGTTCTGACTTTGGTGTGTTTGTACAGGGAAGAGTACACTTTTGAATCATCTTTTTCATACCGACTTCAGGGAAATGCATGCTGATGATGGAAGGCATGTTAACAGTTGCTATTTTTATATTGTTTTATATGCATACATTTTTGTCATTTTTCAGTTCTTGTCATCAGATGTCAGACCACCAGAGGTATTTGGATAGCAAGATGTGTTGGTATTGAACCTCGAACAATTGTAATAGATCTTGAGGGTACTGATGGAAGTGAACGAGGAGAGGTTACTCAAAACTTTTTTTCCTTTCAGCTGTGATTGCATCATTATTGTTTGCTTTCATTTACAAGCAGATTTTAGCATTTGTCCAGGATGATACTGCATTTGAGAAACGAAGTGCGCTTTTTTCGCTTGCTATTTCTGATATAGTGCTTATAAACATGTAAGCTTGCTGGTAGCTCCATATATAATCTTATTCTGAGTTTCTTATGTGAACTTCTTGTACAATAAAGTTGTGTTTCTGGATTTATTTGTTACATAGCTGGTGCCATGATATTGGGCGTGAGCATGCTTCAAATAAACCTCTTCTGAGAACCGTATTCAAGGTACATTATCAGTATTAGTACATTCATTTCTTATGGTCTATTTGCTAATATTATGGTTGATGTTTTCAGGCTATGTTGCGTTTATTTGGTCCACGTAAAACAACTTTAATGTTCGTCATACGTGATAAAACAAAGGTATGACTTTTATTAACTGGAAATGTTACCTTGTGTAAAAGGGTAACATAATCAGACTTGAATCTGATTTGAGTATTTATTTATTTATTTATTTATTATTATTATTATTATTATTATTTTTTTTTTTTTTTTTTGTGCAGACACCTATTGAAAAGCTAGAGTCTGACTTGAAGAAAGATATCCAGAGGGTAACTTAATTATTTCATTGTCTTGTTAACCTTAAGAAATAACATGACTTGCCACTTATGATAACATATGTTATTTGCTGTAGATATGGGATTGCATTCCCAAGCCAGAAGCCTACAAACACACCCCACTGAGCGATGTTTTTAATGTAAGAACCTAAGGTGCCATTTAGTTGTAGAGAAATTCTCTTGTTTTCCCGTTTCTAAATTCCTTGACAAGGGAATTGTTTTTCTTCTCTAGAGATGAGTTGAGAATTTTGAAAATCCGTATAGTTGGAGTTATATTTTTCATTTTTAAAAAGATTATACCTCGGATTGCGACGGTGCGGCGATGGTAAGCGGTGGAGGATGACACGAGAGATTAGAGTTAGAATGGTGTATCTTTTATGTTTTGTAGATCCCTGTCTTTTTTTATTGAGAAAAAAATGAGAAAGAAAAAAGTGAGAATGGTATAATATGGATTTTTCAATTTTTTAGCTAAAATTAAAAAAAAAAAAAAAAAATGATAATATCACCCTTTTTTTTAAATTGTTGGAAAAAATTATGAGTAAACGGATTTTTAATTTTTTCATTTAAATATGAAAAATGAAATATTTTTCATCAACCACCCTAAATATTGCACTTCAATTATCTTAAACTATCTAATATCAACTTCTCATCTATCGAGTGACCAGATTCAAGTTGTTGTGCTAGTTAGTTATGAAGAGAAAGAGGAACAGTTTAGAGAGCAGGTATGCTAGCAATCAGTTGTAACTGTTAACTTGTTTTTGCAACATATAGTTTTTCATTCTTTTATATTTATTTTTTTGTCTATGTTTTGTAATGTAAGGTGGCTAGTTTGAGACAAAAGTTCTTCCAATCTATTGCACCTGGCGGTCTAGCGGGTGATAGAGAAGTAGCTGTTCCTGCTTCTGATTTTTCTCTCAGTGCACAAAATTTATGGAAGGTTATTAAGGCGAATAAAGACCTAGACTTACCTGCTCACAAGGTAAAGTGTTTTAAAACAATTCTGATAAAAATCATTAATACTTTAATTTCTAGATCGATTTTAAGTCTTTTATTTATTTTTATTTTATTTATTTATTTTTTGCAGATTATGGTGGCAACTATACGATGCTCAGCAATTGCTGATGAAACATATTCTTCCTTTGTTGCGAATGAGGTATATATTCATATATTCATATATTCATAAGTAAGTACCATGACTATTATTTTTCATACATTTGACGAATAAGTGTGTTGCAGGACTGGCTTGAATTAAAAGACGCCATACAATCTCATCTTGTGCAAGACTTTGCAAATGAGGTATAATATACAGTTACATTTAGTTAAAAAGTGATAATGATTTGCACTCTCATATTTAGCCTAACTATGAAAGTGCAAAGCAATTTTTAATTTAATACTCCGTATAGATAAACACTATGATTTAAGTAGCTCTTTTACATGTTTATAAAATATTGTTTTACAACTAAAAAAAATAGATTACCAGGAAGTGTCTGAATGAAAAAACTGCTGTAAAAGAACACATAAAATAAGCCCTTCGACACACACCCTGCACTGTCGCCGCCACCACCCTATACTGTCGCCAGCTCTACCATTAACCTGTCCGACTCCATAACCTGTAACCTCTTACTGTGGTGCCACCATAACCCACAACCTCTAATGTTACCGCTACCGCCAATTAACTATCTTTTTCGGATATTCAAACTTAATAAAAAAAATCTTGCAGGACTCGGAGGCTGTACAATTGCATCTTGTCCCAGGCTATGGAGATAAAATTAATTCACTGCTTTACAAATGTTTATCGAGGTAATGAAAACCTGTTAATTATACCAGATTTATATTTAAATTGTTCTTTATATATGTCATAGATTTCATGTATTTAAGTAACTTGTTTTCAGTTATGATGATGCAACTTCTCACTATGAGACTAGTGTTAGATTGGAAAAAAGAAATCAATTGGAAGAGAAACTTGTGCAAGTAATGTTTCTTGTTGGTTTCGAAATGTGATTGTTTTTTACTCGTGTAGTATTCGCTCATTGACTTTTTCGTATCTTCTATTCTACTTAGCTTGTTCAACCAGCTTACCAATTGTTGTTGGAACACCTACAATCTGTGACGCTCAAGAACTTCAAAACGGCACTTGATCATGCTTTAAATGGAGGGCAAGGGTTTGCAATGGCAGCTCGTGACTGCACTGAAAAGTTCACGAGATTATTCAATGAACAATGTGAATAAGTGCCACTTGTCATAAATTATTTTCTTTGTTTTGGATTTTAGAAATATTAAGTTCTGAATCAGATTGAATATACATCTACGTACAGATGCCTCCATTAAGCAAGCCAGTTGGGACTCAGCTAATATAGGGGCTAGACTTTCCCATGATCTAGGTTCACATGTTACTAATGTTCGAACTGCCAAACTATCTGAGCTTACTACACGATGCGAGGTAAATATTTTTTGTTGAACGCCAGATGAGGTAGTATTAACTTTGTATTGATTGTCTTTAAATTGAGTATTCAATTAAATTTGTATAGTTTTAGAATCTGTGATGTGATGGTTAATCACTGTATATATGCATTTTTCTTTTGGTAGTTGAAATTAGAAAAGGCATTGTATGATCCTGTGGGAGATTTTCTAGAACAAGGTCCTGGTGATGTCTGGCCTGCGATAAGAGAACATTACAACTGTAAAACTCAAAAAGTTGTATCGAAGTTCTCTGTTGCAGTTTCTAGTTTTGAAATGGATGAGCATGACAAAGCAAATATGATTTCAGAATTAATGAATTATGCAAGAGGACAAGTTGAACGGAAAACAAACGAAGTAGCCAAAGTAGTATTGTACATCATGAAGGATAGGTACTGTATTGCTGAAGATATCTATTTTCTTGTTCAGTTTTTACTATAACTCACTGCAAATCTACCAACATCACACAGGTTTACATCAAAATTCAACCTCGATAATGATTTACGAACACGATCCTGGACTGTGAATGAAGATATTCAAGCTATAAAGCGTAGTGCCCAGACTTCTGTAAGAATCACTTATCAGAGGATATTTAACATTGCATCTATCAGTCTTCAACACATACAGGACCTTAACCTTGTTCATATATGTATATATACCTTGCAGTCTCTATTGGTGCTCTCTGTACTGGCTGCAATTCGTTTGGATCAAGACACTGATACAATTTATGATACGCTGGCTCACACATTGTTAAACGAGCCAACAAAAAATACTACCATTTCAAACGACTCATTGGCCTCAAGCAGCTGGGCAAATGTATTATGCCATACGTGTCTCTTTTTTTGCATAAATATTATAGCTTTAACCTATTTCCCTGTATATGAATCGTAATGTCTATATATGAAAATTACATGACAATATTTTTGTTGTTCACGTTATTAATATACATTCAGGTTTCGAAGACAATCATAACTCCTGTTAAGTGTAAATCATTGTGGGACAAATTTCTAAGTGAAACCAAGTATGCCATCAATCAAGCTAATGATATCCAGGTATGCTTCTATCATTGACTAACTAATTACTATGTGTTATTTTATTACTATTTGAGTAAACTGCAAAAAATGTCACTCTTGTTTCCTGATTTTGCACCCTATGTTATTAATGTTTTACATTTGCAAATGATGCCATTACCGTTCACTTTTTGCTGCAAATTATGTCCTTTGAATGGTCACCGACCTATGAAATGACTAATATACCTTTGTCTTCTAAAAAAAATCCACCCAAGGATTTAGTCATATACAAACACAATCAAAAGCCTGTCACTCATAAACACATTAACCTCCAAGGTGGTGGTGGCTGGTGGTGGTGGTGATGGCGGCTGGTGGTGGTGGCTGGTAGTGGTGGTGGTGGTGGTGGTAGTGGTAGCTGCTAGTGGTGGTGGTTACTGGTGGTGATGGTGGTGGCTGGTGGTGATGGCTAGTGCTGGTGGTGGTGGCTGCTGGTGGTGATGGATGGTGGTTGTGGTGGTGGTGGCTGGTGATGGTGATGGTGGCTACTGGTGGTGGTGGTGGCTGGTGGTGGTGGTAGTGGTGGTGGCTGGTGGTGGTGGTGGTTGTGGTAGTGGTAGCGGTAGCTGGTGGTGGTAGTGGTGGCTGGTGGTAGTGGCTGGTGGTGGTGGCTAGTGGTGGTGATGGCTGGTGGTTGTGGCTGCTAATGGTGGTGACTGGTGGTGGTGGTGGCTGCTGGTTGTGGTGGTGGTGGTGGTGGTTGCTGGTTGTGGTGGCTGGTGGTGGTGGTGGCTGGTGGTGGTGATGGCTGGTGGTGGTGGTTACTGGTGGTGGTGGTGGTGGGTGCTGGTGGTGGTGGTGGTGGTGGTGGCGGCTGGTGGTGGTGGTAGCTGGTGGTGGTGGTGGTGGCTACTGCTGGTGTTGGCTGCTGCTGGTGGGTAGTCATTACCATGCCCCATTACCCCATACTAAACAATGATTGCATTCCTTAGTTATAAACAAGCATCTTTAATCATTACCTTTCCCATTCCCCACCCCCATTACCCCCAACCAAGCACCCCCTTAATCCCAAACTTGGTCAATCAAAAGCAAATGGAAGGTACTGTAGCTAACTTCAAAAAGAATATAAACCAAAGATCTCACGTTGTTTTGCTATCTCAAACGAAAATCTTTAAAGATCTTTTATAAAAACTCATCATTGATTTTGACCAACAAAGAAATACCTACCCGAGACCTCTCAATGAGATCTTGAAGCCGAAACTGAAATTAACTCGTGGGTTTGGTATTCGAAGAACAACAAACAGAAAGTAAAGGGGCTGCTTATGTTTCGTATGTTGTGTATTTTTATAGCTAATGAAAGGGTTTTGGGGGTTGCGTGTACTTACAGTGGTGTGAAAAAGAGTGTGGTTTGTGTTCTTGTTTGAGATTAAGAAAAGGTGTGGGGGTATTTGTGATGTGAATGAGTAGATGTGGTAGCTTGGCTGCTTATGAAGTGTGGGTGGCAAATACTTTAGTAAAGGATAGATAAGGGTGGTGTTAGATTTGATGTGAGGAATGGATATGTGATTCATTTGTGTGATGAAGAAATAAGGGATCAGGAAGATGAGAGTAGTACAAAATACTCATTTATCTAGATTGTGTTGTATAAAGTGATTTGATAATTATTTGTAAAAGAATTGTTTTTGATGTTCAACATTTTAGAATAAAATTAATTGAAATTTCAATAGAAAATCAAATGGGGAAGAAGACAAGCCGTTGACCATTCAAGGGACATAATTTGAAGGAAAAAGTGAACAGTAGTGGCATAATTTACAAAAATAGAACAGTAATGGCATAGGGTGAAAAATGGGGAAACCACATGGACATTTTTTGCAGTTTACTTTGCTGTTGTGCCTTTGTGGGGCGAATTTTTATTGTTTTCTGCTATGGTTTTCACTTTTCAGGAGGCAAAAAAGCGCGATAACATCAGCTTCAGATTTATTACTTTTGTCGAACACAATTTACAGGGGGTAGTATCATTGGCATTATATGCGGTACGAGGGGCATCAGCGGCTTCGAAATCAGTGGCATCAGTGGCATCAGCGGCTTTGAAATCAGTGGCATTGGTGGGATCGGTGGCATCACCGGTTGTGGCATTTGTGGCATCATTGGGTATACCATCGATGGCATCATCGGCTGCAAAATCAGTGGCATCATCAGGTGTAGCATCGGTGGCATCATCAACTGCTAAATCGGTGGCATCATCGGGTGTGGCATCGATGATATCATCTGCTGTGGCGTATGTGGCATCATCGAGTGTGGCATCAGTGGCATCATCGGTTGCGAAATCATTGGCATCATCGGTTGTGGCATTGGTAGCATCATCGGGTGTGGCATCGGTGGCATCATCGGTTGTGGCATTGGTGGCATCATCGGGCGTGGCATCGATGACATCATCTGCTTTGGCGTTTGTGGCATCATCAGGTGTGGCATCGATGATATCATCTGCTGTGGCGTTTGTGGCATCATCAAGTGTGGCATCGGTGGCATCATCGGTTGTGGCATTGGTAGCATCATCGGGTGTGGCATCGGTGGCATCATCAGCTGTGGCATTAGTGGCATCATCGGGTATGGCATCGATGATGTCATCTGCTTTGGCGTTTGTGGCATCATCGGGTGTGGCATCAGTGGCATCATCGGTTGCGAAATCAGTGGCATCATCGGCTGTGGCATTGGTAGCATCATCAGGTGTGGCATCGGTGGCATCATCGGCTGTGGCGTGGGTGGCATCAACGGGTGTGGCGTCGGTGGCATTATCGGGTGCGAAATCAGTGGCATTATCGGCTGTGGAATTTGTGGCATCATTGGGTGTGGCATCAATGACATCATCTGCTATGGCATTGGCGGAATCATCGGTGTTGCATCGGCTGCAAAATCGGTTGTGGCATTTGTAGCATCATCGGGTGTGGTAGCCGCAATGTTATGCTAAAAGCATTTTCATGATGTTACTCATAAGTGTTAGTTGAGTTGTATTTGAATTAGACTTGTATTTGTATTTGTATTTCTATTGTTATTAATATAAACGAGTGGGGGTACCCGCGTGTTGCTGCGGGAATGTTGTGTTTAATCTATACTCGAAATCAAACGATTGTCCAAAAATTATTTTTGTTATTAAGGACTGAATATGCAAAAGATCGATAACTGCAAGTACTATTTTCGTAAAGTATTTATGAAAATATACGACCATTTTAGTATACGTTCTAGTACGAAGTAAAAGAAAGTTTAGAGTTATAATTCTCAAGTTAGAACATACAAAGCAAAGAAAT
Source organism: Artemisia argyi (assembly GCA_030686995.1). NCBI lineage: Eukaryota > Viridiplantae > Streptophyta > Magnoliopsida > Asterales > Asteraceae > Artemisia > Artemisia argyi. Next base: position 13,600,341 of record CM060701.1, read on the forward strand.
CAACTTAAAAGTCCAGTGACTACAATGCATGACCAAAAAATGAATAAAATACATCATGATAACAATTATAGTGTTAGTAGAAATATGCCATTGCATTTCGTATGTCCATCAATCTTATCTTCAGAAATCAATCTTATCTTCACACAAAGTCCATCATAAATTTTCAAGCCTTCAATAATATTCATTACATTAGCAGTTTAGTACATTCATGGTCCTAATAGTAGATTCACGGTTATGACCCTTCACAAAGACCCCTTATGCATCATTTACCGGCCATTATTAATTAAATACCAACCAAAAGCAACACTATCCCCATCAATACTATACATTAAATTTACTCCAACAATTCTACACATCATACAGCAAGCTATAACTACACCTTGGTCCTAATAGAGCAACAGCACCAAACATAAACCATATCATACTTCCAAAATATACTAACTACTACACCTTCGCTAGTAGCATCAACCACTAAACGGTACCACAAAAAGGAGCAATACCAAACACTCATTCTAATTCTAAAAATGTTGCATATCAATCTTCAAAATTATAATTCTAACAATGTATGGCACTAACAACTAATTCCAAATTACAAAAATTATACATATCTCCTAACCAACAGAATTTTTTCGTGGCAAAAATTTTAATTTACCTCTAACATTTACTTATTTAACATGAAATTCATATATACTTGCAGCATCAAACGAAACCTCTATGGCATTCTTCATAAGCAGATTTGACAACAACAATATGTTCTCGGCATCTTGCCATAACCTAGTAAAAATCAAACAAATACTCTAATCATACAATAGAAGGTAATATGACAAAATTATAACTCTGAAAACATGAGTGCATTTTTCCTGCTAACCTGTGCTACCTAGCAAGTCCATGACACATCCCCTTCATCAGTTCTACCTCCGGGTAAAGCCACGGGTCCTGCAAAACAAACAAAACTAAAAGTGCATGCAGTGTTTACAAAAGATGTAATTTTGTTAAGCAGTTTATATGAATTTGCTCGGTTGCATCACCTTTTTCATGACAAACAAATTTCGAGATCTGTAACATTTGCTTAAGTGATTTAGTATCTCTATTGAGTTCTTCATTTGCCTTTACTTTTAGCCCTCTAGTTCAAGCGTTGTGTAATGAATCTTGATCTTCGGTTCAGCAATGCTCTACGGATTTCAACAAATCACAAATTAATTTAACGTTGAATGCAACAATGACAATTAATTACTTTCCGGTCATATGACACAACCATTGATCATAATTTCAATCACAATGGACATAGCCATTAATAAGACAGCCTAAAAATTTCACACGTTTACATCAGTAAAAGTGTATAGAAAGACCATTATTTGGAGAATCAGGAAGATTGATATATAGACCTTTAAGGCTTTAGTGAATAAATAAATAACCCAATTCAGCAAAAACATTCACGTAACAAAGCTTCAGATACATTTTTGTTATATAGTAGCAATTAAGATATTATTTGAATTATCAAACTATATTATAAGTTAACTGAAAAGTTGTATGAAGTATGCATTTTACCTTGACAACATAATAATGGAGATGGCAGATCTGAATGTAGAACATGTAGCTATGCATTCGAGAGGTCTTACAGCATGGTTTGGAATCAACCTAACTGCAGCAATTATGAAATTCTAAAGTTGAATGATCTCAGAACCCCGAAATTGAAAGCATATAAAACGAAAACATTTGGCTTCCCAGTGGTTCCACTTGTATAGCATATCGTGGTATATCCTCTGGTTTTGGTGGACAGAATGGTTTTGAATAATCATGACCCTGAAACAAATAAGTTTCAGAATAAATAAATATAATCACTAAAAATAAGCTTCTTACACAATTGGAAGAATGCTAATATTCTATAAAAATAATCTAAGATTACCTGAGTGTGCAGTCTCGTATATGATATGTTCTTGAAATTTGTTTGCGATGGAACGGATGTTAATTGATCATCACTTGCTCCAAGTCTCCAACCACCATTCATAGCGGTAAATCGGAATAAATATGGAATTCAGCACTCTATTTTGGTTCAAATGGCCAAAGTTTGTCAGGTTCAAAATGGATTGGGTTCTTAAACTACATTCTGGATTGACTTCCTGTTAACAATATCACATAAAACTTGCAATCATTTCATCAGTCATTTGCTGTTCGGAACATGTTATTAAGAGATGTTTGGACAGTTGTCATTTGGCAAACTAAAGATGTTATTATCAAGGACTGTTTGGATAGCTTATTTTGAGTAGCCCATTCCGTGGCTTGATATGTTACCAAAGGTTGTTTAGGTACCTTATTTACAACAACCATTTTGATGGCATGAGATTTATGTCAGTAGCCCTGCATAAAAATTTTGTGTTTGATCTACTTACAACAACCTTTCACAAAATACGATCATGTTGCCTAGTCACCTAAGTTCACCTCAGCTGAATCCTAAAAAAGGCCTACACATAACACGGACATAAGAAATGAACCAAAATTTTAACAACTCTGCTATTCACCATGAGATCAATTCAGGATACCTGTTACAATATTATCTATATACTTTTACATACCTGTGCTAATGGTGATATCCGTGGGCTCACACCACCCTCACACTCCATGTGTGCAATTGTGTAGCAATTCTCAGGTTCATCTACCACCAAATGTTGCAGGCGATTCAGAGTTCTACACGAACAAACTTCAGAACTCAATCACAAAACAAAAATTAAAACCAAACAATCTCATATCTATCTATACAAAACTATAATATACACAACATACATTTCGTCTATGTCACCTGGCATAACCTCAGTTCCTGTCCAAAACACTAAACCACACAAAAGAAAGCACACAATTAGATTCCAGACGATGAACCTTCTCTTTGTGTGGTTGAGTACATAGTCACATAAAACGCGGTACGCTTCGGTACGCGTACGCGGTTCTGGTACGCAATTCGCTCTTGATGACGAATTCGGTACGTGGGGGGTATACTCATTTCGGTACGCATGGGTACGTATCGGTACGGTGTACCATGTATTTTGGTACGTTGTAACAAAAACATTAGTTAACAAAATTTATAAATTTCATAACATAAAGATAAACTCAAAGTTTAAAAGTACGGAAACGAGTTTCGAGGCGTTTTCCCTCCGCCTCAAGAGGCGTAAGCCTCGAGGCGGACCGAGGCGTAAGGTCGAGGCGGAATTAAAAAAAATATAGAAATTATATATATATAAGTTTTAATAAGTATTTATATATTTTATATACATACTTTATAAACTTTTATATATAAGTTTAAGACTTAAATGTAAACTATTAAAGATAGAGGGGGTCAAATGTTTAAATACACAAACTTATTTTAAACTTTTTGAGACTAAATGTAAAATAGTGAAAGATAGAGGGGTTAAATGTTAAAAAGTCTAAACTTATTAAAACCCTAAAAGAGTAAAACAAAGTTCCAGCCATTACATCTTTCTTCCCTCTTTCCTCTCTTCCTCCCTTGGGTTTCTGGCAGATGTTGCACCGCCGCCGCCGGAATTCGTCACCGGAAATCACGAATCCGGCGCTATATGGGGTTAAAAACCCTAAAAGTAAATCGATTCAAGGTACAAAATCAATACTATTGACTGATTTGGCTCAAAAAAAAAAAGAAAATCCGCCTCGGTACGCTGAACCATTGCTTTTGAACCGCTGAACCATTGCCTTTTGGTACGCTGAACCATTGCTTTTTGGTACGCTGAACCAACAGCGTATGGAACGCTGGTGTACCGCGTTTCGGTACACCCCGTACCAATTCGTGGTACTCTCCCTCTTGAGCGAATTATGTGACTATGGTTGAGTATAGATGCCACTATTGTATCGAAGGTACCTTACCCTGCACATGGTGGCTCGTTAATGGCATTTGAACACTTGACACTGCCTCTGCGATCATATACTCACCTGTTTGTTAAGAAATTTATGAGCATTAACAATAAGAAAGACGATGACATTACTCTTTGATGTATAAACAAACAATTTCCAATTTGCTCACCCATGAAACTTATTTTTGCTCCAGGCTATGATCCTATGATATATACCAGTTGAATTTGGATCTAAAGCTTGTTGAGATATCTCTAATCCTTCTGCTAAAAGAATATCTAAACATCTGCAAGTATAAATAGAATTTAATAACAATAAATTTACAATAACTAGCAAACATCTAAGCATCTTATCAAAATAACAACATTTGGCATTTCATGAACCAAAATGTTCATGTCATCCTCAATTGTTTCATTAAATCCACCATGATGTTCCTAATTACTATATCTAGTAAACATATAATCATAAACATCAATAATTACTGTGAAATAACATTCTTTATGAGCTATGTGGGAGAAGAAGGGAGAAGAAGAGTGTTGTTATCGATCTGGAATTTTCTAGGAAGTGCAAAAGGAAGTTTGGTAGGAACACAACAATATAACGGAGCTAAAACGGAGCTACAGTGGACGCTACAGTGGAGTTACGGTTGCTACAGTGGACGCAATAGTTGCATTACGGAACGGGGTTGTATAGTGTTTTGGAATGTATTATTTTCATACCCAATGGGTTAGAGACACTTGGGCCACTAACCAAACTCAACCAATAAGGAAAAGACAATATGGTGTACCACATTTATTTTTTTATTTTCTTTTGAACGGGATTGCTTTTGAGGGGACCAACTTCCCCCTTTTAGTATATATACGAGCGGGGTACCCGCACGTTGCTGCGGATATGTTGTGGTTAATATAAACTTGAAATAAAACGTTTGAAAAAAATTATTGCTGAAATATTGTGGTTAATCTAAACTTGAAATAAAACGATTGAAAAAAAAATTATTTTTGTTATTAACGACTAAATTTGCAAAAGATTGATAAATATAAGTACTATTTTTTTTAAGTTAGTCTTTTGAGACTAACTTTGAAATTAAAAATTAACCTAAGGTGGTCTAAAAAAAAAAAAAAACGCATGAACAGTACATGCTAAAAAAATAAATAAAAAAAATTAAAAAAAAAAAAAATCGGATGAACAGTAACATGCTACAGTACCCGCGACTCACAAAACCACTGTTTCGTCCACTGTAGCTGCTACAGTGCTGCTACATTGGAGCGTTCCCCCTTTTAGTATATATAATAATATATATATAATCAATGTGGGACCAATTTGTAAGTGAAACCATGTATACCATCACTCAAGCTAATGTTATCAAGGTATGTTTCTATCATTGACTAACTAATTATCGGCTGTGGCAATGGCGGCATCATCCAGTGTGGCACTAGTGGTTGTGGCATCGGTGAAGTTGTATTTCCTTTGGTCAAAGTTGGAATACTATCGTCAAAGGCTTTTGATGCTTATTTTCTAGATCACTGATGAAGGTTTTACTGATAAGGTCTTAAATTTATAAAGTATCTCGTTTACCTATGGTATACCTAAATGCACTAACGGGCAGTGTATCCAATCGTGTGTAAAGTAGTAATTGGTAAAACCGAAGTTGTCCCAAGTGCTATGTGTGGTGGATCCTAACTTAAGTGTATGTCACGTTTTATAAGAGATTTGGTTTGAAATGATTAATTAAACTAGGAAATAGAAATGAAATAAACTAAGGGTCCGTTTGGTTTATAAGTGGATTTATAATAGAATTTGGATTTCGATTTGGTGTAGGTTTAGGAGAAAGAAATTATATTTGTTTTATTAATTAAATAATAAAATTTGATTTAAAAATATTATTTAAAAATAAAAGAAGATATATATGTGTGAGAGATAAAGAGTGATATGTTGTAATTTAAGTGTGTTAGAAAGAAAACAATCACCTCCTTATATTTTTACTTTTTGTGGGCCATATTCACTATTTAAATTTCAAACCCATATAACAAACAACAATTTTAACTATCAATCACAAATCCAAATCTAAAAACCTCCAACCAAATAGGACCCACAAATAAATGAATCCGGTGACCTTTCCGACAACCACCACCACCATTTTTACTTCAAAAGTTAAAATAAACTCAAACTTAATGCCAGTTATCAATCTTTATATATTAAAAAAAGGATGATCAAAAGTTGTCCACCATTACATAAGGATGATAAAAAGACAACCACTTGTTTATATAAAAAGACTACCACTACTCGTTCATACCAGGCTTGTTTTCGTTGGCTTTAGGCTTGTGCTCCTTTGGCCTTTGCTCCTCAGTTTTCCTGTATAAGTTGAACAGCAAATTAGACAACAGAAGTACCACTGGTATTTGAAGTTATGTTTTGTCACAAAATCATAAGAATAAGTGGCAACACTCCCTCAACACAATATCAAATGTCCCATCTAACTAACACAGTTCACTTTTTTCGGAAGACAATATAGTGAACAACTAGTTTTGCAACCCGCGCGTTGTTACGGAATTCTTTTATTGTCGTTAGCTACTTAACGTGAAGTTAGTTAGCTAGGACTGACTCTGTAATTGATGTATAACATGAAAGACCATTTATGTAAATTATGTGAGGACTAAATTTGCAATGAACCGCTGAGATGAAGGACAAAGTGCATACAATTTTTTTTAAATGTTAAAGATAACGGTCGTTAGTTAACAGCCGTTAAATAACAAATGACCGTTAGTACTGTACAAATAGGACTGACTTTACAATTGATGTATAACACGAAGGACTATTTATGTAAATTGTGCGAGAACTAAATTCGCAATGAACCGCTGAGATGAAGGACAAAGTGTGTACAATTTTTTTTTAAATGTTAAAGATAACGGTCGTTAATTAACAGCCGTTAAATAATTAACGACCGTTAGTACTGTTAAAAAAAATAAAAATAAAAAATAAAAAATAAATAAAAAATTACTGTAGCGTCCACTGTAGCTGCTACAGTAACCTCTTATTCTTTAGTATAAACTCCCTCCGTCCCAAATTATAAGTCCACTTTCATATTTCACAAAGTTTAAGAAAAGTGAGGCCCTTATAATACTAACCAATAAAAATTCATTCTCACCCACTTACAAACATTTTCATTGGTTGAAATTAAAAGTGGACATATAATTTGGGACAACCCAAATTGACAAAATAGACTTATAAAATGGGACGAAGGGAGTATATAATAAGAGTTAATTTCATAAATGATCCCTGTGGTCTGTCAAGTTTAACGGAAATGGTTCCTAAACTTTTTTTAACGGATCTTCTCCCTATGGTTGCGACCCATAACGGGTTTGGTCCCTTGACCAGAATTTCAGTTAGTTTGACCGTTAAAAACATGTTTAAAAGGGTTATATGACTAGAATACCATCATCTTCAACATCATTTATCTTCGATCTCTTATTTTTTGGGGCAACCTTTCAATAATTCCGGCCACCCCATAATTTGCATCCACGATTCTAACAGCTACATAAACCGATAATTCATAAACAATAAAAATACCATGATCTAATCCAACGTCAATCTAATTTATAAAAGACTTTAACTCCAACAAAAACCAAAAACAAAATGTATGAGTTATCCATTTTCATATCCAGTATCAACATATATCCATTTTATATATATATATATATATATATATATATATATATATATATATATATATATATATATATATATATATATATATGAAAGAGATCAAGTAAGAAAAATAATTAAAACACATTTTAAATTTAAAGGAAAAATTTGAAGGAATATGCATCCACTTTTGTAGGTGCATCTAAAATGTGTGGTTGTGGTTACTTCTTATCATTCTTATTTTAAATTATTCTTCCTATTTGATCCTAACTATATATATATATATATATATATATATATATATATATATATATATATATATATATATATATATATATATATATATAATGAGGTTCATGTGAGATAGTTCTTAAAATAGAATAATGTAAGAAGCCAATCACACAATGACAAGTGGAAATTAATTCTCTCAATTAGATTAAATTGCAATTTTGATGACAAGGGCATAATAGGTATTTTAACACCCACTTTTATCTCCATCAAACTATTATTATGTTCTCTGACTTTAGTGTAAAATCAAAACCGTCCCTATTTTCTTCAACTTTACTAATGACCAACCCCATCACATTCTCACGTACCATTTCTTAACCACGACAATATAAAAAATCTCCGGCTAGCCATATTTACTTCTACTTCTACTCACTTTTAGAGACAACCCATAGCATTTCTCAAATGTCGATCTCTCTTAGTTTTAGATGTTAACGCATGCATGATTTTTGCCTTTTTCGAAGTTTGGCGAAGTTTAAGTGATACTCAGTTAACTTCTATGAATGATTCATATAGTGTAGGGATGAGCTCAGGACTAGCACCGTTTCAGTGGTATTGGTTTTTTTCCCGACCAAAAACCATAGTCTCGTTCCCGAAACCGATCGAGTACCGGTTTTTGTATCGGTTCAGGTTTTTTGATACAGTCTCTTTCAAGAACCTTTTAGATTAAAAAAAAATGCACATACTCACTATCATTAAATATCTATAGTAAAACTTTGGTTGTGAGATGTAATACGTACTATTCAATATTGTATCATCAAACTTTCATGCATTGATATGATATACTATTATATGTAGCATAACTGTAATGGAGCATATATGGTTAGAATCTCGGTTAGAGTTTCACATTCAAAATACCACTTTTATAAATATCTAACCAAACACCAATTTTACTTTATCACCATGAAAACCAACTATTCCCTTCTAACATATTTGGCTACAAGTGGCTTTTATTGACTGCTTCATAACCATCCTTATCAAAATCAATGCTTTTCTTTTCTGCCATTAGCACCAAATAGTTTGACTTTTTTTTATACCATTTTAGCATCACCATCATCAAAAGAAAGATCTTGATTCACTTTTCTAGCACTTAACTACCTCAGAACGTATAAATTGGACATTGTATGGCTTCACGATTGCTAAGTGGCGGTAGGTGATGACGGTGTAGCAGATATGTTGGCGGCTGGTGGTAGCAGATCTGGTGGCATGAATGTATGGGGTGGTGACGGGTGTTGAGGTGGTGGTGTCTGGTTTGTGGTTTCTGCTGATGGTGATGGGTATTAACACGATGGTGTGTTGAGGGGAAGAAGACAGGGAGAGTGAAGAAAGATATGGACTGGTGTGCGTCTGAGAGAGATATTAAAAGTGAGGGTGCAAAAATACATTTTTTATTTAACAATATATAAGAAAAGACCAAAATACCCTTTTATTTAACAGCCAACTAACAGAAAAATTGGTCACGGGACCAGACCCGTTATGGGTCGCAACCACAAGGAGAGGATCCTTTAAAAAAATTTAGGGACCATTTCCGTTAAACCCGACAGACCACAAGGACCATTTATGAAATTAACTCGAATAATAATTTTGTCACAAAAGTATAGAGGATTACGAAAGTATCTACCATTAAAGACCCAGATTCACACCTCAAAATCATCATCAAAAAACCATATTCACACCTCACAGATCTACATCTAAAAATCATCATAAAAAACGATAAACCCAAATCCGGTCAGCACACATCATCGGAAAAATCAAATTCCAACAAAATCGACACCAAAATCCAGATCTCGATCTATCTAAACCGACACTAAAAATCAAAAATCATCACTCTCAAATCAACTCGGTGTGAGAGATGATGGTGATTAATTTTTGCTTGTGACTAGATCTGGGCATCAAATCAACTCTGTGTGAGACATCGCAAGTGGGTTTGAATGGTGGTGATGGTAGTTGGTATATATGAAATAACAAATGTAAAAGAGGGTATATATGTAATTTAAAATGAAGCATACTAATGATTAAATTGTACGACATGGGATACGTGTCATGATTTTAACAAAGTAGCCAATGTCTAATTTGAGGGGAAAAAATTTATCTTTTTTTTGTTTAATCAAATAGATATTTTCAAGAAAAGTGTCAAGTCTTTTTATTTAATAATAATAATTCGGATGAACTTGGGGCCGTCAAAACTTGAGGCTCTGGGCGGTCGCCCAGTTTGATCATCCTCAAGGACGGCACTAAAAATAGTAAATTTATACCACTTAAACATAAGCTGGCAGCTCGAAAGCACAAAAATAAGTTTTATACAAACACTCCCAGTACACACCAATTAATAAGAAATATTTTTTATTAGGACGTTTGTTTCTATAATTTGAGGAGCATACCGAATATATATATGCTTAAGGAATGAAGACAAAGACAACAGTGATAATATAAAATAAAATTGTTTCAAAATAAAACACAAAAAAAATTCCTAGTAAGCTAATTAAAGACATATATTAACAGAGGGGACATATTAGTTGCAAGTATATGCAGATTATATGCTACTATCATTCCTTAAAGAAAACGTCTCATGTTTTTGTCTCCTGTTGCGTACTCCGTTCTTTAAACAACAAATTGAGTATCTATGTTCAATGCATGGGTCATAAACCTATATAAAGTACAAGTGTGATTCTCATATTTAGAAGGCATAAATCCTCAAAAAATCCTCAAAACTCCTAAAAAACTACACGTGGAGTTTAATACCGAATTAGAAAGATTTCAAAAAAAATTAAATAAAACTTTTAGCAATACACTCCACAAACTTCGGATTCAGAATATTTTTCAAAATTAATTCGTCATATTGATTTTGACCAATTCACATATCCAAAAACGTCGAACTCCAATCAAACACCCTAAATTCCAAGAACACCTTATTAAAATCATATCACAATTTGATCAACAAAACACCAACTATTATATAACCACAAACAGGGCAAAATGAATTAAGGAGAACAGCTGCTTTATTGACGAAATTGACAGCAATATGTTATCTCCATTTGTGTAATTATCACCAAAACAATCATTATTGGGTATGATTTCATTGATTCACTTGTTTGAATTGATTTCATCAAAATAATCGTCTCTAATTGATGTTTTACATTTTGTAGATTCATGTTAATAGGAGAAAAAAAATGTGTTGTACCTGAGTAGAAGGCAGACTCGAATCAAAGGTAAAAAAATTTGTGACCTATTTGATTTACTGGCTTTTGTGCTTGATCTCTGGTGAACTTTGAATTCATGTTTGGAAAAAATTTGATGATGTTATTGAATGCACACTATGTGTTTGGTAAATGGTCTATGAGCCAGAGTGCAGATTAATCGTCACTATTTCAAGGTTTCATGTTATCACAACCTTAAGTTCGAGATCTTTGCACGAAAGTTAATAATTTGTTCCAATCTTTGCACATAAAGTGTACATCCTCTACTTAATTAAGATTTGATTTTTGAAGTTTACTATACACACACTAGATGCGCTTTGAAATGACTTTAAGGTTTGACTTTGATATTTATACAAACATCACCAACACTCTAGCACATTGTCGACAACAGATCAAACGACGGTTTAGTAGTAGACAATTCTTCTAAGTCAGTTCATATGAAAGTGACTATGATGGAAGGTATCATCGTTAACCATTTTTACCTCATATTTGGTCATAAATCATGTATACCCTTCCAAAAGAAAATTATGGATTGAATAATAAGCAATTTTGAGTTTTTTTAAATAGCCAAATAAACTGTATTAGACCAACGTTTTGAGGAAATTTTTAGAATTGAATGAAGTAACTTGACAAGTCAATCCAAGTACTATACCGACATTATGTTTTGGCATTGGATAAGTGCATAATTTGTTTTTTTTGTAAACAAAAGGTATAAGCTGTTGAAACAAGCATTCCAAAAAACATTTTTGAAATGCTTATTCTGTTAAAACAAGCATTCCAAAAAACATTTTTGAAATGCTTATTCTGTTAAAACAAGCATTCCAACAAACTTTAATCTCGATGCTTTACTTTTTGAGACCGATGAAAAAGGCCTATATAACATTCTTTTGTTGAGTCCATTATTAGTACATAAGAATCATTTTTTTTTGTTCATATGTTAAAGAATACGAGGATGATTCAGTAGACACCAATAATGATACATATATTTCTTACATTATGTATATATTTTTTAAAATTAAATGTGCATTCATTTGGTATTTTGATGTTTCATTTTATTAATATACTATTAATTTAAATAAATTGATAGAGCTAGCCCGCCCATTAGGCGGGTCTTGAAGCTAGTACTATATATAGCATCCAATCACTCTTTGAATATATATATATATATATATATATATATATATATATATATATATATATATATATATATATATATATATATATATATATATATATATATATATATATATATATTTTTTTTTTCTCATATATTCTCTTAATATTCCCTTACACCCTATGTACTTTCATGCACTTCTTGTCTCCCACATTCCCACACAATATCTCCAAAACATTCTCTTCCAACATTCCTTTTCAACCACTAGGATTTCACCACACTTCATCTTCTTCATCTCAACCATCCATTTCAAACCCTAATATACCTTACTCACATACACTCACATACTCACAAACTTACATGCGAGACAACCTCATATTCACTTAAAATTGTTAAAATGAGACACACTCCACAAACCTCATATATATATATATATATATATATATATATATATATATATATATATATATATATATATATATATATATATATATATATATATATAATTGAGATCAAATAAGATAATACTTAAAATTGTTAAAATGAGAACCCAATAGAAAATTGACAAGTGTAACTTAAGCATTTATTTTAATTAAAATTAATAATTAATCTAAAGGGTATTGATGGTATTTTACAAATCTTATTTTTCTTTAATCTTAAGAGCATTGGTAACCTTGGTGTCATGGGCCAAAAGTTACTGCCACGTCAGCAAAAATCTCTATGGCACCAGAAATCTGACGGCACCACATTCTAGCCGTATCCGTTGGCACCAGAAATTCTGGTGCCGTCGGCCTTTTTTTTTTTTTTTTTTTTTTTTTTCTTTTACATAAAATTAAACATACATAACATTAAAAAAAAAAAAAAAAAAAACAAACATTACATAAAAAAAAACACACACATTACATTTTAAAAAAAAATACATAAAAATAGAAACCTAATTAAACAAGTTCCATAAATGATCCACAAGGTCTTGTCGAAGCGCGTCGTGCACTTTACAAAAACGGACCATGTCGGATAAATGCCGTCGGCTAAATAATAACCTTTGTTATATGTATGGCCGTTAACTTCAAATGGACATAACGGAGCTGTACCGGCAAGTTCAGCATCAAATAACGGTGAACCATATAACACATTAAGATCATTATTTCCCCCTGGAACCCCAAAATATGCATGCCAAATCCATAATCTTTGATCCGCAACCGCTTCTAACATAAGAGTTGGGTATTTATGATCACGCCTTTTGAATTGAGCTTGTAAGGCCTTTGGGCAATTTCTCCAGTCTCAATGCATACAATCAATACTCCCGAGCATTCCCGGGAGTTTATGTTTTTCTTCATGCAATGCATATATTTTTTCAACGTCTTCTGCATTGGGCTGCCTTAAATATTTTTCGTTGTATAAAACATGTATGCATTTACAAAATGCATCTAAACATTGTCGGGAACAACGTTCACCAATTTGCAAATACTCATCTAATGAATCAGGTGCAGTGCCGTACTCCAATTGGCGGATGGCGGATGTGCACTTCAAAAGAGGACCAATATTTAAACGACCGCATGCATCAAAACGTTGTCTAAAAAAATTAAAGTACTCGGGAAGAGGTTGAACATCATAGCTTAAAATATCGTTGAGAATTTTATTAAAAAGTCTTGAACTCATACGATACCTTCGCCTAAAATTATCTTCAGGATATTTTTGGATCATTCTCAGCGTCGCCAAAATAGTCTTCGATTAAACGTTGTTCCGCCTCTTCCCGTTCGCGTGGTATGTATGCCCTTGTTCTCTTTTCATGCGAACTGGATCCCCCCGCTTCTTGATCATGCAAAGCTACAAATTGCTGGTACGCCGCATAACTTTGAAGATATCGCTCTCGATCATCATTAAAAAAAGCATCATAATAAGGGTCGTATATAGGATCGTTGGGATTATTATTTGGATTCATATTTGAAAGAAAGATTGATAGAAATGGGTGTGGATTAAAGAGTGAGTGAGTATGGTTTTTTATAAAGTTTAAATGGTTGAAAAATTGTTTTTTTTTTTTTTTTTTTTTTTTTTTTTTTTTTTTTTTTTTTGGCTTATAGCCGTTAGTCCCTATTTGAATTCCAACGGGTATATATCAATTCAAACGTTCCAATTTTCAAAAAAAAAAAGAAAAAGAAAAAAAAAGGCTACCGCGTGGGCTGGCCACCACGGCGCAACAAGCCATGGCGCCACCCACGGTGTCGTGCGCCATCGAAAATTCTGGGCTGGTACCATGGCACGAGCTTAACAGCCCATGTACCTCTTACTCTAACTATCTACCCATCTTGTCACACTATCATTTATCAATCCCCCTTTATTTTCTCATTCTCTTATCTCTCTCCCATCTCATTTACCGGCGACCAAAAAGCCACCACCTTCGATAACCCCCTTCGTCCACCTTCAAAACTTCACCCTCATGACGGTTCTATGTACGTCGTTGGTACACTGGTCACGTTTCATGACGGTCATCCCTTTTAGCATAATAAAATGTACCCACCATTATCTATTCTTCATTCTTCTCTTTATTTTTAAACCATATCAACCACAAATTATATTGCAACCATCCCTCTTATCAAATATGGATACTTTCTCTTCGACACAATTTTTTTTGCTGCCGTTGAGATCTGAGAAACAAAACCAATAACCACTACATTGGTACAGCCGTCGAGATCTTGAAGGCGACATGTTGACCAAAAAACATTAAACAACAGCCATTGACGGTTCTATGTACATCGTTGGTACATCGGTCACGTTTCCGGTGACGGTTCTACGTATGTCGTTGAGGTACACTTTAGAACCACCCCTTTCTTGTGTGTATCAAGATTTTTGATTGGTAAGTTTTGGGTTTGGATCTTTTATTACGAACTAGATCGGGTTGATCTATTTGTATGGAGGTTTATGGTATGTGTTAGGCAAGAGTGTAAGCATGCTTTTTTTTGAAGATGTATCCATGTGTAAAAAAAAATGATGTAAGAAACAAATGGATGATAAATGGTTTGTTCGTTTCGAGTGGATATCTTTCACATTGGTACGAGAAGATTTAAAAGAGGAAGTGGGACCAAGGGGTTTTGTTACAATACAACTTTTGGGTATTTTTAGATGTATAAGCTGTTTTTAATTTAGTTTTGTAATAACCACCGTCTATCAATTTTGCCTTTTTTGGCTCAACATGATGTAACACTTTTGAGGTGAGGCCGGTGTATCAGATTGTTTAGATGTATAAGTTGGTTGAGATATACTGTAATATATATCAAGGTTTTTTCTTATTGTGTAACAAGTGTATCTATTAATTTTAGTGGTGCCATATTCGAGTGTATTTATTTGTTTTGGAAATATGTGTCAAGTGTATCCGCTTGAGATGTAATATATATCAGGTTTTTTGTATTGAGAAATGATAGAGCGACCTAAACTTAGGCATAATTTTAGACCTAAAACCAAGTGGCATCATCATGATGACCGCATACATGGACCCACTTATTTTACAATCTATCAAGATGATGCCACTTGGGTTTAGATCTAAAATTAGGCCTAAGTTTAGGTCCCTCTAGCATTTCACTTTTGTATTATGTATCAACTGTATCTGTTTATTTTTGAAATTTGTATAAAAAACGAAAAACGTATCAGTTATGAAATGAAAATGCACCAAAATTTAATTCAAAAATTGTGATTTGAATTCTCCAAAATACTCTTGAAACTCTATTTAATTACAATAATGTCACTCATTTAATATTAATCGCATCAAACACAAATAAAGAGACCAACGGTCCAGATTGGGTGTTACTTTTAGAACTTTAAGTATGATCTCACATTAACCCTATATATATATATATATATATATATATATATATATATATATATATATATATATATATATATATATATATATATATATATATATATATGTTGATGCAAATAACGTCCAAAAATGTTATTCTCATCTTTCGATATCCTCATATTTTGATGATAACAAAATGTGAAAACATCTTACGTCAAAATTAACGTAAACAAGTTTTTAGTCGATATATCCGATTTCCAAGTTAATCACTCTAGGTATGAAAAAACAAATTTACAACTTGACAAATGATCAAATAAGTGAATTTGTGTTTTGGACTTCACATTTTTAGCTTGACAAAACTTTATTTTCAAAAATACATTTTACAAATTATTAAATATAAAGAAATTTTTTATTTGGAAAATTCAATTCAAAAATCCCCAACAGCTATATTTTACCCAAACCAGTTCCAAACTCCCCCAAATAAAATTTCACCACTAAAGACAAAAATTGGAGCGTGTTTGTCTGGCACGGTACCTATAAATTTAGTGGTACTGTGTGACAATTAGTGGTGCCGTCCCTTTATAACGGCCAGATTTTCAGTTTCTATAAATACCACTTCATTTCCTAGATTTTAGCTATCCTTTTTCACATACAACTTTCTGGTTCCTATCCTCCTTTTCTCCCTACACTTCTTAGATCATTGTATTAGTGTTTCTTAGTCATTGTGTTGATCATTGTGATCTTGTTGAGATCTTGGGGATCTCTTGAGTGTTGAGTGATATAGTATTGATCAAGCGGATCAAGAATAGATTGTGAGGATTGTGTGGATCTTGTGAGGATCGTGTAGATTGTGTGAGGATCGTGTTGATCATGTGACAAGTGAGGATTGTGTTGATCGTGTGATAAGTTAGGATCGTGTGGATCGTGGTAGATTGGTGCTAGCTAAGATTAGTACTCGACATCTAGCTTATTGTCGAAAAATAACGTAAGCGACGTTGTACAGTTTTCTACGCCTGAAGGGAGCTTTGTTGATATAGTGCTAGAACTCTCGAGTCGGATACTCGGGGAGTGGAGTAGGGCGAAGAAGAGCTTCGTGACCGAACCACTATAAATCTCGTTATCTTGGTTTGATCCTTCCATCTATTCTCTTTACTTATTGCATATTTGTGTTAGTATAGTGTTGTGTTCATATTGGTGTTGATTGATTTCATCTACAATTGAATCTAAGTTTTTCATAGAGAAATTTTTATAACTAAACAAAACAAGTTGGTAAACTATTCAACCCCCCTTCTAGTTTCCCACAATTGGTACCAGAGTCACGTCAGGCAAATTTTTAAAGTAAACTGTATTTTAAAACTTGAATCGATCAATGGATTTTGACAAATATCAAGAAGGGCAATCTATGCAAAGACCACCACTTTTTGAAACCGATTGTTTTATTTATTGGAAAACAAGATTTGAAACGTATGTGAAATCAAAAGACATTGATATTTGGCATGGTGACTTTCAACCTATTGAAAAGGATCCTATTACTAAAAAGGATCAAATTATTCCTTATGATCAACAAAGCGATGATCTTAAAAGAAAACTAGCCAAAAATGATGAGGCTAAAATGGTAATTTATAATGCTTTGAGGAAAAAGGTAATTTTTATGTGTAATACGGCAAAAGATATTTGGAAAACTTTGTTGGTCACTGACGAGTGTGTAAATACTCATCATTTTTACCATTTCTGAACTGCCAAAACATCCAAAAACACTCAATAATGAATCAAAATAGTGAAAATATCCCAGGAAAGTGTTTTACATGTCTCAAATGCAAAAATACCAAAAACAGATGAAAAACGCACAAAGTTTGCATAATTGGCAGTTTCAGTCCCCCAACTTTCAAAAGTTATCAAATCTAGTCCCTGGTCATTCTAAAAACTTGAAAAAGTCACCAAAGGTCCTTATAAATCAAAAAGTTACATGAATAGTCCTTTGGTAAAAAGTTTCACAAAATGTCAAGTTTAGTCCCTGAACTTTGAAAATTGTCAAAAATGATCCCTGGGATATGAAAAACTTTGAGAAAAACAAATTTTGTCCTTGCACTAATCTCTTATGGCAGGTTTGGTCCTTGGTGGAAAGTTTGGTGATATTTACACAATTGGTCCCTGAAGTTTGAAAGTTTGACGGTTTTAGTCCCTGGTGAAAAATAAATTGAAAAATCACCAAAGGACCTTCTACTATTCATCATATGGCATTATACACCCTTGAAAACAAATTAAGAAAATGCCAAGTCTACACCCTCAACTTTCCAAAATTACAAAAATGGTCCTTGTGAAAATAAACTTAACCGGATCCATAAACAAACTAAACCTAAACCTTAATCCACTTTTGGGCCCAAAAATACCAAACCCACCACAGCCCAGTCCACACCTTAACCCAGGTCAACCTTTGACCTGGTCAATACCAGTCAAACCACCTCAAACCACCCTTCTCCCCCGTCTTTCCCTCCCCACCTCAAAACCACTAAACCACCATGGTTTTGCAGTCCACCACCCCAACTTGCAGCTTCATCATCACCATCCCACCCCCTACACCTACCCCTCACCTCAGCATTTAATGCCCCTCCCCAATTCACGTTATCAGTCAAATTGCAAAAAGAGTACTTTCCCGCCAAACCACGTGTAAGCTCATGAGTGGACCAAAGAAACCAATGGATGGTGGGATATGCTCAGAACAGTTCAAGGAACCCTAATGGATGCTTATAAATAGAAGAGATGCAAGAAGAAGCAAAGTGTAGTTTTATTTTTAGTTTTAGTTGTATCGAATTTTAATTATTCTGCAAATTAGTGTTAACTTTTCAAATTCAAGCATTGTACTAGCTTAAGCATTGTATCTCAACTCTTTTTATGTTATAAAATCATCATTTCCAGTTTAATTCAAGTCTATGCAAGTTATTTCAAATTTCCAAATTTTCTTTTGGTTCAATAGTAGCTTAAAGCAAGAGTTATGGACTGAGTAGGATCATATAAGCTCCAATAAGCTTATCTAAGCTTTAGAGACATTTAAAACTCAGTGGCATTAGAAGAGAATCAAAAAGCTAAAATTGGTCAACATAAGTCAACTGTTTGCCTATTTGAGCTTGTTTCAGGTTTTGAGCTTGATTGAGGAGCAGGATTGAGTTGAAGTTTGCCTATCTAAAGATAGGCTACAAAGGAAAATCCCTTGTTCATGCTAGGGATAGTCTTGTAAGTTTTCCTTATTTGAAATTTCACAAAAATCCTAAGTTCTTGGTTGATGCTCATTTGCTTGCTTAAGTTTGTTAATTTGTGCTTGTTTATGTGGTTTAAATATTGTTTAAGTAGTTTGTAACTCAGTAAGCTTAACTTGTTCAATAGAATAAATAGTTATTTATAATTTCAATTTTCAACTGTCAAGATTAGCTTTAGAGGTAAACTTGAGTTTTCATGGTAGAAATCTGAATTTAAGTGCTTAAAATAGTTTCCTAAATCATTAAAAGAAGCTGTGAATCCAAATCCTAAGTCATAATCACCTTCTGCATTGAAAAGCAATAAGACAGTTAGCTTAAGTGGTGTTTGGATTTACATGTTGCTTGGTACTTAGCTTGTTCTAGTTGTTGTTTCTTGCTTATACTTATTCCTTAGTGTCAAATTAGCTCAGAATAACAATAAGATACAAGCTATATTCATTAAAAAGTCAAAATCATGATCTAATCACCCACACAGTTAACTGTGTAGGAGTTTGGTATCCATAAGCTCACAATCTGATAATTAATTGTTAATTTAGCTTATAGTAATCTTATATTAGCTTAATACATCATAAACAGTAGTTTAGATCACTTAGAATCTCACCAAAGTCAAAGTTTCAAGTTCATACAAAAAGTCAAAAGTTGCATTCTCAGATTTTTACTAAATTTCCAAGTTTAATTGTGAGCTGTGTGATGGATATTGAGGTTTGAAATTGGTTGTGTTTAAAGTCTATCAGCTGATTTATAAGCTTGAATTTTTGCTAAATTTTTGTGGAAGCCTAAGTGGGTCCCACAGACCCTCAAAGTGACTTGCAGGGCAAAGGTGTGCCCTGCTCACCCAGATACCCAGTCACCACCATCACCTTTGGTGGTGGTTTGTGGCCACCATAGTGGTCCCCACACCTAGTATTTTGGGTTTTCCCAACTCCCCTCCTACCAGAGTCTCCCCTTTGACCAATACTTTGACCCCAAGACAAGTGGACCCCACCTAGATTTCATCTTAAAATCTGTCCCCAGTCTGTGGTAATTTTCATTGTGCTCAAGTGCTTATTTCATCTTAATCAGCTTATTTGTGATCTAGTATTGTTGTTTGTTGCTTATTTGAGTTTGTTTAACTTGCTGAGACTCATTTTTACCATTGTGGACCCCACCCAAAGCCATTTGACCCAGATTGACCAAACAGTCAACCAAAGTCAACTGTTTAAGAAAAGGGGGTGTTTACAGCTTATTAATAAGCTAATTTTAAAAGTGTTTTCATAAAAGTTTGTCATTTTAGGGTATAAAGTAGTTCTGTAAAAGAAAAATCCAAAAAAATCAAAGTTAAAGTAAGTGATAGTTTCTATTTAATTCAAGTTAATTTTAATTTTCATTTTTATATTTTAATTAAGTCACTAGTGTTTTTATATTTTTATTAAATACCTTATATAGTAAAGTAATTTTGATAATTTTCTCAGATTTTTATTTTGTCATTTAGTATTAATTAGATTTAATTTTAATTTTCTTTATTATTAATTAATATCAAGTATTAAATAGCTTAATTAGTTTTTATAAGGTTAAATCTAGTTTTTATAATTTTCCTAGTTCTAATATAGTATAATAAGTTTTTAGAAAATATATTTTGAAATTCTACTGTTCATTTTCTAATTTTCTTATTTTATTTGTTTAAAATAGACTTAAGTTAATTAAAAGGTAAATAATTAGTTGTTGAATCTTAAAATATAATTTTTAGAGTTTTTATAATTTTTTAGGATTCCAGTGATGGTTAAGTAATTTTATAAATTTTATCTTAATTTTCTAAGTTCATTTAGTATTAATATAAATTAAAAGTAGTTTAATTAGTTTAATTAAGTTAAATAGTTTTTAATTAATAACAAAACCACAAAAAGACAAAAATATTATTTTTAATTTTTTATACTTTCTTCAAGTTCTAATTTAGGTTTAGAAAATATTTTGGTTAAATTTTAGTTTAATTTAAATCATTTGTCATTTTTAGTTTATTTAAATTAGATTTTAATTTAGAATTTAAATAGTTTAATTAATTAAATAATATTTTAATAGTATTTTAATCACTTTTATATTTTCATTTTCATTTTCAATTTTAAGTTTTGAAAAGTGTCAAAAGCACCCCCTGTAGTTTGATAAATACCAAAAACCCACTTTCCCAGTCCGATACGTGATCTTAATTGTGAATTTGTGCATATATCTGGTATCTGATTTTTGTGAATATTATATCTGTGTACCAATACCAAAATAACAGTAGCAAAGTCAATTCCATATCATCTGGGCTACTGTCCTCAGTCCCACTCACTCATAAACGATTCCAAAAGCACCATTTCAATCTCGTCGGGACTTTAACGACCCGGGGAAACACTACACTATCACCGGAGTATTGGTTCTAGGTTGTCTTTGACTTGTTGACCTTGGTCAATAATATCTGAATGCTTTGGGACCAATCAAAATTTGGCGCCGCTGCCGGGGAGGTTGTTGCGTGTTTTATAAAATCGTTTTAAGTTAAGTGGTTTTCAAAACCCTCCCTGTACAAATTTCACACAAATTTGTAAAAAGTTTTGTAAAAACTCAATCATATCAAAAAAAAAAAACGTTCATTAACACTTCTCCTGAAGTGTTGAAAACACCAAAAAAAAAATTAAAAACAATCAAAAACAAACTGTGAAGTTAAATTACTTCGTGTTCTTTAAGATTACAACCTGAAACAGTTGGTTTAAGGTAAGTTCTGACATTAAATTGCGAACTGAAGAGGAAACCTATTTACTTCCTCCCGCCAGCCTGCGAGTAATCTTAAAGGGACGATTTCGGTTAACGAATCAGTTCCAAAAATATTTCCCAAGTTTTCTGCACACACACCCATAAGCCTAAAGCAGTTTTTCAAAAATCAATTAATAAACCCATAATAAGTTCCCAAACTTAAGATTAAAACTTGCCTTTGTATCCCTGTGAGTAGTGTACCTTTTTCAAAGAAGCTGCTCACTTGTGATTATTGGTTTAAGTTCACTGTGGTTTTGCCTCGAACTTGTGTTGAAAAATTGTTTTTAGTGCATGCGCACTCGATCTCAAGCAAAGAATAAAAAACAGAAAGACGTACCCGAGCTACGTTCTAATACAGAAACCGAAATGGCCGCTGGGCCACCACCACCACTATTACCACCCCCTGACCCTCCTAGGGATGAGCCAGCTCCCGATCTCCGAACGATGGAGGAGCTGTGCCAGCCTACCATGCAAGGGCGGGGTGGGCCTATTGCACCACTCACTATTGGGGCTGCGGACTTTGGCCTCAAGCATCACATGATCCAACAAGTCCAGAATTCGTGTCAATTTCACGGATTACCGGGTGACGATGCCAACAAGCATCTTGACAAATATCTTACGGTCACCCAAAGCATGAAACAGCATGGTGTCACCGATGATGCCCTTCGGCTGTACCTCTTCCCCTATTCTCTCACTCATCATGCCACTGCATGGTTTGACCGACTCCCAAGGAATTCTATTCGAACCTTTGATGAAATGGTAACCAAGTTTCTAGCAAAATATTTTCCACCATCCATGGTTACCAAGTTACGAAATGATATCAGCAACTTCCGGCAACTTCCCGATGAGTCTCTTTTTGAGGCTTGGGAGCGTTATAAGCTAGCCATTGATCGGTGCCCTAACCACAATATGTTACAAGTTACCATCATAGATACCTTCTATAATGGTCTGACATTGAGGCACCGAGACATTCTCAATGCTGCTGCTGGTGGGACCTTTATGAAAAGGCGTCCCGAGGAGTGCTATGACTTAATCGAGAACATGACTGCCCATCATAACTTTTGGGATTCCTCTGCGGAGAGGGATGCGTCATGTAATTCTGTTACTCCCTCATCATCATCTCCTGAAATAATCGCTCTTACCAAAAAGATGGATGATATTTCTACGGCTGTGTTAAGAATGAACCAAACGATACAACATCAGGTTCAAAATCAACAAGTGAAAGCCGTGGCCCGAAGTTGTGAAACTTGTGGGGGCCCACATCTGTATTCCGAGTGTCCAGCTACTGCTGAATTTCCTCAAGAGAACGTTTATGCTGCTAACGGTTCCTACAACACGGGGGGTAATTCTTACCAACCGCAAGGGGACCGTAATCTCTTAAGCTATCGTTCCAACAATTTTCTCGGACCTCCCGGTTTTAACCAAAATCAAAACCGTAACGCGAATCAGAATTTTAACCAAGGTCAAAACTCAAATTTCCAAAACCCGAACCAAAATCAAGGCCAGTTTAATCAAAACAATTTTCAAAATGGCAATCAAAACCAAGGTTTTCAAGGAAATTTTCAAAGAAACCAGAATCAAGGGAATTACAATCAGGGTAATTTCAATCAGAGAAACACTTTTCAGGGTAACAACAATCAAAATCAAGGGAATTTTCAAAACAACCGTGTTCAAAATCCCCCTGTTCAAAATCAAAACGTTGTTCCACCCCCGTCTTCCTCCGATGCTGAAATTAAACAATTCATGAAAGCACAAGAGGAAACAAATCGGTTATTGATCAAGACGATCTCTGAACTTCAGAAGTCTTTAAATGATCGACCCTCGGGCCCGGGTACATTACCGAGCAACACGATCGCTAACCCGAGGGGCGATGTCAAGGCGATCACTACCCGAAGTGGGGTATCATACAATGGACCCTCGATTCCTTCTACCTCTTCTTCTCCTCCTAAGGTAGCGGAACGTGAACCTGAGGTCACTACGGACAAGGTACTTCCTACTAATAACGGAGGTATCAACAACGTCCACCCTCAAGTTGTCCCGATCCCGGCTCATAAGCCGAAAGTTGTATTTGATCCCCCTGTAAGCTCTGTTGAAATCCCTAAGAATGATCCTAAGCCATCAATTCCTTATCCTTCACGATTGAGTGAACAAAAGAACCGCGAAAAAGCTAACCATCAGATGGAAAAATTTTATCAAATTTTCCAAGAATTAGACTTTGATATTAGCTTCGCGGATGCTCTTCTTCTCATGCCTAAGTTTGCTTCGACAATCAAAAATCTGATAAGCAACAAAGAAAAACTTTGTGAGATGGCAAAAACTCCTCATAACGAGCATTGCTCAGCAGTGCTCTTGAAAAAGCTTCCCGAAAAGCTTGGAGATCCCGGGAAATTTCTCATTCCTTGTGTTTTCCCTGGGATGGTTGAAAGCTTTGCCTTGGCCGATCTTGGCGCAAGCATTAACCTGATGCCTTACACAGTCTGGAAAAGACTCTCACTCCCTGCTCTCACTCCGACCTGCATGACACTCGAGCTTGCAGACCGTACCATATCCCGTCCTCTCGGCATTGCCGAAGATATCTTCGTGAAAGTAGGAAAGTTCCATTTTCCGGCAGATTTCGTGATTGTTGATTTCGATGCTGACCCACGAGTCCCTCTCATTCTCGGGAGAGGATTCTTAAGAACGGGTCGTGCTTTGATCGATGTATTCGAAGAAGAAATCACTCTACGTGTTGATGGCGAAGCCATAACATTCAATCTTGATCAGACTTCAAGATATTCCTCCAATTATGACGCTGAAACGGTTAACCGTATTGACATCATCGATATTGCGTCGGAGGAATCGTCCCAAGAAGTCCTTGGTTTCTCAGCAAGTAGCAGTACCACTCCGTCCACTGATCCAATCATTTCCGACTCTTCCCCTTCCCTCACTCCGTTTGAGGGAGGTGACTTCCTTTTGGAAGAGCTCGAGGCTTTTCTTGCTCAAGATAGCTCAATTCCCGATGGGG
Source organism: Artemisia argyi (assembly GCA_030686995.1). NCBI lineage: Eukaryota > Viridiplantae > Streptophyta > Magnoliopsida > Asterales > Asteraceae > Artemisia > Artemisia argyi. Next base: position 13,625,251 of record CM060701.1, read on the forward strand.
TTGATGAAAACTATCTTGACCCGGAGGGGGACGTTCTTCTCCTTGAAAGATTGTTAAATGACGATCCTTCACCCTCTCCGTCTCCACAAATACTTCATAAAGCGGAAGTCAAAAATGTTGAAATAACTGACGACTTCCCCGAGGTTGAGCTCAAGGACTTGCCTCCTCATCTAGAATATGCATTTCTGGAGGGTAACAATAAATTACCCGTCATTATTGCCAAAGACTTAAAAGATGAGGAAAAGGCTGCACTCCTAAAGGTTCTTAAGTCAAACAAGCAAGCAATTGCTTGGAAACTCTCCGACATTAAGGGCATAAGCCCGAACTTTTGTACTCATAAAATATTGATGGAGGATGACTTTAAGCCAGCTGTGCAACATCAGAGAAGGGTAAATCCCAAAATCCACGAAGTTATCAAACAAGAGGTTCTTAAATTTCTTGATGCGGGATTGATTTACCCTATATCTGACAGTCCTTGGGTTAGCCCAATTCATTGTGTTCCCAAAAAGGGTGGCATCACCGTTGTCACCAACGAGGATAACGAGTTGATTCCAACTCGTTTGGTCACGGGTTGGCGGGTTTGTATTGACTATCGAAAGTTAAATGAAGCCACCCGTAAAGACCATTTTCCTCTCCCTTTTATGGACCAAATGCTCGAAAGACTTGCGGGGAATGAATACTACTGCTTCCTCGATGGCTTCTCGGGTTACTTCCAAATCCCCATTGATCCCCAGGATCAAGAGAAGACTACCTTCACATGCCCCTACGGAACTTTTGCTTACAGACGTATGCCTTTCGGCTTATGTAATGCACCAGGCACGTTCCAGAGGTGCATGATGTCTATTTTTTCCGACATGATCGGGAAAACTATGGAGGTATTCATGGATGACTTTTCAGTCATCGGGGATTCATTTCAGACTTGCCTCTCCCACTTGGAACAGATGCTTAAACGTTGCAAAGAAACGAATCTAAGTCTCAACTGGGAGAAGAGCCACTTTATGGTCAAGGAGGGCATTGTCCTCGGCCATAAAATTTCAAAAAACGGGATTGAGGTTGACAGAGCTAAAATCGATGTCATTGCCAAATTACCTCATCCCACCACCGTAAAAGGTGTTAGGAGCTTTTTGGGTCATGCCGGCTTCTACCGTAGGTTTATCCAAGATTTTTCTAAGATTGCCCGGCCTATGACCCATCTCCTCGAGAAGGATGCTCCTTTCATCTTCTCTCCTGAGTACATCGAAGCTTTTGAAACATTAAAGAAAAAGCTTACCGAGGCACCGATTCTTGTTGCCCCCGATTGGGACCAACCTTTTGAGCTTATGTGCGATGCTAGTGATTTTGCCATAGGTGCGGTCTTGGGGCAACGAAAAGCAAAATACTTTCAGCCCATACACTACGCAAGCAAAACTATGACTGAGGCTCAAGGTCATTACACCACCACTGAAAAAGAACTCCTAGCTGTGGTGTATGCCTTCGAGAAATTCCGGCCATACCTAATCTTGACTAAATGCGTAGTGTACACAGATCACTCGGCTTTGAAATACCTATTTGCAAAACAAGATGCAAAGCCGAGGCTTCTCCATTGGGTTCTCCTCCTTCAGGAATTTGATATCATTATCCGTGATAAAAAAGGAGCCGAGAACCTTGCTGCTGATCATCTCTCACGATTAGAGAACCCGCATCAAGATGTGTCCGAGAAAAAGGAAATAAATGAAACATTTCCTCTCGAGACACTCAATGCGGTTGCTTTTCGTGGTGACTCTACTACCCCATGGTTTGCCGACTTTGCAAATTACCATGCGGGTAACTTCATAGTGAAGGGGTTGACGTCCCAACAAAAGAAAAAATTCTTCAAAGACATTAAATGATGAGTGTGTAAATACTCATCATTTTGAGTCAAATCTAAGCTGCAAAACGATCAAAAATACTCAAAAACGCACCAAAATGCGAAGAAAATCCCAAAGATCGTATTTTATATGTTTCTTATGCAAAACAAGTGAAAACAAACGAAAAACGAACAAAAGTTACATATTTGGCAGTTTCAGTCCCCCGACTTTCAAAATTTCACAAAACTAGTCCCTGGTCAATCATTTTCAAAGAAAAGTCAACCCTTGCTTTTAAAAGTAAAAAATAAGTCACAAATGATCTTTGGGTAAAATGGTCCTTATACTTTGCAATATTGGCAGCTTTGGTCCTCGGGCATTTTAAATGGAGAAATTATGAGTTAAGGCCCTCAAGGAGTTCTAAAATGACAAGTGTGGTCCTTGGTTGAGTTTCGGAAAATTGGCAAAATTGGTCCGTCAAATTTGGAAAATAACAAATTTGGTCCTTGAAGTTGTACAATAGTAAACCAAACGAACTCCTTAATGTGCAATCCAACAAACACCATCTTGGCCCACATTGCATCTAAATCCCAAAACCAATTTAAAGCCCACCCATAGCCCAAAGATAACCGTAGCCCACCCCTCTCTCCCCTGGTTCGTTTAATACAAACACACCACAAACCCTAACCCTAAACATATTATACGAACACCATCTCCTCTCCACTCAGTACTGAATAAAAAAATATCCCCCATATCCAGTACTTCCCCTCCCCTCGTGACTACAAACAGCCAACACAACCATCACCATCATTCCCCAATCCCCAATCCCACTAAACCCACTCCAATCGGTACCTAACACCATCCACCAATCGAGCGATGACATGCTGGAGATCCTCACACTCTTTTGGGCGCCAAAGCAAAAATTAAAGGGCTAAGATGAGCTGTCATTAATCCAAGGGTCATGGTTATTTGTGAAGAAGCACAGTGGTCCAGCTCAGCTCCCCCCCTCAGTGGAGAAGCACACGAAGAAGATGACAAAGGGTTGAAGAATTCGTACCTACCACTCTCCAAGGTTTAGTATAAATAGTTAAGCAAATTGTAAGCCCAAGGGCATTCGAAATTTCTATCTTTTCATTAGGTCCAGTTGTAATCTTTATTTCTAAAAAGTTATTGTAATTCGAAGTTTTTTTTAGTGTTAATGAAAAGTGAACTTTAAGTTTTCTCTAAATCTTTATTTAAGATTCATTTTTTTGTTAATTATTGTCACTGGTGTTTTATCTGAGAAAAACAAAAGTCGAAAAAAAAAGAAGAGATAAAAAAAAAATACGATTGAAGCAGCTATGGATGGGAGTAATGGTTTAGAGCTCGGGTGAGCAATTAAGTGGTTCTTAGTTCTCATGTTCTCAGCCTCTTGGAAGCCAAGTAGGTGTTATTTACCAGTTCTTTCCTAAAAATGTTTTGCTTGTTATTCGCTTGTTGATTTCTGCTTATTTAAGGTTGAATTAATCTAATATTTACGGCCCAGTTTAGTTTGTTTAGAGTGCTAGTAATATGCTTTGAATGCAGTCGGGTTAAAGAGTGTTTAAGTTAGGAATTTCGACTTAAAATTGGTTTTAATTCATGGATAAATATTGCTTAGTTGTTGTAATTAAAGTAGTTTTAGTTAAGTAGTTTTTTTTTTTAGACGGTAAGATTCGTAAGCCCATCAAAATCCCCCACTTGATAAACTGTCGTGGGGTGATCATCTTGGAGTCAGTTTCGTAAAGCTAAGATCTATTAGTGTAGTGTCATTGAGGTTTGATGCAACATAAGCAATCGTCATAAAAATGCTAACTGATTAAAAAAAAAAAAGAGGTTTAACTACTGAAAACGGGGTAGATTTCAATTGAGTCTCCAGGGTTCAGTTTTTACTGAAATTTCAAATTTCTTGTTATTTTGGAAACTTGGACAGTAGGTAAAACATTACCAAAAAGAAATTTCTGAGTCGGAGCGTGTTTGACCGCTTGAATTTGAGTCCAAAGTGGACTGTGTGGATATGTGACGCCCTGCTCCTAACATAAATCTGTTTTGACCCGTTCTCATTTAAGTATAACTTGGTCAATTCTTGGCCTCTTGGCGTAAACTTTGGAGCTTTGTGTAGGTTGCTAGGCCCTTTTGTCAGATTAGTTGCTCGTTTGCACTCATAATCTTGTTTATTAGCTTGAATTAGCTTCCCAAGTGCCCCTCATGACCCACTGCTGCTACAGCAGCTTATGATCTTTTTGATTACTTGTTTGTTGGTTGTCCATGTTGTTGTCATTATTTTCTTGTTGCCATCACTGCTGATTGTTGCTATAATTATTGTTGTTTATATACTTGTTTAAGGTTCTGTAAGCTTGGAGCTTAATCAAGCTCATTTAGACTTATTAGTGTTCTTAGTCGATTGAGGTTTTTGAATCTGAGTTATGGAATTTGTTGTTGCAAACTATTCTTCAAATAAGGGTTTTCAAATCTGTAATGATGTTTGAGTAATAATTTGTGTGGTTTGTAATCGATCAAAAAGAAAAAAAAAAAAATTTGTAAAAACCAAGGGTCGAACCCTGGTCTCACAGCCCACAACACACCACCTCAACCGTTGCTCTGGGGTCTTTTATTAGTATTCATTTGCAAAACTTAATATTAGAGTAGGTGTAGTTTGTATGTTAATTAAGCTCACTAAACCATTTAGCTTATTCTGTCGCTTTTTAGTATAATGAACTAGCTTTTTAATTTTTTCTTAAATTAAGTTTAACTTGTAGTAATTTCCTAAAATTTTTCAGATTTTTAAAAATAGTTTTGATATTTATTAGAATTTAATTTGTGTTAATTAGTTTTTAGTTAGTAATAAATAGAATTTTTGTGGGAAAATTAATTTTCTTTTTTCTAAAATTTTCTTTTGTCTTTTAGTTCGTAAGAAAAATATTTTTAGACCCGTAGGGCCTTCGTAGCTTAAACTTCACGTTTTAATTTGCGCGTGACGTTTATTTAGAGTAAACGTTACGTTTACTTGTATAACTTGTAAATTAGGATTCCCGATACCTAACTTTGTTTTCCCGTAGCTTTTTAGGTAATTTTAAATAGTTATTAGCATACCTTAGTTTATTTCTCTTTTAAGTTGTGTTTAACCAATTTACGTTTAATTTTCGTTAACGTACTCACAAAACCAAATAACCTTTCCAATCATACAAGATTTTAATTCAAATCTCATTCGAAGCTTTCCATTCACACCTCGTTGGGGTACGACCCGGGAAATCACTTCCCGGTCTCACAATTTGAATATCACTTTCACAAGTTTTGCGAGGTAATCGTTTTCCTAAACGGTTTACTCGTATTACTTCACGTTTATTTGTCTCACGACAAATTAAACTTCACGTTTGTTGATATTTTGATAAATTGTTGTTTACACACCAAAACACAACGAATCAAATGGCGCCGCTGCCGGGGAGGCTGTGTGTCGAAAGTCTCGATAAGGTTTAGACGATTAGTCTTGTAGAACCTTCGCGCTTTTATAAAACTTATAAAAAACAAAAAAATATTTTTCTTTTGTTTCTAGTATATGTATTATATCTATATAAGATAAAGAAAAACACAAAAAGATTTTCCCGTTTCATTGTTTAATAAATACAAGTTAAAATCTTACCACCGCAAACCAAGGCAGAACACCTACCAACTGGGGGTGTGACCATAATAAGTTCCCATACCAAAGATCAAAACTTGCCTTTGTATCACTTGCGTATTGGAAAACTTTTAAACGAGAATCACACTTTAAGAGGAGTCGAAACGGTATGTGGCGATCCAACGAACTTCGCCCAGTGAGAGATCCATTCTTCTCTCCCGCTCCTTTGTGCGTTTTTCCTTAGAAGTTGACCTTGCGTTCTTGATTATTGGTTTAAGTTCCCTTGTCGTTAAAGTGGTATTGTTTTAATTGATATTTTTGTGGTGCATGCGCACACGTTCGTCTACGTCTACGAGTCCTTTGCAATCGCTAAATAACATTCCAAGGAGAAGGCGTAATCGTCGACGTACCAACCGAATAGCCGAACCCGAGCTTCGTGCTATTCCAATCATGGCTGCCGAGCCCACTATGAATGAGCTTCTCCAAGCACCCATCGAGGGTTACGGAGATGCTATCATCATTCCAGCCATCGTGGCTGACAATTTTGAACTTAAGACGGGGTTGATTAACTTAGTCACCTCGCGTCAATTCTTTGGTTTCGAGAGGGACGATCCTCAAGATCACATTCGATGGTTCAACAAAATCACGTCAACCATCAAATGCAAAAATGTCCCTGAGGAGGCTATCAAACTTCTTCTCTTCCCGTTTTCCCTCGATGGGGCTGCCAAAAATTGGCTAGACAAACAACCCCCTCGATCAATTGAAACGTGGGAAGATTTAGTCAAGAAGTTTGTGAATGAATTCTTTCCTCCATCCAAAACCACCGCCCTCAAGAATGAGATCATGAAATTCACTCAAAAGTTTGATGAATCATTCGGTGAGGCATGGGATCGTTACAAGGACATGCTTCGTAAATGTCCTCATCACGGATTTTCCGAGTTGATGCAACTCGACACTTTCTATAATGGTGTGAGCCAAGTCGATCAAGACTCTCTTAATGCCTCCGCGGGAGGCAACTTCTTGAATCGCACCACCAAAGATGCTTTGATGATAATTGAAAATAAATCCAAGGTCCGCATTCCACGAAGCAAATCGGTTGTTTCGCAAATTAATGTTGGTCCTTCTTCCTCATCATCCGTAGCTCAATCTAGCACCGATGCTAGACTTGACAAGCTCACGGAAGCAATTCATGCTTTGGTTCTCACCAAAAATAAGAAAGTTCCTTCTCAACCTGCCGAAGTCAAAAAGGTTGAAGTTTGTGTTACTTGTGGTGGTCCACACGCATATTACAATTGTACTACCACCGATGGCAATCCATTTGAAGTTAATGCAATAGTCGGTAATTCAAACCAAGGAGGTAACCAATACCGTCCTCAAGTTGACCCGAACTATCGTGTTAGCAACCAAGGTGGTCCACCCGGTTTTCCTCAACCCAATAATCCAAATCGATTCAATCAAAATCAACAAAGAAATCAAAATGTTCAAAATCAATTTCATACCTCTAATAATCAATTTTCAAATCAAGGGGGTAATTTCAATCAAGGTTTTCAAGCTCATAATCACCATGCTCCTAATGTTGCTTCAAATGAACTTGCTAATTACATTAAGGCAAATGAAGCTAGCATGAGGAATATGCAAAATCAAATCAACACTTTGAAGAATGATTTTCAATCTTCAATGTCGAGACAAGGTCATGAGCTTAAAAATGAACTTCGTAACACTAACCACAAGATTGAACAATCTCAAAGTAAGATTGAGAGCATGTTTGCTAGTCTTATGAGTCAAATGAATCAAGCTTCTACTTCGGGTACTCTTCCGGGAAACACCATTCCCAACCCGAAGGGTGAATTGAAAGCTATTACCACTCGTAGTGGTAAAGCTATTGATGGACCCTCGACTCCTATTCCGCCACCTTTGAAGGAAGTGGAACGAGAACCCGAGGTTATTAAGGACAAGGTGCAACCCTCAAGCTCACGAAGTACCGCACACGTCCAACCTTCGGAGGTCCAACCATCAATTCCCGAATTTTCTTTTCCTAAGAGCATTTCTAAGCCTTCGATCCCATATCCTTCAAGGCTTAATGATCAAAAACTCCGTGAGAAAACTAATGATCAAATGAAGAAGTTTCTTGAGATATTTCAAAAGTTACACTTCGACATTAGTTTCGCGGATGCTCTTCTCTATATGCCCAAGTTTGCTTCCACTTTTAGGAGTCTTTTAAGTAATAAAGAGAAATTGTTTGAACTCACTAAAACTCGTTTGAATGAAAATTGTTCGGCGGTTCTTCTAAAGAAACTTCCTGAAAAATTAGGAGACCCCGGGAAATTTCTCATCCCTTGTGATTTTCAAAAGTTTGAAGAATGCTTCGCCTTGGCCGATCTTGGCGCTAGCATAAATCTCATGCCTTTCTCTATTTGGGAAAAGCTTTCACTTCCCGAGCTTACACAAACACGAATGACTCTTGAATTAGCAACCCGAACGGTTACGGTTCCGAAGGGTATTGCTGAAGATGTCTTTGTGAAGGTTGGCAAGTTCCATTTTCCTGCCGACTTCGTAGTCGTCGATTTTGATGCCGATCCTCGTGTCCCCCTTATTTTGGGAAGACCATTCTTGAAAACGGCTCGTGCATTAATCGACGTCTTCGAAGGTGAAATGACTCTTAGAGTTGGCGACGAAAAATTGGTCATTAACATTGAAAACACTTCAAAAGATCTTCTCGAACTTGAACGAGAAGAAATTAACCGACTTGATGCCATCGATGTTACACGCGATGAGTATTTCGAAGAAGTGTTAAAGGATTCTACCATCGATGTCTCTTCCCCTTCTCTCACTCCATTTGAGGGAAGTGACTTTCTTTTGGAAGAGGTCGATGCTCTTCTTTCCCAAGATAGCTCAATGTCACACGAGTTTGATAGTGACTATCTTGATTCCGAGGGGGATATTCTAATGCTTGAAAAATTGTTGAATGAAGATCCTTCACCCCCTCACCCTCAAAAAGAACTTCATATCGAGGAGGTCAAAAATGTTGAAAAAACTGATGACTTCCCCGAGGTTGAACTCAAGGAACTTCCGCCTCATCTCGAGTACGCGTTTTTGGAGGGTGACGATAAGTTTCCCGTCATAATCGCTAAAGACTTGAATGAGGAAAACAAAACCGCTCTTCTCAAGGTTTTAAAGTCACACAAGCAAGCCATTGCTTGGAGACTTTCCGACATCAAGGGTATTAACCCGGAATTTTGTATGCACAAGATTTTGATGGAGGATGACTTTAAACCGGCGCTTCAACAACAAAGATGGGTAAATCCTAAGATTCATGAGGTTATCAAGCAAGAGGTCATTAAACTTCTTGATGCCGGTTTGATTTACCCGATTTCGGATAGTCCTTGGGTGAGTCCCGTTCATTGTGTACCCAAAAAGGGTGGCATAACGGTTGTCAAAAATGATGATAACGAGTTAATTCCAACTCGATTGGTAACGGGTTGGCGCGTTTGCATTGATTATCGAAAATTAAACGACGCCACCCGTAAAGACCACTTTCCATTACCTTTCATGGATCAAATGCTCGAAAGATTGGCGGGAAACGAATACTATTGTTTCCTTGACGGTTTTTCGGGTTATTTCCAAATTCCCATCGATCCTCAAGATCAAGAAAAAACGACTTTTACGTGCCCATACGGAACATTTGCTTATCGACGCATGCCTTTTGGCTTATGCAATGCTCCGGGCACATTTCAAAGATGCATGATGGCCATTTTTCACGACATGATCGAGAAAACAATGGAGGTCTTCATGGATGATTTTTCGGTCGTTGGGAATTCATTCGAATCATGTCTCTCCAATTTAGACAAAATGCTTCAAAGGTGTGAAGACACCAACCTTAGTCTAAATTGGGAGAAAAGTCATTTCATGGTCAAGGAAGGAATTGTCCTTGGCCATAAGATTTCCAAGAGTGGGATTGAGGTCGATAATGCTAAAATTGACGTCATTGCTAAACTTCCTCCTCCCACTACTGTTAAAGGTGTTCGGAGTTTCCTGGGTCATGCCGGCTTCTATCGTAGATTCATTCAAGATTTCTCGAAGATAGCTAGGCCTATGACCCGACTTCTTGAAAAAGAGACTCCATTTGTCTTTTCCGATGAGTGCATCGAAGCTTTTCAAAATCTCAAGAAAAAGCTTACCGAGGCACCCATTCTAGTTGCCCCCGATTGGGACCTACCTTTCGAACTCATGTGTGATGCAAGTGACTTTGCAATAGGTGCGGTCCTGGGGCAACGAAAAACCAAACATTTTCAGCCGATTCATTATGCAAGCAAGACCTTGACCGAAGCTCAAGCTCATTACACCACAACGGAAAAAGAATTACTTGCCGTGGTGTATGCGTTTGAGAAATTTCGGCCATATTTGATCTTGACTAAGTGCATAGTGTACACGGACCACTCGGCTCTTAAATATCTCTTTGCCAAGCAAGACGCTAAGCCGAGATTGCTCCGTTGGGTTCTCCTCCTACAAGAATTTGATATCATAATTCGTGATAAAAAAGGAGCCGAGAACCTCGCTGCTGACCATCTTTCCCGATTGGAGAATCCTCATCAAGGAGTTCTCGAGAAAAAGGAAATAAACGAAACATTTCCTCTCGAGACACTCAATGTGATTTCCTCTCGTGGTGATTCTAGCACCCCATGGTTTGCCGACTTTGCAAACTATCATGCGGGGAACTTCGTTGTCAAAGGGATGTCGTCCCACCAAAAGAGCAAATTTTTCAAAGATGTCAATCACTACTTTTGGGACGATCCCTATTTGTTTAAAATTTGTGCGGATCAGGTTATTCGAAGGTGTGTTCATGGCCAAGAAGCCATGGAAATCCTAAAGGCTTGTCATAATGGACCCACCGGGGGACATCATGGCCCGAACTACACCGCTCGAAAAGTATTTGAGTCCGGTTTTTATTGGCCCTCCATTTATAAAGACGCCCATGACCTAGTCAAATCTTGTGACTCGTGTCAACGTCAAGGAAAGATCACACAACGGGATAAAATGCCTCAAAACGTCATCCAAGTGTGTGAAATCTTTGATGTTTGGGGCATAGACTTTATGGGGCCGTTCCCGTCTTCACGTGGGAACAAGTACATACTCGTGGCCGTTGACTACTTGTCAAAATGGGTCGAAGCAAAAGCTCTCCCAACCAACGATGCCCGAGTAGTTGTAAAATTTTTGAAGTCGCTGTTCTCAAGGTTTGGAACTCCCCGCGCTATCATAAGCGATCGCGGTACACACTTTTGCAACGAACAGTTTGCAAAAGTCATGCTCAAGTATGGTGTCACTCACCGTCTTGCCACCGCATATCACCCACAAACGAGTGGGCAAGTGGAGGTTTCAAACCGAGGTTTGAAAAGAATTCTTGAAAGAACCGTAGGCGAAAACCGTGCCTCTTGGTCGGATAAGTTAGACGACGCTCTATGGGCCTTTCGCACAGCTTATAAAACACCCATTGGGTGTACTCCTTATAAGCTCGTGTATGGAAAAGCTTGTCATCTACCGATTGAGCTCGAGCACAAAGCCTATTGGGCTTTGAAGAATGCAAATTTTGATCTTAAGTCTGCGGGTGATCACCAGAAAGTTCAACTCAATGAACTCAATGAACTTCGTGATCAAGCTTACGAAAACTCTTTAATCTACAAAGAGAAAACCAAAAAGATCCATGACTCCAAAATTAAGAACCGCGTTTTCAACGTTGGTGATCGAGTCCTTCTTTTTAACTCTCGATTAAAGATCTTTTCGGGTAAGCTTAAAACCCGCTGGACTGGACCTTTCACCGTTGCCAAAGTTTATCCTTATGGCACCGTCGAGTTATCTCAAGACGACGGTCCCAATTTCAAAGTAAATGGGCATCGGTTGAAACACTATTTTGGAGGGGACATACCACCTATTGTCCCAGACCTCCAAACTTTCCCCATGGACCAATGAATTCGGGGATCGAGTCAAGCTAGCGACTCGATAAACAAAAACAAGTAACAAACATGGGTTTTCACCCGTGTATCTGATTTCCTTCTATTTTCTAACACCCTAGTGTGGGGGAGTGGCCACCCCCCGCAGCTACTTGAGATGTATATATCTTATTTCAAAAAAAAAAAAAAAAAAAAAAAAAAAAAAATGTGTGTTCGAATAAATAAAGTGAAAAATACAAATGACATTCCCACAGTTAGTTTTTAATATTCTCGTCTTTCATTCAAAATTTCGGCATAATCGCCGGGACTTTGAATATTGAGGACAATATTCAACTCTAAGTGTGGGGGAGGGGAAAATTCTAGCGAATTTTATCAAAACATACCGTCTAGTACCCCATTTTTAGGCCAAAATTTTTCAAAAATTTTTCACTTTATTTCAAAATTTTTGTGGTTATCAATTCGCCTTGTCTAAATGACAAAAGGGATTGGCTAATCCAGGAGCAAACGGCTCTTGGTAAAGATAACTCAAACCCGTTAATGGCTTGCAATTTGCCAAAAATTGTATGGTTCCTCAACTCCCCATCATCCTCAAAAGCTAATGAGTTGGCTAGCCCACAAGATTATGGCTTGTGGTAAAGGCTGTGGAAAAACCATAATTGGTAATCAACTCACCAAGATGTTGACTGTTCCATCAAGAGTTGGCTAGTCCAGGAGCAAACGGCTCCTGGTAAAGACAAATCAAATCCGTTGAAAGCTGGTGGTTTGCTCAAAATCACACGGCTATCAGGTGAGCCACAGTTCTTACACCTGGCTACTCCAGAAGTGATGGCTTTTGGTAAAGAGACTTCAAATCCATTAATTTTTCTCAAAAAGATTGCTAGGGACTAGCAATTGTTTAGTGTGGGGGATTGATGAGTGTGTAAATACTCATCATTTTGAGTCAAATCTAAGCTGCAAAACGATCAAAAATACTCAAAAACGCACCAAAATGCGAAGAAAATCCCAAAGATCGTATTTTATATGTTTCTTATGCAAAACAAGTGAAAACAAACGAAAAACGAACAAAAGTTACATATTTGGCAGTTTCAGTCCCCCGACTTTCAAAATTTCACAAAACTAGTCCCTGGTCAATCATTTTCAAAGAAAAGTCAACCCTTGCTTTTAAAAGTCAAAAATAAGTCACAAATGATCTTTGGGTAAAATGGTCCTTATACTTTGCAATATTGGCAGCTTTGGTCCTCGGGCATTTTAAATGGAGAAATTATGAGTTAAGGCCCTCAAGGAGTTCTAAAATGACAAGTGTGGTCCTTGGTTGAGTTTCGGAAAATTGGCAAAATTGGTTCGTCAAATTTGGAAAATAACAAATTTGGTCCTTGAAGTTGTACAATAGTAAACCAAACGAACTCCTTAATGTGCAATCCAACAAACACCATCTTGGCCCACATTGCATCTAAATCCCAAAACCAATTTAAAGCCCACCCATAGCCCAAAGATAACCGTAGCCCACCCCTCTCTCCCCTGGTTCGTTTAATACAAACACACCACAAACCCTAACCCTAAACATATTATACGAACACCATCTCCTCTCCACTCAGTACTGAATAAAAAAATATCCCCCATCTCCAGTACTTCCCCTCCCCTCGTGACTACAAACAGCCAACACAACCATCACCATCATTCCCCAATCCCCAATCCCACTAAACCCACTCCAATCGGTACCTAACACCATCCACCAATCGAGCGATGACATGCTGGAGATCCTCACACTCTTTTGGGCGCCAAAGCAAAAATTAAAGGGCTAAGATGAGCTGTCATTAATCCAAGGGTCATGGTTATTTGTGAAGAAGCACAGTGGTCCAGCTCAGCTCCCCCCCTCAGTGGAGAAGCACACGAAGAAGATGACAAAGGGTTGAAGAATTCGTACCTACCACTCTCCAAGGTTTAGTATAAATAGTTAAGCAAATTGTAAGCCTAAGGGCATTCGAAATTTCTATCTTTTCATTAGGTCCAGTTGTAATCTTTATTTCTAAAAAGTTATTGTAATTCGAAGTTTTTTTTAGTGTTAATGAAAAGTGAACTTTAAGTTTTCTCTAAATCTTTATTTAAGATTCATTTTTTTGTTAATTATTGTCACTGGTGTTTTATCTGAGAAAAACAAAAGTCGAAAAAAAAAAAGAAGAGATAAAAAAAAAATACGATTGAAGCAGCTATGGATGGGAGTAATGGTTTAGAGCTCGGGTGAGCAATTAAGTGGTTCTTAGTTCTCATGTTCTCAGCCTCTTGGAAGCCAAGTAGGTGTTATTTACCAGTTCTTTCCTAAAAATGTTTTGCTTGTTATTCGCTTGTTAATTTCTGCTTATTTAAGGTTGAATTAATCTAATATTTACGGCCCAGTTTAGTTTGTTTAGAGTGCTAGTAATATGCTTTGAATGCAGTCGGGTTAAAGAGTGTTTAAGTTAGGAATTTCGACTTAAAATTGGTTTTAATTCATGGATAAATATTGCTTAGTTGTTGTAATTAAAGTAGTTTTAGTTAAGTAGTTTTTTTTTAGACGGTAAGATTCGTAAGCCCATCAAAATCCCCCACTTGATAAACTGTCGTGGGGTGATCATCTTGGAGTCAGTTTCGTAAAGCTAAGATCTATTAGTGTAGTGTCATTGAGGTTTGATGCAACATAAGCAATCGTCGTAAAAATGCTAACTGATTAAAAAAAAAAAGAGGTTTAACTACTGAAAACGGGGTAGATTTCAATTGAGTCTCCAGGGTTCAGTTTTTATTGAAATTTCAAATTTCTTGTTATTTTGGAAACTTGGACAGTAGGTAAAACATTACCAAAAAGAAATTTCTGAGTCGGAGCGTGTTTGACCGCTTGAATTTGAGTCCAAAGTGGACTGTGTGGATATGTGACGCCCTGCTCCTAACATAAATCTGTTTTGACCCGTTCTCATTTAAGTTTAACTTGGTCAATTCTTGGCCTCTTGGCGTAAACTTTGGAGCTTTGTGTAGGTTGCTAGGCCCTTTTGTCAGATTAGTTGCTCGTTTGCACTCATAATCTTGTTTATTAGCTTGAATTAGCTTCCCAAGTGCCCCTCATGACCCACTGCTGCTACAGCAGCTTATGATCTTTTTGATTACTTGTTTGTTGGTTGTCCATGTTGTTGTCATTATTTTCTTGTTGCCATCACTGCTGATTGTTGCTATAATTATTGTTGTTTATATACTTGTTTAAGGTTCTGTAAGCTTGGAGCTTAATCAAGCTCATTTAGACTTATTAGTGTTCTTAGTCGATTGAGGTTTTTGAATCTGAGTTATGGAATTTGTTGTTGCAAACTATTCTTCAAATAAGGGTTTTCAAATCTGTGATGATGTTTGAGTAATAATTTGTGTGGTTTGTAATCGATCAAAAAGAAAAAAAAAAAAAATTTGTAAAAACCAAGGGTCGAACCCTGGTCTCACAGCCCACAACACACCACCTCAACCGTTGCTCTGGGGTCTTTTATTAGTATTCATTTGCAAAACTTAATATTAGAGTAGGTGTAGTTTGTATGTTAATTAAGCTCACTAAACCATTTAGCTTATTCTGTCGCTTTTTAGTATAATGAACTAGCTTTTTAAATTTTTCTTAAATTAAGTTTAACTTGTAGTAATTTCCTAAAATTTTTCAGATTTTTAAAAATAGTTTTGATATTTATTAGAATTTAATTTGTGTTAATTAGTTTTTAGTTAGTAATAAATAGAATTTTTGTGGGAAAATTAATTTTCTTTTTTCTAAAATTTTCTTTTGTCTTTTAGTTCGTAAGAAAAATATTTTTAGACCCGTAGGGCCTTCGTAGCTTAAACTTCACGTTTTAATTTGCGCGTGACGTTTATTTAGAATAAACGTTACGTTTACTTGTATAACTTGTAAATTAGGATTCCCGATACCTAACTTTGTTTTCCCGTAGCTTTTTAGGTAATTTTAAATAGTTATTAGCATACCTTAGTTTATTTCTCTTTTAAGTTGCATTTAACCAATTTACGTTTAATTTTCGTTAACGTACTCACAAAACCAAATAACCTTTCCAATCATACAAGATTTTAATTCAAATCTCATTCGAAGCTTTCCATTCACACCTCGTTGGGGTACGACCCGGGAAATCACTTCCCGGTCTCACAATTTGAATATCACTTTCACAAGTTTTGCGAGGTAATCGTTTTCCTAAACGGTTTACTCGTATTACTTCACGTTTATTTGTCTCACGACAAATTAAACTTCACGTTTGTTGATATTTTGATAAATTGTTGTTTACACACCAAAACACAACGAATCATTAAACATTATTTCTGGGACGACCCCTTCCTCTTCAAAATCTGTGCCGATCAAGTCATCAGGCGATGTGTATACGGACAGGAAGCCACTGATATCCTCAAGGCTTGCCATGCTGGACCCACCGGGGGCCACCATAGTCCTAACTACACCGCCAAAAAGGTGTTTGATTCCGGTTTCTATTGGCCCACAATCTATAAGGATGCCCACGAGTTAGTCAAAGCTTGTGATGCTTGTCAGCGTCACGGGAATATTTCACAAAAGAACGAAATGCCACAAAATGCTATTCAAGTTTGTGAAATCTTTGACGTCTGGGGCATTGACTTTATGGGGCCATTCCCATCTTCTCGTGGAAACAAATACATACTCGTGGCTGTTGACTACTTGTCAAAATGGGTTGAGGCTAAGGCCTTACCCACTAACGACGCCCGAGTTGTTGTGAAATTCTTGAAATCCCTCTTTGCTCGTTTTGGAACCCCACGTGCCATCATTATTGATCGCGGCACTCACTTTTGCAATGATCAATTTGCAAAAGTCATGCTTAAGTACGGTGTTACTCATCGTCTTTCTACCGCATATCACCCCCAAACAAGTGGGCAGGTGGAGGTTTCCAACCGTGGTATTAAACGGATTCTTGAGAGGACAGTAGGTGAAAACCGTGCTTCCTGGTCGGATAAACTAGATGATGCACTCTGGGCCTTCCGTACAGCTTACAAAACACCCATCGGGTGTACTCCATACAAGCTTGTATACGGGAAGGCGTGTCATTTACCGATCGAGCTCGAGCACAAAGCCTACTGGGCCTTGAAACATGCTAACTACGACCTTCATAAAGCGGGTGATCACCGTAAGGTTCAAATCAATGAATTAAACGAACTTCGTGATCAAGCCTACGAGAACTCTTTGATCTACAAAGAAAAGACAAAGAAGATTCACGACTCTAGGATTAAGAACCGCGTTTTCAACGTCGGTGACAGAGTCCTTCTTTTCAACTCAAGATTAAAGATCTTCTCGGGGAAATTAAAAACCCGATGGACTGGACCATTCACTATTGCTAAAGTATACCCATACGGGACTGTTGAGTTATCTCAACCCGAAGGTCCCAACTTCAAAGTGAATGGTCATAGATTGAAACATTATTTTGGAGAGGAAACACCACCCATGGTTGTCCCGGATCTCCAAACATTCCCCATGGACCAATGAATTCGGGGATCGAGTCAAGCTAGTGACTCGGTGAACAAAAATTAGCAGCATATATGGGTTTTCACCCGTATTTCTGACTTCTTTCTACTTTCTACCACCCTAGTGTGGGGGAGTGGCCATCCCCCACCGTTTCAAAAGTAAATATGTTTCAAAATTCAATAATCATGTTTTGTGTGAATACTTTATCATTCAACTCCCGGGCTGTCAGGGCAAATTTATTACAGTTAATCATTCACAAGTGATTAGCTAGTGTGGTAAACCTGACACAAGCCTGGGAGGTGTATGTATATTATATACTTTATCATTCAACTCCCGGGCTGTCAGGGCAAATTTATTACAGTTAATCATTCACAAGTGATTAGCTAGCGTGGTAAACCTGACACAAGCCTGGGAGGTGTATGTATATTATATACTTTATCATTCAAATCCCGGGCTGTCAGGGTAAATTTATTACAGTTAATCATTCACAAGTGATTAGCTAGCGTGGTAAACCTGACACAAGCTTGGGAGGTAGTGATTACATATATCAAAAAAAAAAAAAAAAGAAAAAAAAAGAAAGATTGTATGTACAGATAAAATAAAGTGAAAAATAAAAATTTCCACAGTTAGCATCGAATATTAGCTTTTCCCGTTCAGAGATTCGGCATAATAGCCGGGACTTTGAATATTGAGGACAATATTCAGTTCTAGTGTGGGGGGGGGGGGGGGGAATTCTTGCGAATTTTATCACAAAACTTTCCAAGTACCCCCATTTTAGGCCAAAATTTTTCAAAATTTTTCACTTTATTCCAAAATTTTTGTGGTTATCAGTCTGCCAAAGTCTAAATGACAAAGGGATTGGCTAGTCTAGGAGCAAACGGCTCTTGGTAAAGACATCTCAAACCCGTTGATGGCTGGCAGTTTGCCAAAAATTGCATGGTTCCTCAGCTCCCCCGCATCCTCATAAGCAAATGAGTTGGCTAGCCCACAAGATTATGGCTTGTGGTAAAGGCAGTGGAAAATCCATAATTGGTATTCAGCTCACCAAGATGTTGACTTAGTCCATCAAGATGCTGGCTAGTCCAGAAGCAAACGGCTTTTGGTAAAGACAAATCAAATCCGTTGACAGCTGGTGGTTTGCTCAAAATCACACGGTTATCAGGTGTGCCATAGTTCTTACACCTGGCTACTCCAGAAGTGATGGCTTTTGGTAAAGAGTTTCAAATCCATTAAGTTTTTCTCAAAAGATTGCTAGGGACTAGCAATGTTTTAGTGTGGGGGATTGATGAGTGTGTAAATACTCATCATTTTTACCATTTCTGAACTGCCAAAACATCCAAAAACACTCAATAATGAATCAAAATAGTGAAAATATCCCAGGAAAGTGTTTTACATGTCTCAAATGCAAAAATACCAAAAACAGATGAAAAACGCACAAAGTTTGCATAATTGGCAGTTTCAGTCCCCTAACTTTCAAAAGTTATCAAATCTAGTCCCTGGTCATTCTAAAAACTTGAAAAAGTCACCAAAGGTCCTTATAAATCAAAAAGTTACATGAATAGTCCTTTGGTGAAAAGTTTCACAAAATGTCAAGTTTAGTCCCTGAACTTTGAAAATTGTCAAAAATGATCCCTGGGATATGAAAAACTTTGAGAAAAACAAATTTTGTCCTTGCACTAATCTCTTATGGCAGGTTTGGTCCTTGGTGGAAAGTTTGGTGATATTTACACAATTGGTCCCTGAAGTTTGAAAGTTTGACGGTTTCAGTCCCTGGTGAAAAATAAATTGAAAAATCACCAAAGGACCTTCTACTATTCATCATATGGCATTATACACCCTTGAAAACAAATTAAGAAAATGCCAAGTCTACACCCTCAACTTTCCAAAATTACAAAAATGGTCCTTGTGAAAATAAACTTAACCGGATCCATAAACAAACTAAACCTAAACCTTAATCCACTTTTGGGCCCAAAAATACCAAACCCACCACAGCCCAGTCCACACCTTAACCCAGGTCAACCTTTGACCTGGTCAATACCAGTCAAACCACCTCAAACCACCCTTCTCCCCCGTATTTCCCTCCCCACCTCAAAACCACTAAACCACCATGGTTTTGCAGTCCACCACCCCAACTTGCAGCTTCATCATCACCATCCCACCCCCTACACCTACCCCTCACCTCAGCATTTAATGCCCCTCCCCAATTCACGTTATCAGTCAAATTGCAAAAAGAGTACTTTCCCGCCAAACCACGTGTAAGCTCATGAGTGGACCAAAGAAACCAATGGATGGTGGGATATGCTCAGAACAGTTCAAGGAACCCTAATGGATGCTTATAAATAGAAGAGATGCAAGAAGAAGCAAAGTGTAGTTTTATTTTTAGTTTTAGTTGTATCGAATTTTAATTATTCTGCAAATTAGTGTTAACTTTTCAAATTCAAGCATTGTACTAGCTTAAGCATTGTATCTCAACTCTTTTTATGTTATAAAATCATCATTTCCAGTTTAATTCAAGTCTATGCAAGTTATTTCAAATTTCTAAATTTTCTTTTGGTTCAATAGTAGCTTAAAGCAAGAGTTATGGACTGAGTAGGATCATATAAGCTCCAATAAGCTTATCTAAGCTTTAGAGACATTTAAAACTCAGTGGCATTAGAAGAGAATCAAAAAGCTAAAATTGGTCAACATAAGTCAACTGTTTGCCTATTTGAGCTTGTTTCAGGTTTTGAGCTTGATTGAGGAGCAGGATTGAGTTGAAGTTTGCCTATCTAAAGATAGGCTACAAAGGAAAATCCCTTGTTCATGCTAGGGATAGTCTTGTAAGTTTTCCTTATTTGAAATTTCACAAAAATCCTAAGTTCTTGGTTGATGCTCATTTGCTTGCTTAAGTTTGTTAATTTGTGCTTGTTTATGTGGTTTAAATATTGTTTAAGTAGTTTGTAACTCAGTAAGCTTAACTTGTTCAATAGAATAAATAGTTATTTATAATTTCAATTTTCAACTGTCAAGATTAGCTTTAGAGGTAAACTTGAGTTTTCATGGTAGAAATCTGAATTTAAGTGCTTAAAATAGTTTCCTAAATCATTAAAAGAAGCTGTGAATTCAAATCCTAAGTCATAATCACCTTCTGCATTGAAAAGCAATAAGACAGTTAGCTTAAGTGGTGTTTGGATTTACATGTTGCTTGGTACTTAGCTTGTTCTAGTTGTTGTTTCTTGCTTATACTTATTCCTTAGTGTCAAATTAGCTCAGAATAACAATAAGATACAAGCTATATTCATTAAAAAGTCAAAATCATGATCTAATCACCCACACAGTTAACTGTGTAGGAGTTTGGTATCCATAAGCTCACAATCTGATAATTAATTGTTAATTTAGCTTATAGTAATCTTATATTAGCTTAATACATCATAAACAGTAGTTTAGATCCCTTAGAATCTCACCAAAGTCAAAGTTTCAAGTTCCTACAAAAAGTCAAAAGTTGCATTCTCAGATTTTTACTAAATTTCCAAGTTTAATTGTGAGCTGTGTGATGGATATTGAGGTTTGAAATTGGTTGTGTTTAAAGTCTATCAGCTGATCTATAAGCTTGAATTTTTGCTAAATTTTTGTGGAAGCCTAAGTGGGTCCCACAGACCCTCAAAGTGACTTGCAGGGCAAAGGTGTGCCCTGCTCACCCAGATACCCAGTCACCACCATCACCTTTGGTGGTGGTTTGTGGCCACCATAGTGGTCCCCACACCTAGTATTTTGGGTTTTCCCAACTCCCCTCCTACCAGAGTCTCCCCTTTGACCAATACTTTGACCCCAAGACAAGTGGACCCCACCTAGATTTCATCTTAAAATCTGTCCCCAGTCTGTGGTAATTTTCATTGTGCTCAAGTGCTTATTTCATCTTAATCAGCTTATTTGTGATCTAGTATTGTTGTTTGTTGCTTATTTGAGTTTGTTTAACTTGCTGAGACTCATTTTTACCATTGTGGACCCCACCCAAAGCCATTTGACCCAGATTGACCAAACAGTCAACCAAAGTCAACTGTTTAAGAAAAGGGGGTGTTTACAGCTTATTAATAAGCTAATTTTAAAAGTGTTTTCATAAAAGTTTGTCATTTTAGGGTATAAAGTAGTTCTGTAAAAGAAAAATCCAAAAAAATCAAAGTTAAAGTAAGTGATAGTTTCTATTTAATTCAAGTTAATTTTAATTTTCATTTTTATATTTTAATTAAGTCACTAGTGTTTTTATATTTTTATTAAATACCTTATATAGAAAAGTAATTTTGATAATTTTCTCAGATTTTTATTTTGTCATTTAGTGTTAATTAGATTTAATTTTAATTTTCTTTATTATTAATTAATATCAAGTATTAAATAGCTTAATTAGTTTTTATAAGGTTAAATCTAGTTTTTATAATTTTCCTAGTTCTAATATAGTATAATAAGTTTTTAGAAAATATATTTTGAAATTATACTGTTCATTTTCTAATTTTCTTATTTTATTTGTTTAAAATAGACTTAAGTTAATTAAAAGGTAAATAATTAGTTGTTGAATCTTAAAATATAATTTTTAGAGTTTTTATAATTTTGTAGGATTCCAGTGATGGTTAAGTAATTTTATAAATTTTATCTTAATTTTCTAAGTTCATTTAGTATTAATATAAATTAAAAGTAATTTAATTAGTTTAATTAAGTTAAATAGTTTTTAATTAATAACAAAACCACAAAAAGACAAAAATATTATTTTTAATTTTTTATACTTTCTTCAAGTTCTAATTTAGGTTTAGAAAATATTTTGGTTAAATTTTAGTTTAATTTAAATCATTTGTCATTTTTAGTTTATTTAAATTAGATTTTAATTTAGAATTTAAATAGTTTAATTAATTAAATAATATTTTAATAGTATTTTAATCACTTTTATATTTTCATTTTCATTTTCAATTTTAAGTTTTGAAAAGTGTCAAAAGCACCCCCTGTAGTTTGATAAATACCAAAAACCAACTTTCCCAGTCCGATACGTGATCTTAATTGTGAATTTGTGCATATATCTGGTATCTGATTTTTGTGAATATTATATCTGTGTACCAATACCAAAATAACAGTAGGAAAATCAATTCCATATCATCTGGGCTACTGTCCTCAGTCCCACTCACTCATAAACGATTCCAAAAGCACCATTTCAATCTCGTCGGGACTTTAACGACCCGGGGAAACACTACACTATCACCGGAGTATTGGTTCTAGGTTGTCTTTGACTTATTGACCTTGGTCAATAATATCTGACTACTTTGGGACCAATCAGTCACACATCAAGGTAATAATCAAGTCAAAGAGAACAAGATTGATTTTCTTGTTCAACAATATGAACAATTTTTCATTCCCGAAGATGAAACCATAGATACTGCATTTGCTAAATTTAATACTATTATTACTAGTCTTAAAGCTCTTGATGAATTTTATTCTAGCAAGAACTACATTAGGAAGTTTCTTAGAGCCTTACATCCCAAATGGAGAGCAAAGGTCACCGCCATTGAAGAATCAAAGAACTTGGCAACACTATCACTTGATGAACTAATAGGTAACTTGAAACTTCATGAAATGATAATCAAAAAGGGCTCGGACATAGTCAAGGGTGTAAGTGAGAAAGTTAGGTCTCTAGCATTGTAAGCCAAGAAATAGTCTAGTGATGATGAAAATTCGGATTCCGATAGTGAAGACGAAGAGTATGCACTAGCGATTAGAAACTTTAAAAAGTTTGTTGATATAAATAATGCGTAAAAACGTTATTAATATTTTTTGATATCCATATGTTTTGACGATCACAAAATATAAACTTATTAAACGTAAAATCATTACGTAAATAAGTATTTAGTGACAAAATATCATTATATCCAACTAATTTACTTAAGGTATGAATAAACAAGTGCCTAATACATTTTATGATCAAAGGAAGGTTTATTTACTAATTACAAATTATATAAAATGGTATAAACATTTTATATATTTAAGAAAAACAATTTTGGTAATTAAATGAAAATGTTTATTTCATAATAATTAAATGAATTCAAATTTTTAACCAAATTCGGTTAAATTTTCACCAAATAAACTTTCTCCAGAAAAGACAAAGAAAACTGGCCGTTACTGTGGGCGGCCCCCTTAATTATAAGGGGCGGCCCCCTTAATTTTAAGGGGGCCGACACACAATTAAAGGGGCCGGCCACGCTCCTCTGTCAGAATTCTTTGCCTATAAATACTGGTTCAAATCTGAATTTTTTCTTCACCCTTTTGCACTAAAACTTTCTGTTCTAATTCTCTCAAAACAACTTCCTAAATCCTTTGATCATAAACATATTATTTCTTGTTTCAAGTGATCCAATCTTTCATCATTCAAAATGCAAGAGAAGAATACTCCTCCAACATCTTGTTAAGAAGTATTGTAGGCTTGTGTATATTGTAAAGGTGTAGAAGTTGTGTAATAGATAGATCTAGGTGTGTTAGTAGTTGTGAATAGAAATAGTTGTGTTGGGTAGAAGTAGAAGTAGTGTTGTAAAAAGGAAGTAGTGAAGTTGTGTAGAAGTAGTGGTGTGCATAAGTTGTGAAGAAGGTGTGTAGTGGTGTGAGATTGGTTCTAGCTACTATTAGGACTCGACATTTAGCTTAGTGTCGTAAATTGGTGTAAGCAAAAGTTGTGTAAGGTTTTCTCCGCCATAAGGGAGCTTGTTGACGTAGTGAAGAAAACTCTCGAGTTAGGTGCTCGGGGAGTGGAGTAGGGAGAAGAGGTGCTTCGTAGCCGAACCACTATAAATCCTTTGTCTTGTGGTGTGATCTTTCCATCTCTATCTCTTTACTTATTTATGTATATTGTTGTCATTTTATTTCATAGATATTAGTTTATATAAGTGTTGTTTATTGATCTCACATAAAACTAGACTCGATTATTTTGCAAACAAAGTTTTTATAAAATAAAATTGATGGAAAACTATTCAACCTCCCCCCCCTTCTAGTTTTCCACAATTGGCATCAGAGCTACGTTAAACAAGAGTTTTAAAATAAATTGTATTTTAAAACTTGAAATCGATCTATGGAATCGGAAAAATATTTAGAAGGGAACATGACATTTAAACCACCATACTTTGAAAATACAAGTTTTCTTGAATGGAAAAATTGATTCGAAAGTTATGTGAAATTAATAGATTATGTTCTTTGGCATGTCATTTCAATTGGTAATTTTCAATCAACAAAAACCACTTTTGAAAAACAAGATAATTATTTCAAAATAGTGCTTGATAAAAATGATATTGCTAAAATGATTATATACAAAGCTTTACCAAATATTGAATATGAAAGAATATTTTTTTGTCAAACGGCAAATGATATGTGGAAAAGTCTTTTAAATTTTTATCAAGAGAAATGTCAAGCCATAGAAAATTTTATATATAAAATTGTTGAAAATGAAAGTATAGTAGATAAGTATTTAGTTGAAATGAGTACAAGTGCTATTAGTTCAAATTTTGCATGTGTAGGTAATAATGACGAAAACCCCATGAGTCATACCAAGAGCAAACAAGAAGGGTGTACAAAGTCAATGATTGAACATAATAATGATGACTATTATAGTTCCGAAAGTGAAGATGAAGAATATGCAAAGGTCGTTAAAGAATTCAAGAATATTATTAAGAAGCGACTAAAAGCACAAGATAAATGGAAAAGCACCCGAAGAAGAATATCTAGTGATGAAGACAAAACAATGAAGCACAAATGTTTCGTGGCTCATGCACCTGATGAAATATGTCTAGGAGTAGATTTGGAGCCCGATGAGTGGATAAAGGATAGTGGATGCTCAAGACACATGACGGGGAATTGCAAGTTATTTTCTACATATAAGGCATACAACGGAGGTAATGTTGTTTTTGGTAGTGATCGTCGTGGAAAAATCATAGGCAAAGGTACGATCTCTCAAGACTCTCTAACTATTGAAAATGTCGAGCATGTAGATAATCTAACTTATAACTTGCTTAGTATAGGCCAAATATGTGATAATAAGTGTAGGGTTACCTTTATCGAGAAAGATAGTGAAATAATTAAGGATAAGAAAGTTATAGGTAGAGGAATTAGGAAATGAGGCATATATGTTATGAAATTAGGAGACAAACTGGAAGATAAGATATGCCTAGCTACTATAGAAGAAAACTCCACTTTGTTGCATAGGAGATTAGGTCATGCAAACATGCAACAAATACAATCTTTAGCCTCTAAGGAACTAGTTAGAAACTTACCTAGCCTAATATATGATCAACACTTTTGCGATGCTTGTAAAATTGGAAAACAAGCACATGCTAGTCACAAAGCTAAAAACATGTTATCCACAACTAGATGCTTAGAATTACTTCATATGGACCTTTTTGGTCCATCCGCTATGCGGAGCTATGGTGGCAATCATTACACCTTAGTTATAGTAGATGATTATTCACGATACACGTGGACTAGGTTCTTAAGTGATAAAACCGAAGCCTTTGAAAAATTTGAGATATTTAGTAAAATGATATAAAATAAGTTAGAATGCTTTATAGTATCAATTAGGACGGACCATGGTAGAGAATTTGATAACGAAGTACAATTCGAAAAATTTTGTGATAAAAATGGAATATCTCACAACTTTTCCGCTCCACGTACTCCGCAATCAAATGGGGTAGTAGAAAGAAAAAATAGGTCTTTACAAGAAATGAGTAGAACAATGTTAAATGAACAATCTATCCCACAAAAATTTTGGTGTCACGCTGTAGATACATCAACATATATACTTAATAGAGTTTCCATTAGTCGAATCTTAGGAAAAACTCCATATGAATTATTAAGAGGTAGAAAACCTAATATAGGCTACTTTAGAGTATTCGGAAGTAAATGCTTCATCCTTAATACGAAAGACTATCTAACTAAGTTTGACCCTAAGGCTTACGAAGGAGTTTTTCTAGGATATTCCTAAAATAGTAAGACATATATAATTCTTAATAAACATACCATGAAAGTAGAAGAATCCCTAAATATAACCTTTGATGAACTCCCCCACTACCTAAAACATTACCCTTAGAAGATGATGATGTTATAGAGGAAGAAGCTATTGAGGTTAGTAAAACTAAACCCTTAGGTAATGATCTTGAAGTAGAAACGTTAGAAGAAAATGATGTTGTAAATGTTAAAGAATCAAAGTCACATCCATTAGATAACATCATAGGTCACCTAAATCAAAGAACACTTAGATCACAAGCTCAAGATAAAAATAACTTCTTTTGTTTTGTGTCAACAATAGAATCTAAGAATATAAATGAAGTCTTAAAGGATGAAAGTTGGATTATGGCTATGCAAGAAGAATTAAATCAATTTAAAACAAATGATGTTTGGGAACTAGTCCCAAATCCTAGGAATGCAACCGTAACAAGAACTAAGTGGGTATTTAGGAATAAATTAGATAAAAATGGAATAGTAACTAGGAATAAAGCTAGGTTAGTCGCTCAAGGTTATAATCAACAAGAGGGAATTGATTATGACGAAACCTATGCTCCTGTAGCTAGATTAGAATCCATTAGAATCCTTTTAGCTTATGCCTGCGCCCTAGACTTTAAGTTATACCAAATGGATGTGAAGAGTGCATTCCTCAACGGTTTTATCAATGAGAGGTTTATGTGGCACAACCTCTGGGATTCATTGACTTCGCAAAACCTGATTATGTTTACAAACTAAAGAAAGCTTTATATGGTCTTAAGCAAGCTCCAAAGGCTTGGTATGATAGACTTAAAGCTTCCCTAGTTAAGCATAATTATTCCCTGTGAATGGTAGATAACACTCTCTTCACTAAAAGAAGTGACCCAAATATCATCATTGTTCAAATATATGTCGATGACATTGTATTTGGATCAACTTGTCAGGATATGTGTGATGAATTTGCCAAAATCATGCATGATGAGTTTGAGATGAGCATGATGGGTGAACTAAACTTCTTCCTAGGATTACAAATAAAACAACTAAAAGATGGAATATTTTTTAACCAATCAAAATACATTAAGGAAATGCTTAAGAAATTTGGCCTAGAAGACTCAAAACCCCTTAAGACACCTATGTCTACGAAAGTGAAACTCACAAGAGATGAAGAAGGTGAGTCCGTAGATAACACTAAGTATAGAGGAATGATAGGCAGTTTACTATACTTAACGGCAAGTAGACCCGATATCATGTTTAGTGTTTGCCTGTGTGCCCACTTTCAAGAGGATGCCAAAACCTCTCACCTAGAAGCGGTTAAGCGTATCTTCCGATACATTAAAGGCACTATACACTTAGGATTATGGTATCCTAAGGGATCCGACATAGAAACCATTGTCTATGCGGATTCGGATCATGCGAGAGACTACGTGGATCGAAAAGGCACTAGTGGTATTTGCATGTTTATGGGATGTTGCCTAACGTCTTGGTTTTCCGAGAAGCAAACCGCTCTTGCCATTTTGACCACTGAAGCTGAATATGTAAGCACTGGAAAGGCATGTCAACAAGCACTATGGATGAAACAAGCTCTCGTAGACTATGGCGTTAGGTTAGAAAACATTCCTATAATGTGTGATAATAAAGGAGCCATAGATTTAAGTAAGAATCCCGTTCAACACTCTAGGACTAAACATATAGAAATACGTCATCACTTTCTTAGGGATAACGTACAAAAGGGAAACATAACTATAGAAAAGGTAGCCTCGGAAGATAACATTGCGGATATATTTACTGAGCCCCTTAAGCGTGAATTATTTAACCACTTGCGTTTAGGATTAGGAATGATGGAACAAATAGATTAAAATTTTATTTCTGAAATTTCTTGATTCTGAAATATTTTTTTTCTGACAGATGGGCGGACCCCTTAAATTTATAAGGGCGGCCCCCTTTAAATTAAGGGGACCGACCTCACTTTAAGGGGGCCGGCCATCTGAGCATAAAAATTTTAAATTTTCTTTTCTTTCTTCTCAAGTCTGAGTCTAGGATTCTGTTTTGCACAAAAACCATAAATTGAGATATTTTGTTTTTGCATGTATACTCTCAAAAGAAAACCTCAATTCATTTTGAAACCATTCTCACGATTAGGAAAACTCATTGTTGAATAATGGTAAAAATGTTTTTTCTAAAATCATGCATAAGAGTTAACATGAAGTGTCAAAATGTATAATCCAATATATATATTTGGGAATCATGGACTAAGCAAATTAAATCAAGGAGTTTTTGGATTGCTTCTTAGGATACATGTATTTCTTTGCATTAGGAGTCGAAGCAATCGCATCTCCACATTTGTTGCATATAGGCACACACTAGAAAAATGTCAAGTATCACTTGATTCTAATTTGTTCCATCATTAGTCTCTCCCTCACTAAGTGGCCTTAGGATACATAGCTTGCTTATTTGTTTATTATCATTATTGTCTTTGCATGAAAACTATAATATATGCTTTGTTGCCTACATATATATACTTTCCATGGATACTTCATCAAGATAATATTTGTTTAGTTGCCTAAAGAGATGGACTTGCCCAAAACCAAACCTCAAAACAAACATCTTTATGGAAAAATCTGTACCAAAAACCATTTCTGGGAATCCGGGAACCAGACATTGGGTAGCCCCCATAATTATAACGGGCGGCCCCCTTAAAATTAAAGGGGCCGGCCATTAATTAAGGGGGCCGACCATCTGATGGTCGAGGTTCCCTGTTTGCTTTCTGCTTTTTAGCTCATTTCACCCTATTTTGATTCCCCACTTCCCTAAATTCACAAACATTCTTTGTCTATCAAATCTACCACATATTATCCTTCCATAAACACCAAATCATCACACTATAAATACCCTCATTCATCATTAATCATCACTCAATCCATCATGTCTTCCCCCAATCATCCAAGAACCAAACCCACAAGAGGTGCAAGAATCACCGTCAAACCCGTGTGGAGAAGAAAACTTGACACATGTAAAAAATTCTCATCGATTAATGATGTTGTCTCCAACCAACCAACAACTAAACATTCACTTCACCCAAATGATACCTTCACTTTACCTCCACATGACAACCTTACTATCTCACTCACCACAAATCTTCCAAATGATCATTTTGAGGAACATACTCAATCCCAAAACCACATCCATCCTTCTCATCAAGACATGAATCCTATGTCAAATGTCCAAACCTCAATCTCCAACAATAACCCAACTCCTCCATCATCACCTTCCTCCAAATATAAAAAGTTCATTGAGGAGCTCAAAGAAGCCCATGAGCTTAGTGCTCTCCTTGCCCTACATCTTGCTCAACGCAATTTGGTTCAACAACCCTCTACTACTCCATCCTCACCATCCAACAACATTGTCCCACTTGAGAATCATGTCGACAATTGTCCTTGTTGTATTTTTCTCCAAAAACAAACCATTGCTCTTGTGGAAAACTTGAAGGGGGGGTTGAATAGTTTTACGTCTTTTTAATTTTATTTTGAAAACTTAGTTTAGTTTTAAAACCTTGTTTGTTTTTAAAACTTTGATTCAATCTTATGTGAACTCAAATCTTGAACAATATGAACAAGTATGTCTAAGTATAAACAATAATAATAATGTATGCTAAGTATGTGAAATCAACACATGCATAATATAAACAATTGTAGCTATATACGAGAGATAAGTACGTAATCGTTTATTTTATAATCCTTAGTTGTATTGTGTATGAAAACTATACTTGATCGAAATGATCAATTATATGTATGTAGCCTTTTTAGTTTAATTGTAAAAACTTTATTTTGTGAATAAAACTTTCGTTTGATCTTTATGTAAAATCAATACTAGCACTATATGAGCAACTATATATATACGTCTACGTCTACAAAAGTAATAACGATATAAGCAAGATAATAAGTAAGGTATGGAAAGATCTAACCGCGAGACAAAGGATTTATAGTGGTTCGGCTACAAGGACACCTTCCTTGCCCTACTCCACTCCTCGAGTCACCTACTCGAGAGTTTTCTTCACTATGTCAACAAGCTCCCTTATGGCGGAGAAAACATTACACACCTTGGCTTACACAAGTTAACGACACTAAGCTAAATGTCGAGTTCTAATCGTAGCTAGAACCAATCTCACACCAAATATCACAAGACGTGATCTTCACACCTTAATCACACCTTCACACCTTTTTCAAGACTTCACACCGTCTTCACACCTTATCAATCTTCACACCTTCTTCACAACTACTTCACACCAATCTACTACACACCTATCTTTACAACTACTTCACACCAACTATCTTTACTACAATCTACTAGCCAATCACACTATCTATATTCCTAACACAACTATCTACAATCAAATATTCACAACACACTAAACAAAGATATATGTAAATATTCTTGATGATGCACCAACAACTTGGATGTGGAGGTCACAACAAGTTGTAATACTTCTTGTCTTGGAGGATAGAAGTATTCTTCTCTTGCACTTGAGAGGATGAAATTAGATCACTTTGAAACAAAGAATATATATACACTTATGATCAAAGGATGAGAGAATAGAGAAATAGATCTAGATCAGAAAGTTTAGAAGTGCAAAAGGTGAGAAAATTCTGTGGGATGAACCAGTATTTATAGGGAGAAAAAAATACTGTTCTGGAGCGTGGCCGGTCCCCTTAATTAGGGGCCGGTCCCCTTAATAATTAAGGGGGCCGCCTAGGGAATTAAGGGGGCCGCCCCTCCAGAACGTTGGGTTTATTTGTCTTTTTGTGGGGAAGGTTTTTCTGGATTAGATTTGCCATTTTTGGTTGGAAATTTGAATTCATATATTTATAATGAATTAAACATATTCTTTTAATTCCAAAAATGTTTTGTAGAAGATATAAAATGTTTTGTGACATTTTATAAAAAGTCTAGTGTTTAAGAACATTGTTCCTTTGATCATAGAATGCAATAAACACTTTGTTTATTCATACCTTAAGTGATTTGGATGTAAAGACAAATGTTAAGCACTAAAAACTTGTTTACGTCATAAGTTTTAGATTAATGAGTTTATGCTTTGTAATTATCAAAACATAGAGACATTGTTAATATGTTAACAATGTTTTTAGACATTATTAATTTATGTCAACAATCTCCCCCTTTTTGATGATTACAAAACCTTAAACTCTTTAAACCTAAAAATTAATTTTTAGACAAGTATTAGAGTTTAACATTCACTTCTCCCCCTTTTTGTAAAATCAAAAAGGTTCGGCCGACTAGCTTCGTAAATGAAGTTAGACGGGATAAAAGCTCCCCCTTGATGTGTGCTCCCCCTTGTTCGATGGCACCAAGGGATCGAGAAATGGAATGCTCGCAAGAAAAATATTAGAAGCACAAGCATATATAGAAGAATATGCAATATACAACTAACAAGCATAGTAAACAAATATTAAGGATACATAACAATTAATTCAAAGTGATTATGTTAAAAGACCTAATTTGCCAAAGAGAGCCATCGGACTTGCTTGTAACAAAAAGGTTGGTTGATTCGTATTTGAAAGTGAAAATCATGATAAGGTTGTTGGATTAATGGAGGTTGTTGGATTATTTGGTGGTGGAAAGTTTGTAGCGGAAGAGGTTGATTGAGGTTTTGGATGTTGTTCAAGTGAGGGTATTGGATGTGATCTAGTGAGAAGATATTTAATCCAAGTGTTCATTGAATGCAATGGGTTTTAGGAGAAAGATGCAACAAGGTCAATTGTTGACATGCTTCTCAAGTTGATTTATGTTGTGTGGTGATGAGGGTGATCTAGATGAAGGTGGATCCAAATTGCGTTAAGCAAGATGTAAGGCTAAAAGAGCACTAAGCTCATGGGCTTCTTTTAGCGCCTCAACGAACTTCAAGTGTTCGGAGGAAGGTGATGGTGGTGGAGCATGATAGTTGTCTTGGGTGATGGTTTGAACATGCAACATAGGAATGGCATGTGAAGTTGTAGGATGTGATGGTGATATTCTTGGTGGTGGAGTCATGTTTGAGCTTGGGTAATCATGAAAACATGATATGGGTGGAAGAGATCCTTCATGAGTGGATGGTGTTTTTGTTGAATGAGCAACATGTAAAGTGTTGGTAATGAGGTTGGGATTATTGTTTTGGGATTGTGCATGCTCATCATAAGAAGGAGCATTAGTCGAAGCACGAATGGATGATTTGTTGTTAAATGGATCATTTGTGTGAAAGTGAGGTTTAGGTGTTGGTTGATTGTGAACAACATCGCTTGAGTTGTGAAAAGATTATGAGGTTTGAGTGTAATGTAGAAGGATATGGGTGAGTAAAGGTTTTTGATATGTAATGTTGGTGAGAAGGAAAGTGAGGTGTTATGTAAGTAATGTTTGAAAACATAGGAGGAATTTGGTGTTGGATGTTTGACAACGTCATTTGATTTGACGGAATTTTAAAGGAAGTTAGGCTTTCTTCTCCAAACAAGTTTCTTGGTGGTTTTGGTTTAATGGGAGAGGAAATGATGAGATGAGTGGAGATTGAGAGGAATGAGAGTGTTTATAGTGTAGGTTTGGTGGGATCAAGGATGGATAAACATTGATGGAAGGTTTAGGATAAAATAGGTTTGTGAATTTTGGGAAGTGTAGGATGAAATGGGCTAAAAAAAATAGAAAGGGAAACAGCACCTTCGACCATCAGATGGCCGGTCCCCTTAATTGGAGGCCGGTCCCCTTAATAATTAAGGGGGCCGCCTTATGATTTAAGGGGGCCGCCCATCTGGTGATTCCCAGATTGCCAGAAAAAAGTTTTTGGTAGTGAATTGCAGAAAGGTTGTGTTTTTGGTTTCAAACAAGTCCAACTCTTTGAGGCAATCAAGCATATACTAATTATGTAGGCAATTATGTAGCCAAAGCGTGTTAACCAAAGAGATCAAGTAAACAAGCAATTTCATCTAGCATGCAAACATACTCATCAAGCAAGTAAAATATAAGTGCTAGGAAACAATAAGCAACATCAAGTATTTCATAACTTCATAACAATGAGGATTAATCCTAATGTGTATCAATGTGCAATAAGTGGGTAGTTATGATAGCATGTATTTCTAGACTTGTTACAAACAAAGTCTTAATGAACAAACTATGGTCCTCTTGATTTGATTTAGTTCACTTATAAGTGTCATTTATATAAATATAGATGACAAATATGAGATCACCATGCATGATTTTAAAAGAGACGTTTTTAGCATTATTCAACAATGTTTGAAAGTAAGTTTTCACTTGGATGTGAGAGTTATTTGAATAAAATAGATTGGGTTTTTACTTCAAAATGTGTGAATGAACGGTAAAGAGTATTTTCCCAATCTTTAGTTTTGATCAAAACAAAATTGTGGATATTGATAGTGAAAACATGTTATTTAAAAGTGGGATAGTTATTTGAAAGACTATTTTCCAAAATGTGAGGTTTTTGCATATTTTTAGAGATATAAGATATTTGACAACAAATATCATAAATCAAATATTTAAAAAAATGTTTATTAAAGATCTCATGCTCAAGAGGATTGGTTAATCCTATTATTATCTCATGCTATCGTTTCTACATATCCTATGATCCTAAAGGAAATGAAAACGATAATTTATATGTTAGATGCGAGAGTGTTGAATGGGGTATAACCTAACATCTATAGTTCCTTTGTTTTCGCACGCTTATCTGACTTAATGCCATAGTCTACGAGAGCTTGTTTCATCCATAGTTTTCTTACGCGAGAGATCTAATCCTACTTCTATATTAGCGATTGATCCACTTAACTCATTTCACTTCATCACCATGAGTTTCCTAATAGTGGATATAGAAGATTTCCATTTTCTATTTTGTTCGGCAATGAACAATTTTATCTTATTCCTAGGAAAGTCAACTAATGATGTTTCTAGGTTATAAGAATATAATCAATTAAGTACTAAGCATTAATCTAACTAATCATTTATCTAAGCATGCAAATTATAGTGATGAACTTAAAAGAAACGCGTACCTTTTAGTCTTCAATGGAGTATCTTCAAGCACTTCAAGTGACCATGTTGACTTATAGAAGTCATTTGTAGATGATATTCCAACTTCTTCCAAGATTGACAATTTAGCCACTTGGTCCCCATTGTCTCATTGGTCCAAAGTTGTTTGGTCCAAACATATTTAACATTTGGCAAGGATGCATGTATGGTGGTAATATTTCCCAAGGATTGTAACTTGGTTGATAATTCCACATTTGATTTCTAGTGTTATTGTAATATTGTCTATTTAGATTTCTTCTAGGTTGAGATGTTTTAGATCTTGGATGATGATTTTTAGGTTTTCTTGGTGGTGGAGTTTTAGATCTAAATTTAGGTTTAGAGGATCCTACTTCGGTCTTTAAGGATGGTTTATAAAAAGTTTTTACTTTTTCATCATTCGCAATGGGTATTTTTCTATCTTTTG
Source organism: Artemisia argyi (assembly GCA_030686995.1). NCBI lineage: Eukaryota > Viridiplantae > Streptophyta > Magnoliopsida > Asterales > Asteraceae > Artemisia > Artemisia argyi. Next base: position 13,659,590 of record CM060701.1, read on the forward strand.
TAAGTATATACTTAGGATTTGATTCTAATGATTTTTGTTTACTAGATTCACATTCAAACTTTATACTTTTATTTTCACTAGTTGAAACATTAGTTGAAGTTAATCCTAGACCGGTTTTATCTCCCGAAGTTTCTTGAGCACTTAGTATTTTCTTAAGTGGGTTATTACTATTTTTAAACCCGTCAAGTTTGAAAATTTCATCTTTAAGTTTTTCGTTTTCATTTTTAACCTCTAAGCAAGTTTTACATTTTACAAAAACTTCTTTTTCTTTTTCCAAATGTTGTAGTTTAATTTTTAATTCGAGTACTTCATTTTCTAATTGATTATTAATATGTTTTAGTGACTTATTTTTAGCTATAACCTTTTGACATAATTTGCATAATCTATTATATTCACTATCTAGGTCTTTTTCATCTAATGATAAATTTTCGTCACTAAAGTATTCGGTTTCGGAACGTACCTCGCTTGATGTCTTAGCCATAAGACACTTTTCTTCATTTGTGGTTTCTTTCTTGTCCTCATCGCTATCACTCCAATCACCTCCAATAAACGCCTTTTGATTTTGATCTCTTGACATCATTGGACACTTTCCGATGAAATGATTTGGATTGCCACATTTAAAACACTTCCTTTCATTATATGGTTGCCTAATGTATCTTCCTCGTCTTTTGAAGAATTTCTTGAAGTCTCGTACTGCCATAGCATACTCTTCATCGTCACTTTTGGAGGTTGAGCATTCTTCGTCACTAGAGTCCTTTTTAGCTTTCAACGCAATTGATTTGCTTTGCTCCCTTTTTCCTTTGACCATCTCGGAGTCTTTCTTTATTATTTCTTCGTAGACCTTTAAGTTACCGATCAATTCGTCAAGTTGTAGAGTTGACAAATTCTTTGATTCTTCAATAGCCGTGACTTTAGCTCGCCATTTTGGATGAAGAGCCCTAAGAAATTTCCTGACAAAATTCTTACTAGAAAAATTCTCATCAAGTGCTTTTAGACTTGTGATAATTGTGTTAAACCTAGCAAAAGCATTATCAATTGATTCCTCTTCCGGAATCATAAATTGGTCATATTGTTGCATAAGTAGATCTATTTTGTTATCCTTGACTTGACTATTACCTTGGTGAGTTATTAGTAAAGAATTCCAAATTTCTTTTGCGGTTTCACACATAAAGATCCTTTCGTATTCTTTACGTGGTAACGCATTGTAAATAACCATTTTTGCTTCATTGTTTTTAGAAAGTCTTCTTTTTAAATCATCATTTTGTTTTTCAAAAGGTACTATTTCATCTTTATTTGTTTCGGGATTATTTTGAGTAGGTAAAAAATCACCATTAGTAATAACATGCCAAAGATCTAGATCCTTTGATTTCACATAAGTTTCGAATCGATTTTTCCAATATAAAAATCCATCACTTTCAAATAGTGGTGGTCTTTGCATAGATTGCCCTTCTAAATATTTTTCAGATTCCATAGATCGTTACAAGTTTTAAAATACAATATATTTTAAAAATCTTGCTAGACGTGGCTCTGGTACCAATTGTGGAAAACTAGAAGGGGGGGTTGAATAGTTTTACGTCTTTTTAATTTTATTTTGAAAACTTAGTTTAGTTTTAAAACCTTGTTTGCTTTTAAAACTTTGATTCAATCTTATGTGAACTCAAATCTTGAACAATATGAACAAGTATGTCTAAGTATAAACAATAATAATAATGTATGCTAAGTATGTGAAATCAACACATGCATAATATAAACAATTGTAGCTATATACGAGAGATAAGTACGTAATCGTTTATTTTATAATCCTTAGTTGTATTGTGTATGAAAACTATACTTGATCGAAATGATCAATTATATGTATGTAGCCTTTTTAGTTTGATTGTAAAAACTTTATTTTGTGAATAAAACTTTCGTTTGATCTTTAAGTAAAATCAATACTAGCACTATATGAGCAACTATATATATACGTCTACGTCTACAAAAGTAATAACGATATAAGCAAGATAATAAGTAAGGTATGGAAAGATCTAACCGCGAGACAAAGGATTTATAGTGGTTCGGCTGGTTCGGCTACAAGGACACCTTCCTTGCCCTACTCCACTCCTCGAGTCACCTACTCGAGAGTTTTCTTCACTATGTCAACAAGCTCCCTTATGGCGGAGAAAACCTTACACACCTTGGCTTACACAAGTTAACGACACTAAGCTAAATGTCGAGTTCTAATCGTAGCTAGAACCAATCTCACACCAAATATCACACCACGTGATCTTCACACCTTAATCACACCTTCACACCTTTTTCAAGACTTCACACCGTCTTCACACCTTATCAATCTTCACACCTTCTTCACAACTACTTCACACCAATCTACTACACACATATCTTCACAACTACTTCACACCAACTATCTTTACTACAATCTACTAGCCAATCACACTATCTATATTCCTAACACAACTATCTACAATCAAATATTCACAACACACTAAACAAAGATATATGTAAATATTCTTGATGATGCACCAACAACTTGGATGTGGAGGTCACAACAAGTTGTAATACTTCTTGTCTTGGAGGATAGAAGTATTCTTCTCTTGCACTTGAGAGGATGAAATTAGATCACTTTGAAACAAAGAATATATATACACTTATGATCAAAGGATGAGAGAATAGAGAAATAGATCTAGATCAGAAAGTTTAGAAGTGCAAAAGGTGAGAAAATTCTGTGGGATGAACCAGTATTTATAGGGAGAAAAAAATACTGTTCTGGAGCGTGGCCGGTCCCCTTAATTAGGGGCCGGTCCCCTTAATAATTAAGGGGGCCGCCTAGGGAATTAAGGGGGCCGCCCCTCCAGAACGTTGGGTTTATTTGTCTTTTTGTGGGGAAGGTTTTTCTGGATTAGATTTGCCATTTTTGGTTGGAAATTTGAATTCATATATTTATAATGAATTAAACATATTCCTTTAATTCCAAAAATGTTTTGTAGAAGATATAAAATGTTTTGTGACATTTTATAAAAAGTCTAGTGTTTAAGAACATTGTTCCTTTGATCATAGAATGCAATAAACACTTTGTTTATTCATACCTTAAGTGATTTGGATGTAAAGACAAATGTTAAGCACTAAAAACTTGTTTACGTCATAAGTTTTAGATTAATGAGTTTATGCTTTGTAATTATCAAAACATAGAGACATTGTTAATATGTTAACAATGATTTTAGACATTATTAATTTATGTCAACAGCTCTCAATGAGTACTTCACTTGGATTGAGTATCTCCTCACAAGGTCTTCCCCATCACCATCACAAACACAACAATCCAACTCTTCAGCTCCAAGCTGACCTCCATCAACCACTCCAAACTCTCCAAACAAAATTCCCACCAATGTCTACCTCCACTAAATCCATGCTCCATGCTTCAAATCTCCAAGCAAGTCCTAGAGACCTCAAGATGGAAACTTAGTATTATCTATTGTAGTTTGCTTAGAAAAGCATGTATGTATGCTTATGTATCAATGATTATGTCTTCCAACATAATCTATCTTTATGAATAATGAATGCTTGTTGAGATTTATTTTTTGCTTTTTACATGTTTTCTCGTTATATATTTAGTTTATTGCATTATATATTGTATGTTTTAAATATTTTTGCAAGCATTCCATATCTCGATTTGTCATTTAACCTTTAAACGAGGGGGAGTACACATCAAGGGGGAGCTCATCCGACTTTGGGACAACCTTTTTGATGTTCACAAAAAGGGGGAGAAGTGATATAAACTCACTAAATACTTGCATATATAATAGTTTTTGATTTAACGAGTTTAGATTTTTTAATCATCAAAAAGGGGGAGATTGTTGATATAAATAATGCGTAAAAACGTTATTAATATTTTTCGATATCCCTATGTTTTGACGATCAAAAAATATAAACTCATTAAACATAAAATCATTACGTAAATAAGTATTTAGTGACAAAATATCATTATATCCAACTAATTCACTTAATGTATGAATAAACAAGTGCCTAATACATTTTATGATCAAAGGAAGGTTAATTTATTAATTACAAATTATATAAAATGGTATAAACATTTTATATATTTAATAAAAACATTTTTGGTAATTAAAGGAAAATGTTTATTCCATAATAATTAAATGAATTCAAATTTTTAACCAAATTCAGTTAAATTTTCACCAAATAAAGTTTTCCCAGAAAAGACAAAGAAAACTGGCCGTTACTGTGGGCGGCCCCATTAATTATAAGGGGCGGCCCCCTTAATTTTAAGGGGGCCGGCACACAACTAAAGGGGCCGACCACGCTCCTCTGTCAGAATTCTTTGCCTATAAATACTGGTTCAAATCTGAATTTTTTCTTCACCCTTTTGCACTAAAACTTTCTGTTCTAATTCTCTCAAAACAACTTCCTAAATCCGTTGATCATAAACATATTAGTTCTTGTTTCAAGTGATCCAATCTTTCATCATTCAAAGTGCAACAGAAGAATACTCCTCCAACATCTTGTTAAGAAGTATTGTAGGCTTGTGTATATTGTAAAGGTGTAGAAGTTGTGTAATAGATAGATCTAGGTGTGTTAGTAGTTGTGAATAGAAATAGTTGTGTTGGGTAGAAGTAGAAGTAGTGTTGTAAAAAAGAAGTAGTGAAGTTGTGTAAAGTTGTGTAGAAGTAGTGGTGTGCATAAGTTGTGAAGAAGGTGTGTAGTGGTGTGAGATTGGTTCTAGCTACTATTAGGACTCGACATTTAGCTTACTGTCGTAAATTGGTGTAAGCAAAAGTTGTGTAAGGTTTTCTCCGCCGTAAGGGAGCTTGTTGACGTAGTGAAGAAAACTCCTGAGTTAGGTGCTCGGGGAGTGGAGTAGGGCGAAGAGGTGCTTCGTAGCCGAACCACTATAAATCCTTTGTCTTGTGGTGCGATCTTTCCATCTCTATCTCTTTACTTATTTATTTATATTGTTGTCATTTTATTTCGTAGATATTAGTTTATATAAGTGTTGTTTATTGATCTCACACAAAACTAGAATCGATTATTTTGCAAACAAAGTTTTTATAAAATAAAATTGACGGAAAACTATTCAACCCCCCCCCCCCCCCCCCTTCTAGTTTTCCACAATGTTCTTTAGAAGAAGAGGTAGATCTACTAGGAAATCTCGTGACGAAAGAAAGTCATTCTCTAAGAATCAAGATGATAAGAAAGGAAAGGGCGATAGGAAGTGTTTTAGATGTGGAGATCCCAATCACCTTATTGGTGAATGTCCTAAACCACCAAGATCAAACAACCAAAGAGCCTTTGTTGGAGGTTCTTGGAGCGATAATGGTAAAGAAGAAGAGGAGAAACCTAATGACGAGACATGTCTCATGGCTCAAGCTTCTAACGAGGTACAATCCGACTCTTCTTATTATAGTGATGATAATTCGTCAATAGATGATAATATGCTATATGATGAATATAATAAATTATGTGAGGTAAGTACTAAAATCATAACTAGGAACAAAACACTAAAAGCAACACTACATGAACTAGAATTACAAGTCTTAGAACTAAGAGATCAACTTAAAAGAATTGAGAAAAATAAGCAAATAGATGTTGGTTGCAAGTCATGTATAGATCTTCAATTAGAAAATGATAAACTTAAAGAAAACGCCATTAAAATTGTTAAGTTTGAAAAAGGAACACAAGCACTTAATGACATGCTTGAAAAAATTAGGTATAGTGAACATGCTGGAGTGGGTCTTGGATTTGACCCAAATAAGGCATCTACTAGTGAAACTAAACAAGTAAAATTTGTAAAATCTGAGGAAACTAGTTTAGTAAAAGACGGCACCACTAAAGGTGGTAACGTCACCACTAAATTTAGTGGTACCGTGGATCCGTTATCTGCTAGAGTCAAAACATGGTCAATCTTAAAAAATTCTCTAAGTCCGAAACCAAGTCACATAGCGGTTGATAATGTTGAAATACTTGTGGCTAGTATAAAGGAAGTAAAAAGGTTCTACAAACTTGTGTCGTCTCCTAAACTTGGTCCTAGTAAAGTTGATCGTAGACCAAACACTCCTCCTCCTCCTCCTAAAAGAACTAATACTCCCAAACCTCGAGATAGAACTCCTCTACCAAGAGGTAACTTTATATGACAAAGTTATCCGAGTTCCTATCCCGTCACTTGGAACAACTTTCAACAACAAAGTTACCTACCATGGGAAGTTTTTCCTTCTTCTCAACATCCAAACCAAATGCATCAAATGCATGAGATGTTCAACACTAACAACCTTGGACCCATGAGATATTGGGGACCAAATGTTTGAGTCTTATTTTACTAGATAGTTATGCTTGAGAATCAACTTGAAATCCGACAAAGGATCTATTCAGTGGAAGCACAAATGGTAATGGATAATTCAAGCTTTATCTCTTCTCTCTAAGCATAACAACGAGGATAACATCATAGGCTAAGGTAAGTTTTCTCAAAACCCCCTCTCTACGTGATTAGTTGTGCATGTAGTTTTCTTGATAACTTTCTTTGCTAGTATTAGTATAAAGGACATGAAAAGTGTTTGTCCAAATGGTTTCAATCATCAAGGAGACATATGTAGTACATTCTCCAAGACTTGTTGATTTCTGAAACCATATCATGTTTTACACATGAGTATACCATGAGAATGGTGGATAACACACTTTTCATGAAGAAATAAAATTCACATTACCTTATTGTTCAAAATATACGTGGATAACACTATATTAAACTCATCTTGTCATGAAATGTACAATGATCACCTTAAGATCATGCGTGACAAGATTGAGAAGAACATGAAGGGTGAATTATAATTATTTCTTGAATCCTCATATATATGTAATTGCTAATGGTATTCCCTTGTTTGCTAGTATACTAATATATAAATATATAGTATCTATATAAAAGTAAAGCTTACAAAAAACTATCTTTACTAACAAATATTATCCGTGGAGTTGAAAGCTCACTGAAGACATTGATAGTGAGAATACGGATAATATCTAGTTACTAGGACATGATAGGTTACTCTATCACTCGGCAAGTAGGCCCAAAATCATGATTAATGTCCGCCTTTAGGTTCGTTTGTAAGAAGATCTCAAAACTTCTTATATTGAAAATGATTGAATATGTCATCCGATGTATTCAAGGCATTGTACATTTGGGAAGTGCGCGATCCAAAGGAGTTTAGTGTAAAGATTATTGGCTAACACTAACTCTGATAGTGTGGGAGATTATGTGGATTGATAATGCACAAGTCATGTTTGTACCTTCACAAACAACTTTTACTATCTCCACCACCGAAGCCGATTACGCAAGCGCTGGAAAGACATGAAATTAAGCACTATAGATGAGACAAGCTCTAATCTCTCGACAATACTTCCATGATGACATTCCCATGACGCGCTACAACAAAAAGAGATTGACTTGACCATAAACCCCATGATTAGGTCTTGCATTAAACACTTCATTATACGTTATCATCCCTGTCACTATGATGTTCAATGAGGAAACATCTCTTTTGAAATGGAATACTCATTTAACAACATCGTTGACATTCCACTCCTAGCCCTCTCATGACTATTGATATATTTCATTGGAAATATTTAGGTCATCTCATCACAATTCATTTTCTTTGTTCAAATCCTTTGGATTCATTCCTGAAAACCTCTCATGACACTCTAAATATTTCACTAGAAATATTAAGTCATCCGTCATATCCCTCTAATGAGTATTTATATATTTCACTGGAAATATTAAAAGTCAAGTTATCTCGTACATTCTCGTTGTACATTCCCGAGAATCACTCATAACTGTCTAATTATTTCACTGGAAATATTGAAGTCATTCCGTATACCATTCCGCAATTTTTTCTTACGATCATCTATACATTTCCTCATAGCATCTAAGGTCGTCATTCGAAATCAAGTCTAGTTCCCAGTGTCATAAGAATTTATTAGGTATAAATTCTATTCTCGCCTTGAAAAATCTCACTAAGTAAGTAAGACATATTCGCCGAAAACCAAAACTGGACAGAAAACTGTCACAGCAGTGCACAGCACACTAAAGTGGGCACGACACCACTAAAATTAGTGGTACCGTGGTATCGTGTACCTAAGACAGCCCATTTTCTTCCTTCATTTCCCTCACTATTCACATTTAAACAAACCTCTCCTCTCCAAAACGCTGCCATAACCGAACCCTCAACCTAAAACTCAACTACACACTTGATAATCAAGATTAAGGCATTGCAATTAAAGATTTTCAACCACTAAATATTTATTAACATCATTTGTAAGTCAATTTGCTTTACTCTCTTTCAATTTGAACCTCAAGTTTGTTCATGAACATCAAAATTGAATTAGGGCTTTTTAATTTTAATTGAATTTCCATACAATTAGAACTAGGAATAGACAATGTATAACAGACATAATTCCCTAAACATAGGATTTATGCATAATTGAGTCATACTATATTTTAGGTCCAAATTTAACAACTTTTACTAAGATTGGATTAGCTATCTTTAGTGGAATCATGTCTAGGATACTTGAAAATGGATTAGGAGTGATCAAAACCCAAACTTTTCATCTTTCAAAATTTGTGGCGCCAAATTGTCGCATTTGCCAAACACCCCAATTCAAATACTTTTGAAAAACATCACTAAACTAGGATCATGAAAGATTTTTCATGCATTGTTGATACAAACTAAAAATGTTTTCGCATGCATACATGTTCTCAAAAATGACAGTTAAGTTACATAACTAATATGTAAACTTGTACACATTTGCTTGAGCAAAAGTAAAGTTAGGAGTGTTCGGGCAATCTTATTAGGTCTATTATTAGAGTCGAGATTATCGCACCTCCACATTGTTTGCATATAGGCACACACTAGATTCATATCTTCAATACAATTAGTATATTATTTTAACTCTTGTTTTATTATAGGTAACAAGATGTTTCATATTTTTGATTATGCTCATGAACTAATGGATGAGTACATCCCTAATCCCTCACTTGAACCAAACGTTCCTTCCTCTCACATTAAAATCCTTCGTAATCTTGAGTCTCGATTCTTTCATGAAGGACGTATTGTCGAACCTTCATTCCTTGATCATGATCACATCACTTCCATGTTCCATGAAATTGGATTCGATTGCCTATTTCACATCAATGAGTCAATTTGTCCTTGCTTTGTCCTTGAATTCTATTGACAAGTTAAACTCATATACAATGAGAATCAAACTTTGTCTCTTCAATTCTCAATTCAAAATCAAATCTTCACTCTCAATCTAGATCAATTCGCTCAAATTCTTAAGCTTCCTAATCATGGACAATGTGCCTACACTGAAGGAATGTCCCTTAAGTCACTCACGAGTCATCGAGAAGAGGATGGTTATTACCACACCTACATACCTAGATCAAAAGAAATCATTGAACATATTCGTCTCCCTCAAAAAGTCCACGGTACTCTTCTTGAAAATGGTCATGTTGAATTCCTTGAGTCACATGTCTATGACCTTGACCCTCTCAAGATTTATGTTGATGAAATCCATCCACATCTCCGAAGATGGGTAGAAGTGCTTTGCGAAATTGTCTTTTGTCTTCCTCACAACCGTGAGCATCTTCCAGCGTGTTGTGCTCACATGTTGTATTGTCTCGTTACTGAGCAACACTACAATCTTGCTTACTTTGTAGCAAAAAGGATTGTAAATGTTAAGGCTTGCCTAGATAAGGTGATACCCTATGGCATGTTGTTGACTCGTCTTTTCAAATATGTCATGAACTCGTTTCCTCATCTCCACAATAGTCAATACCTACTTGTTGAACCCGTCATGGATCCCTTAACCCAAAACACTTACGTCTCCCTCTACTAGAAATGCAACCCAACTCTGGAAGTCCATGATGATAGCTCGGTATCATGTTATAGTGTCTCGTCAAGTGATGATGAATAAGGACTCATCAACAATTAACTATATGGGAGAGCATTCAAGTCAGTGCCACTATTGTCTTAGTATAACAATATCTTTTTTGTATTGATACCTCTAATCTTCTCTAATATTTAGTAGACTATCTTGTAGACTTTAAATCTCCTTGGATGTTAGCTTATCTTGTTTTTAGTGATTGCATGCTTATTACTTGTTGTGGAGGCAAATATAATAGTCTGTACATACTAGAAGTAGATTTACATGGGACATTTTTGGCATTTTGATCTTTAGTGGTTTGAGGCACCAAAGTTTTCTGCAAATAGTTCCCCTAGAATAACTCTTTTGGGTGACCAAAAATAGGCTTCACAGTAAAATTTGTGGTCTTCAGGCCACGGTACCATTAAATAAGCCACGGTACCGTTAAAATTAGTGGTACCGTGTGGTATTTAGTGGTATCGTACCCCAGGCTGACGAATTTCTCCTATTCACTATTGACATCTACATCCCTATCCTCATAAAATTGCAAATAATTGCAATCCTACATACACCTTAAGATTCCTTTAGACCTTCCTAGGACATTTCCATCAACTTTAATTTGAATCACACATCCTTTGCCTATATATTAAGCACCATCATTGCAAGCATTTCTTGCGATTCACCATCACTTTCAACTCATTCTTACTCACTCACCTTGGATTCTATTCAAACTCCACCAATCCACAACTCAAAGAGATCTAGAATGATCAATAGACCACCAAACAACAATAATGAGGAAATCATAACACCACCTTCCCAAATCACTCCTAGCCCACCATGCTGGACTATTACATACCAAATTCATCATCACCACACACATCACACCTATAATCATCACCACCATCCTCACCATGATGCATGGGCAAATCTAACCAACCTCCTTCGATTGATATACATAGTGCTTGTCATCTATGTCATTCTCTTTTGGTAACCTCATCACCATCACTATCCAATAGCCCATTCAACTAAACATCCTCATGTTTAGTGCTCATGAAATAAACACTTAGGATATCCTCTTGGACTAGAAGCAAATCTTAGAGCCTCTCAAGTCACTAAAGATTATTATGTGCTTCTTGTTGTTTTTCCTTTCGTTATGTCTTGTACTCACACATTAAGTATGATCTTCTTTTATCTAGTAATGCATGGGCTTATTTCTTATGTGTGGTTAGATTATTTTTTATTTGTTGCATTTGGTTGGATATTTGTCTTAGTTGCTACATGTTAGATATTGTTCTTGTGTCATCTAACTTTGTTTTGTAGCAAGAACCATTGCTTGATTACTTGGTGTTCTCCAAACAAGGGGGAGTATACATCAAGGGGGGAGCTTTAGTAGTTTTTTTTGCTTTGACAAAAAGGGGGAGAAGTAGGATATAAACTCATACTAAAATTTTTTCGAAACTAGTTTTTCACATAAAATGAGTTTATGTTTTGTCATCATCAAAAAGGGGGAGATTGTTGATGCAAATGATGTCCAAAAACATTATTCTCATCTTTCGATATCATCATGTTTTGATGATAACAAAATGTGAAAACATCTTACATCAAAATTAACGTAAACAAGTTTTTAGTCGATATATCCGATTTCTAAGTTGATCACTCTAGGTATGAACAAACAAATTTACAACTTGACAAATGATCAAAGAAGTGAATTTGTGTTTTGGACTTCAGATTTTTAGCTTGACAAAACTTTCTTTTCAAAAATACATTTTACAAATTATTCTTAAAATATAAAGAAATGTTTTATTTGGGAAATTCAATTCAAAAATCCCCAACAACTATATTTTACCCAAACCAGCTCCAAACTCCTCCAAATAAAAATTCACCACTAAAGACAAAAATTGGAGCATGTTTGTATGGCACGGTACCACTAAATTTAGTAGTACCGTGTGACAATTAGTGGTGCCGTCCCTTTATAACGGCCAGATTTTCAGTTTCTATAAATAGCACTTTATTTCCCAGATTTTGGCTATCCTTTTTCACATACAACTTTCTGGTTCCTATCCTCCTTTTCTCTCTACACTTATTAGATCATTAGTTAGTTTTCTTTTGTTTAAGGAGTGATTCTTTCAACAAACCAAGAATCATCTACATACCTCTACTAGTCAAGAGAAGAACACAAAGTATCATGTTGATCCTAGTTGAGCAAACGATCTTATATAGAAGCTGACTTGAATTAAACACTTAAGCTAGAATGCAGAATATAAAAGCTTAACTTAAGAAGAACAATTCACTATCAACACTTCAATATTATTAATACGAGCACTCGACAATGCTAGGGTTTTACAACCTTGAAGTGTAAACGAAAACTAAACAATACGTACTCAATCTAACCTTAGGATCCTCCTTTTATAGGCCAAGGAGTCCTACTAGGTTTACAATAACTTTCTATGCAAGATAAGAATATTCTAGACGTATATTATATACACACAATCTATTCTATAATTATCTACTTTGAATACATGCATATGACATTAGCAGTAGATTCCTTTAGCAGCATTTTCCCTTAGCAGCACTTTGTCATCAGCAGCAGAATCATTTACCTTAGCAGCAGTTTCATCACAGCAGCAGTTTCACTTAGCAGCAGAACCCAAAACCCAACAATCCTCCCCTAAACTTAATATTTATTTCTAAATTATTTAGTTTCTTCAAAGCACAATTAAACACTAGGAGGATGCTTCCAAACACTCAAGTCTTGAGATGACTGTTGACCAAGTATCTTCTTATACTTTGACAGCAAATTAAATGCCTGATCATCAGTATCATAGTCTTTCTGCAAGTTGATTAATCTAGCACCATTAACCATCTGATTGACAGTATTCCAGTATCTTACCACTGGGTAATCCTTTTCAGCCAGCATATACAAAGTAATTGGTCCAATTTCCAACACATGAACTCCAGAATCTTGAAAGAGTCTCCATTTTCTTACTTTGTATCCTACTATCTCTGTTCATTCAGAATCATCCATTGAAGGTTCATACATAAGTTTTAGAGCTCTCCATAGAACATTGTCAGCCATAGTCTTAATATAATCAAGGTCCTCTGTTTCATACTTTTTACCATCAAACTTTTCAGCTCCAAACTTTGCCTTGTATAACTTCCACAAATCATCAGCATCCTCTCTATCAAAGTAATATAACATCTGTTGAAATCTAAGAAACCTATGAGACTTTCCATCAGATCTCTCAACATCATGAAATGCTCCAATTTTAGTATCATATCATGTAGTTACTTTGATAATAGGATATTTGATTCCTATTGGTATGGCATCAACTACTTCAGGTTCTTCCATCTTGCCAACCATAGTGAAAACCTTCAATTGTTCCTTTAAATACTCAGGAGGAATATGATCATAATCATTTTTGAACTCATCTCCTTCTGGCATAGAACTGCTCCTTCTCCTGTTTTTCTCTTCTTCTTTGCAAAGGATTTATGAACAACACCTTTTCTTTTACCACTTTAAACAGAAGAAGTTGTCTTATCTTCACTAACATCAAGCTGCTTAACACCATCTGCCTCTTGAACATGCTCTACTTCAGCCACTTTATCAGGTACCAACTTTTTATTCCTTTGAGCAAAATGTTCTAAATCTTCAGCACAACCCATAGGATAGAAGGTATCTATTTGTCTCTTAGCTTGTTGATACAAATCAAAAACCTCTTGATCAGATTTAGGTTTTAGTTGCACCAATTTCCATCCCTTCATATTCTTCAGGTATCTTTTTTGCTCTCTTCTTTGTTGCAATGGAGTTGGACCTCTAAGAATCTTTTTCTTCCTTCTAGTAGCAGTATCTTCTTTCTTTTTCTTAGTAGTGAACTCCCTTATCCAAGATTGCACATCAAAAGTTGGAATCTCATTATCTTCAATCTTAATCATCTTGGAGAGTTCAATATCAACATCTATTCTTATCTTCTCATCAACCCATTCCTCATACCTCCTTAAGTCTTCAGTTTCCTTTTCAACCCTTTCCTTTTCCTTTTGAACCAACTGTTGTTCTTCTTGATCAAGCAATTCTTGTTCTTTCAATACAACAGCTGTGTCATGTTCAAGTTGTAATTCCTTGGGCTACATATGAAAAGGTATGTCAGAGTAATCAAATCCTTTATACATCCATTTAGGATCTTCAACTTGCTTACCCTTACTTTTATCAGTAGAAGATGATGAAACAATCTTCTTTTGTTGAGCAACAGGTTCTCTGATTACAACTCCTTTTATAGGTATTCTGGGTGTAGATGATGTGATTGTGGTTGTTGGTTGTTGTGGTAATGATTGAGTTGTTAGTGGTGTATGTTTTGAAGATGATTCACATTGAACTTCTGTAGTCTTCTTACTTAACAAAACCCTTGCCTCAGCAGCAGCATTGTCACTAGACCTAGCAGCAGAGTCTTGTGCATCAGCAGAATTCACTTTTCCACTAGCAGCAGGGTCAACAAAATCCTTAGCAGTAGAATCATGAGCAGCAGCAGAGTCATCAATCTTGTTAGCAATAGCAGCATTTTCAAGTTCTGTAACCATAGAATCACCCAAAGTGATTAAAGCTTGACCCATTAATCCTGTTGCCTTCACTAGTTGCTCAGGCTCCAAAGTCTTGAGTTTTTCCACCACATTTTCTTGAGTAGCAATCACCTTTTCCATTACAACCTCATTCCCTGATTTATCAGCAATCACAAAGTTTTCAGCATCCTGAGGACTTTCCACTTCCATATCTCCAATTTCTGGAACCTCCCCTGAAACCATTTCATCATTCATAACTGGAGCACTATCAACCCTCTTCAAATTTGCCTCCCCTGAACGCATTACATCTTCATTCCTCCCATGTTTGGAAGCATCCTCTTCCAAATGAGTAGAGAGTTCAGGTGAACTTATAACTTGAGAAGTGCCCACTTTCTTCAATATTTTCAAGGAGGTTGAAGATCTTGATTTCAGAAGTTCTTAATCTGTTTTTGCAAGTTGGTGATGAGCTTGGCTTGACCATCAACAACAGTAGAGAGACTAAGAACTTTGTTTTCCAATGTAGTACACTTCACCTCCAAGTTGGTACAAGTAACCGTCAATTCCTGAATGAGTTTCATAGTAGTCTCATCACTTCGACCTGTGTAACCTGGTCCGAGAGGTGAATCATGGACATTGTCATCATTTACAAGATTTTCCGTCAATTCATTTATCACTGGCCTGTCCTCATCACTTCGACATGTGTGACCTGGTCCGAGAGGTGAATCTTGGGACATAAACTCAGTATCAAACCTGGTTTGATCATCTAAGCCCCCTATATTTTCCATTTGGCTAGGGTTACCATCCTGAGAATTAGATTCAAGAGAATCCTTTTCTCTAGACGTTGCCTTGGTTTGGGTCTTATTTATGTTATCATTGTCCTACTCTGCCGCTAAGCTAGAAGCAGTAGTGACAGCCCTTGCCAACATGTCCCCTCCATCAACTAGGACAGCCTCATCTGGTACAGCCATACTAATACTATCCTGAGGTAGATTAGTGTTCTTTTTGGTTTTCCTACGGGTATAGTGTATTTTGGGTTATGTAGCAGATGCAGTAAAAGTGGGTGTGTGATGGGAGTCAGTGGGATTTCCTGATCCTTCACCCTGAACATTTTGCACAAGTTGCACCATAGAAGGTGTAAGATTTGTATATGTGTCTGAAAAACCTTTTCCATGCTTAATCAAGAAAGTAAAAGTTTTGGAAACCAATTTTGGAGCATCATAAGTAGCAGCATGTGATCTGAAATTGGTAAGTTGGTTTTCAATAAAGAGCTGGATAAATCTTGGATAAAGCAAATAAGAACCAGACTCTTTAACACTTTTAACAATCCCCTCCAAAATCAGATTTGAAAAATTGAATGGATGGCCTTTGCTTAGACATACCATTGCAGAACTCATTCCACCCAGAAGTTTTAGGACTCAAAAAATGAAGGAGAAGGTGTACCAAAAACTTGTATTGAGGACAGAGGAGAGCTTTTTGAAATTTTAAAGTTGTATGCGTTCCCTTATATCCCAAATCTTTTAAGCCCTGAAAAATAGCAGAATTGGCAAGACAAGTGGTCTCTGTTTCATCATCTAAGAGAAGATTTTCCCTTATTGATGATTCAGTTACACGAACCTTTTGCCCACATACTAAAGCACTAACATATTTTTCCTCATTCATAGTTTTGACTTTAGCAGTACGCCAAAACTGTTTGATGTAGGAAACAAATATTGTAGGATTCACAGTTAATGCATACCTAAGAGAAGTAGCATTCAAGAATTTTACCATGTCTGTGAAACCTTCAGGAACCATCTCTTCATTCAAAACGACCACACTATTGTGCTGTTCTGCCCAGGTACGTGTACAATCCATGAATTAGGGTTTAGAGAAATTAAGGATAATTGACTTTGAGAAGAATGGAGTGTTAGGGTTTGTGAGAACTTCAATTTGGAGCGTGTTAAAACCAATTGTGAAAATTAATTAGGTTTTAAACCGATTAGAAGAAGTTACACATCCCACCCTCTCATTTACAATCGTAGCAGCATAACCATGTCATCCACAACTAGCAGCAGAATGAAACAACTAGCAGCAGAGTGAATTTAAGCCAACAGCAGAGTTGACTAATCAAACTTGGTCAAAAAGTCAAGAACCCTCAACAATAAATGTGCTTGATACTCCATAATCCCTATAAAACCAGACTAAATCTTTCCCTAATTCAACACGATCAAACCCTAATTGCAATCAATAACCGAATCAAATCGCAATCATCCAGATCAAATCTCAAAACCATGAAATCTTCCCCGAAATTACCAACATATCATCCGATTCATCTTTTGAGGAGGAAGCACCATTTGAAACCTATGTTCCTCCCTTCCGTCCTCCTCACAACGGATGTAGAACCAAGGAACAAGCCTGAAAGAGGAAGCACGATCTCCCTGTTTTCAAAGATCTCTTAAACTTGAATCAAACCCCAAGCACTTCTAGGGGTAAAGAGGTGATGTCCCCCAAGTCTCCATCGTCTTCAGAATCATCAGAAGACCTCGCTTGGATCCCAATAAGACCACCATCTCCAATGGAGCTTGTTTCCCCTTCCTCTGTACTTCATCTGATGAGGATGAGCCACACAACAATCCACCGTCCACTCCTGAAAGACCACAATCTTCAAGGCCAAGACCCAAGATATCAGCCAAGGCAAGAAAGGCAAACCCTCCTCTTCCTAAGGAGAGAAAGATTGTACCTGGGCTTCCATGCCCTAGAAATTGATGTTTGAAGTCTTTTAATTTTAGCTTGTTGTATAGCAGTCTTTTGTAGTTTCTGAATTGATGTGGATGTTCCCTGTTTGAATGTACTCTTTTGATGATCAATGATAGTTGCTTATTTTCTGTTTGTTAACTTGCAAATCATCAATTTTAGCTTTTCCTGCAAAATGTTAGTCCAAACACCACAAAGTATACAAAAGTATATACCGGCAGTAAAATAAAATAGCAGCAGAGTACATTTCAACTTAATCATATGCTTCTTAAGAAGCAGCAGAAACAGATTAACAAACAGCACAGGACCTTTACACACTTTACAAAAACATAAGAGATAAGATTTTCAAAGATTAATCATACCAATATTAGCAATTAAGAATTTAAACCTCCCCACATCAAAGTGTTTAGTGAGAAGATCAGCAACATTGTTATCAGTATGGATTTTAACAATTTGAATTAACTTCTTTTCATAGCAATCCCTTATAAAATGATGTCTTATCTCAATGTGTTTTGTTTTAGAATGAAAAACAGCATTTTTTATTTTGCAAAGTGTGCTGTTGTTATCAATATGAATTTTGGTGTTCATGAAATGGTACCCATAATCCAGTAGTTGATTTTGCATCCAAAGCACTTGACCACAGCAACTTGAAGCAGCCACATACTCAGCTTCAGTTGTAGAATTTGCAACCACTGTCTGTTTCTTGCATTGCCATGACACCAATCTATTTCCAAGAAATTGACAACCTCCAGTTGTAGACTTTCTATCTAAGCAAGCACCAGCATAGTCACTGTCTGGATATGCCACCAAATCAAAAGGTGAATCCTTAGGATACCATATGCCCAATTTTGGTTGATGCCTTAGATACCTAAAAATCCTCTTCACTGCATTGAGATGTGATTCTTTGGGACATACTTGGAATCCTGCACAGGCACACACAACAAACATAATATCAAGCCTTGATGCTGTAAGATACATCAATGAGCCAATCATGGACCTGTACAAGTGAACATCTACTTCTTTTCCATTTTCATCCTTCAACAAAGGTTTGTTGGTATCCATGGTTGTCTTAGCAGGCTTAGCATCTTCAAATCCAAACTTCTTCAAAATGTCATTAAGATACTTATCCTGACTAATAAATATGCCATTTTTCTTTTGTACCACTTATAGTTCCAAGAAGAAGTTGAGTTCTCCCATTGAACTCATTGCAAACTTATCCTTCATAAGTTTCTCAAAATCAACACACATACCCTTGTTTGTAGAACCAAAGATGATGTCATCTACATAGATTTGAACCACTAAAATATCATCTTTTTGTCTTTTGAGAAACAAAGTCTTGTCAATCTTTCCTCTACTGAACCCAGAGTCAAACAAATATGTTGACAAGGTATCATACCAAGCTCTAGGAGCTTGATGTAAACCATACATTGCTCTATTCACCTTGTAATCTTTGTCAGGAAAATCAGGGTCCTCAAAACCTGGTGGTTGAGACACATAAACTTCTTCTGTAATGGTCCCATAAAGAAAAGCAATCTTTACATCCATCTGATACACCACAAAATCTTTGAATGAAGCATAAGCCAAGAATAGTCTAAATGCTTCTATTCTTGCCACTGGTGCAAATACCTCACCATAGTCAAGTCCCTCTTGTTGTGTGTATCCTTGAGCTACTAACCTAGCTTTATTTCTGATGACTATCCCCCTTTCATCTCTTTTACATCTGAAAACCCATTTAATGCCAATCACTTTTTTTCCATTTGGCAAATCAACCAAAGTCCATACCTCTTGTAGTTTGAATTGCAGAAGCTCATCTTGCATTACTTCCACCCAACTCGCTTCTTGTAAGGCTTTGTAAGTGTTCTTGGGTTCAATTTGAGACAGAAAACAGGTAAACAAGTAATTTTGTAGATCTTTGTGACTGTTTCTTTGATGCAGAGATCTTGCAAAGAAACTTTGATGTTGAAGATCTTTGAGCTCTTTAGTCATTTTTCTTGTTTGTACAGATGATTGAGGATCACTTAGAATTTGTTCTTTTGGATGATCCTTGTGAACTCTTGTAGTAGTAGTGGGACTAACAGGAATGTTGGGTTCCAAATTAGTATAATCTACTTCAGCTCCAAACAGTTTACCATCAAGAGCTTCATCATCTGTGTCATCATAGATATTCTTTAGAGGAGGCATATTTGGATCATCAGGATAGTTAGTATCAACAAAAGGTCTATCCTGAGTGTCCAAAGAAGGAAACTGTGATGTAGAAGCAGAGTGAATAGGCTTGGCAGCAGAGTTGATTAAAGCAGTAGTTGCTTGTTTTGGTCTAGCAGTAGAGTCTTCTGAGTCAGCAGTAGAGTCTTCTGGCCTTGTAGGAGAGTCATCAACAACTACTTTTGGAGCTTCATTGGGTATCTTTGCTGCATCAATGGGAGTTTCAATATCTGCTTTAGCTTCCTTAGGTTTCTCTGGAGTAACAACATCTTCTTGTATATCTAGATCTTTCTGTAAGGGTAAGAAAGTAGGACCAACCTTCAGTTTCTCAATCAAAACAATGTCTTCTTGTGGTTTGTTAGTGTCAACACTAGCAATAACAGGTACATAATTCATTGTCTTGGTCAGGATATCAACATTAAACATCCATTCAGGTCCTTTTCCTTCAACATTAGATGTGTTCTCACTAAACTTGATATGCAAATTCTCCTCCACATGTTTGGTTCTCTTGTTATATACCCTAAAAGCTTTACTATGTACAGAGTAACCAACCAAATTACCTTCATCAGCTTTCTCTTCAAATGTCACAACTCATCTTTTCAGGTCATTTCAGGTCATTTCCCGAACTTTGGAAAAACACTATTCATAAATCACTATTCATTAAAACACTATTCATCGTTTTACTATTCATCGTTTTCGAGGTCATTTTGATATTCTGAGAAACATTTGGGAAATTTACTATTCACTAAACACTATTCATTTCCGGAAAAGTTTTCATCATTCACTTGCATTACTCATTTCATCGTAAATTTAGTTTACGGGTATTCAAATTCGCGTAACCGGATTGGTTTAGGTGCGAATTCATTTCATTAGTGCTAAGGACACTGCATACGGACTAGAGACAGTCTGCATATCATCATAACAGCATTTTCATGTTATACCACTCTCAGGATTTTCAAATTACTATATTCAGTACATTTAACGTTTTTACGTATAAGTATTTACTGTAAACGTTAACACCCGGTTTATACACGACGAATATATCTAAATATTCCCACGATGGTCCCGACATATTTTTATATCCATTTTAACCTCATAAAACTTATAACATTTAGTTACCCAGTATTTTGGAAATTTATTTTATTGATAACGTACGCGTATGAATATAACGACGGTTTTCGTGAAAACTAAACAATAATCACCCGATCACTCAGTAAATGTACCCAACATATTTTTAATATGTTTTCAACATTATTATAACTTTATTTTCATCCCGGTTAACTTTGTGAACGTTTATTGCTATTAAACCCGGTACCTGATTTTAACGAATAACACGTAATAACACTTAACGATACACTAGATTTCTAATTAAATACCAAGCACCCCTAACCCCCTCCTTGGCTCACCAAAACAGGCCACATGAACCCTTTTAACCTCTAGCATTAATCTCCTAAGTATTAAACTAATAAACTCTAAAAACCTTACTTTACCAAAAATTCAAGAATCATAAGTCACACTTTTAGATAAGTTAGATTTTTTTCTCATCTTCTTCATTCTCTCTAGCAAACCCACGACTTTTTCCCAACTCCATGATCAATCCATGGTTTTCAAAAGTTTAAAGCACCAAAGTTATTCATTTTATCATTCTAATCAAGATTCTTGCATCAAACACACAAGTAATCCAAGGTTTTTAGCCATCTAATCATCTCATTTTATCAAGTAAGTTATCAACTTTATTTTTACATGAAACATCTTATATTTACTTGTATTACATGATTTCCATGCTAAAAACCATGTACAACTAGCTATACCACCACTTATTTGGTCAAAAATGGAACATACAAACCCTAACTTTTTAGTTATGAATCCCCTTGCTATAATAACTTGGTTAGGAGTCCATGGCACCCTAAGAAGGTGTATGGTAGGATTAGATTAGCCATGTGGTGATTACAAGAGGTTTGGTGATGGTAGAAATTAGTTTTAAACCTTGAAAACTTGATTTGGAACCTATTTTAGACATGCTGTCCCGTTTTGTAAAAATCTGGAAAATCAGTAAACACCAAGGAAACTTTGGCAAAATTTTTAGAAAATACTTTCAAAAACGAATCCGTAGGCGAAAGAACGGATTAAAAAGAGCTTATAACGAAGAAGTTATGATTTTTGCAAGATTGTTGACGAAAAGTATTTTTCTGAAAATAGTTGCTGTTGGACGTTTTTCATGGTACAAAAAGAGACTTTAGACGTAACCCGGAGGAGCCGAGCTTTCCAAAATATATTACTACATACTAAGACGTAACCGTGGACATAAAGAACAAGTAAAACGGACAAGTAACGACAAAGATATTCACGTTTGAATATCGGCTAAAACCATTTTATATTTGACAGCTTTTATATAAATTTGGCGCAAAAACTACGAAGTACATTTTTGAGCTAGACATAATATTAAGAACCAAGTTTTATAACTAATGTAGTATTAGTTATTACGAGTATGTTTTCATCATTTCAAGGATTTCAACTCGAGTATTTCAACGCTAACATGGAAACTTACGATATATATATATAAGTATATATATATTACAACTAGCTTATTATATTTTCTAATAGCAATATTTTTCCAAATTCTTGGATTATATATTTTTGATAACACAAGTGTTTTTACAAAGACTAGAGTGGTATAGAAACATGAGCATGGACATTCATAACATCATTTGGTGATCTAAATGAGATCATTCATCATTCATACTAGGTTGCGGCAGTTAACCGATCATTGTTGTTCACTTCATTTCATTTCAAGTATAATTACTTCGAGGTGAGTCATAGCCCCTACTCTTTTAATCTTTCCATCAACTCTTTGGGGGAGATACATGCTACTACTTGCTTACTTGTACGGCTTCACATAACATTTATACTTGGAAACATTATACTTGATAACATTTATACTTGGGAAACATTATACTTGATAACATTTATACTTGGAAACATTATACTTGATAACATTTATACTTGGGAAACATTATACTTGATAACATTTATACTTGGAAACATTATACTTGATAACATTTATACTTGGAAACATTATACTTGATTACATTATACTTGATATCATACATACGTGATGGTGTTATACTGAACTGTGTTATACTAAACTGTGATGGAAACATACATACATACTTCCAATGGCCCCAGATTTAGTTCTGGGCACAACCATGGAGACATATATACTTCTTATGGCCCCAGATTAAGGTTCTGGGCACAACCATGGAAGTATACATACTTAGGTGAGGTCTTCGGAGATGAAGTGTAGACTCACTACTAATTGCTAAACTGTTGTTATGAACTTATACATATCTTACTCATACTATATATTGTAGCAGTGGGTTGTGAACACACAGGTTACAAGTCTCTTATGACGGGACTTGCAACTGAGTGGATTTACGATGCCTTTGCTGTGTGAACATTCTTTATAAGCTTTTTCAACTGCATTAAGACAAACTCTATGAACTCACCAACCTTTGTGTTGACACTTTAAGCATGTTTATCTCAGGTTAGAAAGGCGATAGCAGGTGTGTGGAGCTGAGAGTCTTAGGGCATGCTTTTGGAGACTTTCACTTTTATCGTTTACCATTCGTTACACTTTAAAAACTTATGTATTATTCTACTTTGGGATCTTTGTTTTGTAAATCATGACTTTTATCAATACGAATGGTAATTTTTCAAAAACGTCTCATTTAGAGTTCGTTTTCTATATCTTGTACTTTGTGCCCTGAAGTAGCATCCCAATGACACAGTCTTCCGCTGCGGTATTTTGGGGGTGTTACAGATTGGTACCAGAGCCTTGGTTATAGAGAACTAGGTTGTTTTAGAGTCTAGACTATAACTACATACATGTAGACTCTCCTCCCTATCGCCTTGCACTTTACATACACATACGCTTGCTGGTGATTTATTTTTAGACCTACGCTATTAGATACTTTGTAGAAACCGTTAGAAACTAGACTTCCCGGTGACTTTAACACTTAAGGGAGAATCCTTTGTACTAAGCGTGACGTTCTCTAGATGCCCATTTAAGCAACGTCTACCACTGAAATATGTGTGCCTGGTGATATGTATACTTGTGAAAGGAAACATTTATAATTGTGGTGGCCAACATAATTATAAGTGCTTCACGACACACGTGGATATATGACTATGCAGACGTAGATCAGTGTTGGCACAACTTAGGAAACAACTGGTAGCACGGTATTATATATGAGGAGGTAGAGGAGCTGCTAATGACACTAGTAACCCAAGTAACGACGGTGGAAATACTGATTTTGAAGCCATCATCACTCGACAACTTGAAAACTTTCTCCCCACTATTGTCACTCAAGTTGGCGATCATATGAATAATTTGGCAAACCACGAAAGCGGAATTAACAACACCAATGGTATAGGCCAGAATGGTAATGGCAACAACAACATTAGGACCGGATGCACGTATAAGGAATTTACGTCATGCAAGCCAATTGATTTCAATGGTGTAGGAGGCGCGTTGGTGTATACTCGATGGGTTGAAAAGATGGAGTCGGTGATCGACATTAGTAACTGTGCAGCACATCAAATGGTGAAGTATTCCATGTGCTTACTATCAGGAAAGGCATTGACATGGTGGAATACGCAGATTCAAGCTAGGGGTAGAGCGGCAGCTGTAGGTATGACATGGGATGATTTTAAGGCATTACTGAAGGAGGAATACTGCCCGGACAACGAGATGCAAAAGCTGGAGGATGAACTCTATCATCTCTCTATGATAGGGGCTGGACATGCAGCCTATACGGATCGATTCCATGAATTAGCCAGACTAGTTCCACACCTAGTTACCTCTGAGTCCAAGAGGATCGAGAGGTACATATATGGCCTTGTCCCAGAAATTCGTGGGATTGTGAAAACAACTGAGCCTTCTACAATTCAGAGTGCAATATTGAGAGCAGGGACTCTGACAGATGAGATGGTTAGAAATGGAAGCTTGAGGGACAGTGATAAAAGGAAGGGAACAAGCGAGTCGAACAAGCAGACTGACAACAAAAGGGCAAGGACCTTTGCGGCGACTAATTCGGGTCAGAGAGAGTATTTAGGCCAGCATCCTAAATGTACGAAATGTAACTTTCATCACCAAAAGACTGTGCCCTGCCGTATGTGTGCTAATTGCAGACAGTCTGGTCATTATGCAAACCAGTGTAGAGAACCAGTGAACCAAAAGACATGCTATGAGTGTAACAGCCCGGATCACTTTCGGAACAACTGTCCTAAGTTGAAAAGGAATTTTAACCAGGGAGGCAACCGTCCAAACTTAGCAGCAGCAATTGAAGGGCCACGAGATGAGGCCAATGAGATTCCACCCGCAATTGGCAGAGCTTACTTCTTAGGAAATCCTATCACCCAACATGTCGGCGGTAGCTCAACGGGTACATTCTCTTGAACAACTATCGTATTTTAGTAGCACTTAAGTCTTAATATAGGACCTATACACAACATTGACTAATCTGAGACTTAGCAGCATTAACCTTAGTCACCCTAACATTAGAAATTTGATTAGTGTAAGCAATTCCAAAGTCGAGCCAATCTTTCAAAAGATCTTTTTCAAGGATGTTGAATCCAGACCTTGATTTTTAGCTTGGTTCTAGTGACTGTTCTTGTTTGATTGGGTTGCGAAAATCGAGCTAAAAGTTAAAGTCATCACTCAAACCGATTTAGCTTAATCTCATGACTGTTCTTGTTTGATTGGGTTGTGGGCTTAAGTGAAAATCGGTTACCTAAATGATTAACCTAAAGGAGGTCTTTTGAGGACTATGCTCGGGATTGGGAAGGTTTGCCTCATCAAGTCTGACCACGAGAACGTACCTAGTTGGATAGAAACCCACATACATAAGCTTTGACACATTTAACTGATTAACATTAACTGAACTTCGGGACGAAGTTCCTTTTAGAGGGGAAGACTGTCACAACTCATCTTTTCAGGTCATTTCAGGTCATTTCCCGAACTTTGGAAAAACACTATTCATAAATCACTATTCATTAAAACACTATTCATCGTTTTACTATTCATCGTTTTCGAGGTCATTTTGATATTCTGAGAAACATTTGGGAAATTTACTATTCACTAAACACTATTCATTTCCGGAAAAGTTTTCATCATTCACTTGCATTACTCATTTCATCGTAAATTTAGTTTACGGGTATTCAAATTCGCGTAACCGGATTGGTTTAGGTGCGAATTCATTTCATTAGTGCTAAGGACACTGCATACGGACTAGAGACAGTCTGCATATCATCATAACAGCATTTTCATGTTATACCACTCTCAGGATTTTCAAATTACTATATTCAGTACATTTAACGTTTTTACGTATAAGTATTTACTGTAAACGTTAACACCCGGTTTATACACGACGAATATATCTAAATATTCCCACGATGGTCCCGACATATTTTTATATCCATTTTAACCTCATAAAACTTATAACATTCAGTTACCCAGTATTTTGGAAATTTATTTTATTGATAACGTACGCGTATGAATATAACGACGGTTTTCGTGAAAACTAAACAATAATCACCCGATCACTCAGTAAATGTACCCAACATATTTTTAATATGTTTTCAACATTATTATAACTTTATTTTCATCCCGGTTAACTTTGTGAACGTTTATTGCTATTAATCCCGGTACCTGATTTTAACGAATAACACGTAATAACACTTAACGATACACTAGATTTCTAATTAAATACCAAGCACCCCTAACCCCCTCCTTGGCTCACCAAAACAGGCCACATGAACCCTTTTAACCTCTAGCATTAATCTCCTAAGTATTAAACTAATAAACTCTAAAAACCTTACTTTACCAAAAATTCAAGAATCATAAGTCACACTTTTAGATAAGTTAGATTTTTTTCTCATCTTCTTCATTCTCTCTAGCAAACCCACGACTTTTTCCCAACTCCATGATCAATCCATGGTTTTCAAAAGTTTAAAGCACCAAAGTTATTCATTTTATCATTCTAATCAAGATTCTTGCATCAAACACACAAGTAATCCAAGGTTTTTAGCCATCTAATCATCTCATTTTATCAAGTAAGTTATCAACTTTATTTTTACATGAAACATCTTATATTTACTTGTATTACATGATTTCCATGCTAAAAACCATGTACAACTAGCTATACCACCACTTATTTGGTCAAAAATGGAACATACAAACCCTAACTTTTTAGTTATGAATCCCCTTGCTATAATAACTTGGTTAGGAGTCCATGGCACCCTAAGAAGGTGTATGGTAGGATTAGATTAGCCATGTGGTGATTACAAGAGGTTTGGTGATGGTAGAAATTAGTTTTAAACCTTGAAAACTTGATTTGGAACCTATTTTAGACATGCTGTCCCGTTTTGTAAAAATCTGGAAAATCAGTAAACACCAAGGAAACTTTGGCAAAATTTTTAGAAAATACTTTCAAAAACGAATCCGTAGGCGAAAGAACGGATTAAAAAGAGCTTATAACGAAGAAGTTATGATTTTTGCAAGATTGTTGACGAAAAGTATTTTTCTGAAAATAGTTGCTGTTGGACGTTTTTCATGGTACAAAAAGAGACTTTAGACGTAACCCGGAGGAGCCGAGCTTTCCAAAATATATTACTACATACTAAGACGTAACCGTGGACATAAAGAACAAGTAAAACGGACAAGTAACGACAAAGATATTCACGTTTGAATATCGGCTAAAACCATTTTATATTTGACAGCTTTTATATAAATTTGGCGCAAAAACTACGAAGTACATTTTTGAGCTAGACATAATATTAAGAACCAAGTTTTATAACTAATGTAGTATTAGTTATTACGAGTATGTTTTCATCATTTCAAGGATTTCAACTCGAGTATTTCAACGCTAACATGGAAACTTACGATATATATATATAAGTATATATATATTACAACTAGCTTATTATATTTTCTAATAGCAATATTTTTCCAAATTCTTGGATTATATATTTTTGATAACACAAGTGTTTTTACAAAGACTAGAGTGGTATAGAAACATGAGCATGGACATTCATAACATCATTTGGTGATCTAAATGAGATCATTCATCATTCATACTAGGTTGCGGCAGTTAACCGATCATTGTTGTTCACTTCATTTCATTTCAAGTATAATTACTTCGAGGTGAGTCATAGCCCCTACTCTTTTAATCTTTCCATCAACTCTTTGGGGGAGATACATGCTACTACTTGCTTACTTGTACGGCTTCACATAACATTTATACTTGGAAACATTATACTTGATAACATTTATACTTGGGAAACATTATACTTGATAACATTTATACTTGGAAACATTATACTTGATAACATTTATACTTGGGAAACATTATACTTGATAACATTTATACTTGGAAACATTATACTTGATAACATTTATACTTGGAAACATTATACTTGATTACATTATACTTGATATCATACATACGTGATGGTGTTATACTGAACTGTGTTATACTAAACTGTGATGGAAACATACATACATACTTCCAATGGCCCCAGATTTAGTTCTGGGCACAACCATGGAGACATATATACTTCTTATGGCCCCAGATTAAGGTTCTGGGCACAACCATGGAAGTATACATACTTAGGTGAGGTCTTCGGAGATGAAGTGTAGACTCACTACTAATTGCTAAACTGTTGTTATGAACTTATACATATCTTACTCATACTATATATTGTAGCAGTGGGTTGTGAACACACAGGTTACAAGTCTCTTATGACGGGACTTGCAACTGAGTGGATTTACGATGCCTTTGCTGTGTGAACATTCTTTATAAGCTTTTTCAACTGCATTAAGACAAACTCTATGAACTCACCAACCTTTGTGTTGACACTTTAAGCATGTTTATCTCAGGTTAGAAAGGCGATAGCAGGTGTGTGGAGCTGAGAGTCTTAGGGCATGCTTTTGGAGACTTTCACTTTTATCGTTTACCATTCGTTACACTTTAAAAACTTATGTATTATTCTACTTTGGGATCTTTGTTTTGTAAATCATGACTTTTATCAATACGAATGGTAATTTTTCAAAAACGTCTCATTTAGAGTTCGTTTTCTATATCTTGTACTTTGTGCCCTGAAGTAGCATCCCAATGACACAGTCTTCCGCTGCGGTATTTTGGGGGTGTTACATCAAACTTGCCTAACTGATCCTTAGTATTCAAAATAGTGACAGGACATCCAAATGGCTTGAGAAAATCAATCAATGGTTTCTTCCCATGAAAAAGCTCATATGGAGTTTTGTTATGAGGCTTCACTACCTTACTCCTGTTTTGCACAAAACATGCAGTGTTTACAGCTTCAGCCCAAAAAGGTATAGGTAGTTTAGAATCAGATAACATTGTTCTTGCAGCCTCAATAAGTGTCCTGTTTCTTCTCTCTGCAACACCATTCTGTTGTGGACTTCTTGCAACACTGTACTGTCTTAAAACTCCTTTTCCCACACAGAATTGATTCATCACACTATTCTTGAACTCAGTACCATTGTCACATCTGATAATTTTCACTCTGTGGTTATGCAGGTTTTCAATTCTTGTGATAAATTCCTTAAGTATCACTGGGGTTTCATCTTTAGTGGCTAAGAAGAACACCCAAGTAAACCTGCTGAAGTCATCTGTGACAATTAGGCAATATGACTTCTTGTTCAAACTTTTCACAAAAACAGTCCCAAATAATTCCATGTGAAGTAAGTGCAAAGGCTCTGTATTTGTGTTCACTGTCTTAGACTTAAATGAGACTCTGTGTTGTTTACCCTTTTGACAAGCAACACAAGTCTCACAATTTTCAAACAACTTTGTGGGCATTCCTCTCACAAGATTTCCTTTCACCAACTTGTTCATTGTCTTGTAGTTCAAGTGCCCAAGTCTTCTATGCCATAATTTGGACTCATCAATAGTGGCTTTTGCAATCAAACAAGTTAAAGCTCTTTTGGGAACTATGTTCTTAATATGGTCACTGTATATATTTTCGTTTCTAGGGACCTTCAATAGCACAAATTTATCATTTGGCAATTGAAAATCAGGAGAAAGGATCATACATTCAGTGTCTGTAAAAAGAGCAAAATTCCTTTTGTCACACATTTGTGAAACACTAAAGAGGTTAAACTTAAGCCCTTTCACAAGAAACACCTTTTCAAAGTCCAAATTCCCTATTCTTAAAGTGCCTCTACCAACAATCTTTCCACCTTTTGGATCATTCCCAAAAGCAACATAACCACCTTCAAAAGCCTCAAAATCTTCAAGCTGAGACTCATCCCCTGTCATATGTCCAGAGCGTCCAACAACTGTACTTGATAAAACTTTTGGCCCAGAAGTAGAAAGTTTTGTACTAGTAGTAGATTACTTACTAGTAGCAGAATGCTTACTAGCAGCAGAGTGCTTACTAGCAGTAGAGCCAGCAATAGAACCAGTTGTGGTTTTAAAAGCACCATTTGATTTAGCAGCATAAATGGATCTAGTTGCACCAGATCTTAACAACACAGCTCTAAGAATCATGTTTCTATTAGGATGAGGGTGAGTATTTTTTTTAACATATTTGTGATTCACCCTAGAGTATTGATTCCAAACAGGTTTCATGTGGTCAGGACAACTATTAATCAAATGTTCAAAGCTACCACACTTATAACAAACCTTTTTCTTCAATTGAAACTTACTACCTAATTTGTTGGAAACTAGGTTATTAAAGTTTCTCTAATTACCCCTAGGCTTATTATTGAAACCATTCATTCTATCTCTAGAAATCTCATTATATTCAACCAATTTCCTAGAGATACCCTTACCTAACACAGGTCTCACAAACTTCACCTGTTCAATTTTAGGTTCAACTTTGGTAGGAATTTCTTCCTTTTCTAAACTTTGTTCTAGTTCAACCTGTTCTTGTTCCTCATCACTATCTGAGTACCAATCTTCAATAATGGGAGCATCAGGAAATTTTCTGCCCTCTACCTTAGGTGTTTCTAAGACACTTGTACTAGACTCACCTATTGGTTTTTCAATGTTCAGCTCACTAATAAAGGACAATTCTTTTCCTGGTGGAGCATAGGCACTCTTAGCAGGAGGAGCAACCTCATTGTAACATATTCCACTTCCTTTCCTCATTATGGTACTCTCAATAGATTTATTAACCAAATCAGAAGCATATTGTTGTTTGTTTACTCTTACTATATGTTTTTCTTTTTCAGCAAGAGCTGCATCCCTATCTTTTTCTGCTTCTTCTAATTTATTCTTAAGAAACTCAATTTCACTGTTTTTCTTAAAATTTTCAACATCTTGTTGGTTAATTCTATCTACATATTCTAGCTCACACTCTTTTAAGTACTCAAGTCTTCTTTCAACATTTTAAATACCTACTTTGTAACCTAGGTTATCAAGTTTTAGGTTTTCAACTTCTCTAATTAGACTCTCATTCCTAGACTTAAGTTCTTCTACAGTGTCAGCACAAGACTTAAAAGAACACACAGATAAATCAGAATCATTAGATACCTCAGAGTCAGATCCAGAAGATGATGATGCATAGGCCATAAGTGCAAAGTTATGCACTTCAGACTTGAATTGAGCCACCAAAGAATAATTTGGTTCTTCATCAGATAAGTCACTCCAATCATACTCTCCCAATCCATCACAAGATACCAATGCAGTAGTGGTATTCTTTGTTTCTTCAGTCTTCTTTGATGCTTCAGCATTTTTCTTTGGAGCTCTACACTCTCTGGCAAAGTGACCCTTCCTATTACAGTTGTAACACTCTATCTTTGACTTGTCAAAGCCAACATTCTCTTTAAGCCTGTACTTGATTTCTCTTCCAGTTCTCTTCAAGAATTTTCTTGCCCTCAAGGTGAACATGGCCATTTGCCATTTAAGATCCATCTCTTCAAGATCATCAGGATCAAGGTGATCTAGATCTTGATTAATAGCCTGTGACCTTATACTTCTAGTAAAATCAGCCAAGAATGCACACAAAACAATATTACTGGTGGAATTATTGTCATTTGAACTAGCAGCAGATCCATCCGCAGTAGATACTCCATAAGCAGCAAAGTGAGATTCTTTAGACCCCTTTGACTTTGAAGATACAAAGGCAAGATTTTGTGCACTAGAAGATGAAGTAGATGAAGAAGTCAACTCTGGTTCATACACTCTTAAGTTGTTGTAGAGACTTTCCAACTTCATAGTTTCAAAGTCAGGCTTATTCCTCCAAACAACAGTGTGCATACTCCATTCAGGTGCAAGACTTCTAAGGAACTTGAGATTTACATCTTCTTGAGGAACCACATAGCCAACATGCTTTAAATGACTGACAAGTTGATTGAGCCTGTTGTGTTGACATAAATAATGCATAAAAACGTTATTTATATTTCTCGATATCTCTATGTTTTGACGATCACAAAATGTAAAATCATCAAACGCAAGATTACTACGTAAACAAGTATTAAGCTAGTTTATATCATTATATCCAACTTAATCACTTAAGGTATGGATAAACAAGTGCTTAATACATCTCATGATCAAAGGGGTATTTAAATTAATTAATACAAAGTTTATTTAATTATATAAACATATTATATATTTTTGAAAAACACTTTTGGTAATAAAGAAAAATGTTTTAATCATACAAAATATATGATTTCAAATTTTTAACCAAAACCAGTTAGTTTTTCACCAAATAAACTTTCCCCACTAAAAGACAAGTTTTCTGGCCGTTACAGCTGGGCGGCCCCCTTAATTATAAGGGGCAGTCCCCTTAAAATTAAGGGGACCGGCCATGATTTAAGGGGACCGGCCAGGCTCCTCTGTCAGAAACTGTCAGAATTTTTCTTCTATAAATACCACCTTAAATCTGGAATTTTTCCCCACCTTTTGCACAAAATTTTCAGATCTAAAACTCTCTAAACATCCTCCGAAACCCTTTGATCATTAGTATACTAATCCTTGTTTCAAGTGATTCAATCCCTTCTCATCCATCATCATTTAAAGTGCAAAAGAAGAACACTCCTTCTACAACTAAGTTCAAGAAGTATTGAAGAGTAGTTGTGCATAGTGTATATATTATTTGTGAAGTTGTGTTGTGTTTGTAATAAGTAGTTTAGAAGAAATAGAAGTTGTGTAGGAAGTAGAAGTTGATTAGTAGTGAAGTAGTGTAGTTGTGAAGAAGATAGGTGTGAAGTAGAATGAACTGAAGAAGATAGGTGTGAAGAAGAAAGGTGTGAAGAAGATAGGTGTGAAGTAGATAGGTGTGAAGAAGTTGTGTAGAATTTGTGATCAAGTTGTGACGTAGTTGTGGTGTGTAAATTGGTGTGTAAGGTTTTCTCCGCCATAAGGGAGTTTGTTGACATAGTGAAGAAAACTCTCGAGTAGGTGACTCGGGGAGTGGAGTAGGAACAAGGAAGGTGACCTTGTAGCCGAACCACTATAAATCCTTGTGTTGTGGTTTGATCTCTCCAACTCTTTTCCTTACTTACTTATTTACCTATACTATATTAGCTTAGTTAGTTAGTTACTATATAATTGTTCACATAGTGCAAGTATTGAGATCACATAAACTAGAATCGAAGTTTTTTAAAACAAACTTGTTTTTATAAATTTTAAAAGGACGTAAAACTATTCAACCCCCCCCCCTTCTAGTTTTCCACAATTGGTATCAGAGCCACGTCTTGCAAGATCTTTAAAATATATTGTATTTTAAAACTTGTAATGATCTATGAAATCTGAAAATTATTTAGAAGGGCAATCTATGCAAAGACCACCACTATTTGAAAGTGACAGATTTTTATATTGGAAAAATCGATTCGAAACTTATGTGAAATCAAAAGATCTAGATCTTTGGCATATTATTACCAATGGTGATTTTTTACCTATACAAAATAACCCCGAAACAAAGAAAGATGAAATTGTACCTTTTGAAAAACAAAATGATGATTTAAAAAGAAAACCTGCTAAAAATAATGAAGCAAAAATGGTTATTTATAATGCGCTACCACGTAAAGAGTACGAAAGGATCTTTATGTGTGAAACCGCAAAAGAAATTTGGAACTCTTTATTAATAACTCACCAAGGTAATAATCAAGTCAAAGATAATAAAATAGATCTACTTGTTCAATAATATGAGCAATTCACGATTCCGAAAGAGGAATCAGTTGATAATGCTTTCGCTAGATTTAACACTATCATCACAAGTTTAAAAGCACTTGATGAGAATTTTTCTAATAAGAATTTTGTTAGGAAGTTTCTTAGGGCTCTTCACCCAAAATGGCTAGCGAAAGTGACGGCTATTGAAGAATCAAAGAATTTGTCAACGTTGCAACTTGATGAATTAATTGGAAATTTGAAAGTCTACGAAGCAATTATAAAGAAGGACTCTGAAACGGTTAAAGGAAAACGAGAGCAAAGCAAGTCAATCGCCTTGAAAGCTAGAAAGGAATCCAATAACGAAGATAGCTCATCTTCCAAAAGTGATGACGAAGAATATGCCATGGCCGTAAGAGATTTCAAGAAATTCTTCAAAAGGCGAGGAAGATTCGTTAGACAACCACATGATGAAAGGAGAACACCTCAAAAGAATAATGATGACAAGTATAGCAAGAATGAGAGAAAGTGTTTCAAGTGTGGTGATCCGAATCATCTCATTGGAAAATGTCCAATGATGACAAGAGATCAAAATCAAAGAGCATTTGTTGGAGGAGCCTGAAGTGATAACGATGAAGATGAGAAAGAAATAACAAAGGAAGAAAAGTGTCTCATGGCAAAGACATCAAGTGAGGTACGTTCCGAAACCGAATACTTTAGTGATGAAAATTTATCATTAGATGAAAAAGAATTAGATAGTGAATACAATAGATTATGCAAACTAGGACAACAAGTAATGGCTAAAAACAAATCACTAAAATACGTAAACAATCAATTAGAAAATGAAGTACTAGAACTAAAAATTAAAATACATCAACTTGAAAAAGGTAAAGAAATTTTTGAAGAATGTAAATCATGTCAAGAGCTTAAAAGTGAAAACAACAAACTTAGGGAAGAAATTTGTAAACTTGATAAATTTGAAAATAGTAGTAACTCACTTAGTAAAATTATAAGTATTCAAAGAGTATCCAGAGATAAAACCGGTTTAGGATTTAACTCAACCGAAGCTTCAATAAGTGAAATTAAAAATGTTAAATTTGAAAGTGAACTCAAGGAACTAAAACCTTCAAAATCTAATCTTAAGTATATACTCATAAATGATAAGAAAATACCTCTCGCTAGTAATGAAGAAATAAAACCGTTTTATAAACCATCTTTAAAAACCGAAGTAGGATCGTCTAAACCTAAAACAAGATCTAAAACTCCACCACCTAGGAAACCAAATAATTCTTACCCTAGACCTAAAACACCTCAACCAAGAGCAAACCAAAATAGACGAAACTTTAACAATAATCAACAAATGTGGAACTTCAATTCATGGGGATTGTTTCCACCATATATGCACCCAAGTCAAATACAAAACATGTTCGGATCAAATAACTTTGGTCAAATGAGACAATGGGGACCAACGTAAAAATATTCACCATTCAAACATGGAAACTTTTGATGTCACCTCTTGTTCGGACTATTCCTTGAAGACTTTGAAGATAAACGCATTGAAGACGAAAGGTACACATTTCCTTTTATTTCCTTGTCAAGAAATGCATGCTTAGTTTAGTACCTAGTTTTTAGGTGATTTTGTTCGGCTCATTGTTTCTTCTAGATTTTATATCTATACATACATATATATACTTAGCTATATCTAGGATCTTATAACCTAGAAAATTCATTTGTTGATTTTCTATAACTAGAAATTGTTCGTTTACGAACCTTTTCTTTCCCCCTATTTGCCTTATTGAACTTTAATGTTCAAACAACACTCATGCTGATGTAGAGAGATGAGTCGAAAAATCTATGGATGAAACAAACTCCCGTCTTCTGTTGCATATGTCTCCCTCCTATATTCTCGTCTTAAAAACCCATACTATATATATATATATATATATATATATATATATATATATATATATATATATATATATATATATATATATACTTATAAACCTTCCACAACTCTCTCGTCCACTTGACAACTTGAAAAATTTCATCCGAAATGATCAAGAAATTTTAATTGACGAAATGTCATGTAAAAGTGTCAAGAAATTCCTTTTGTGCGAATACTCTCCAACGTATTTTTGATTAAATATAAATCTAAGGTATATATAAATATGTTCTTGTTCTTTCCAGAAACCAAAATCACGAAATAGCAAAATTTGGAGGGCGGCCCCCTTAATGTTTAAGGGGACCGGCAGCCAAATGAAGGGCGGCCCCCTTAATGTTTAAGGGGGCTGGCCATCTGATAGCTCCAACATATTTTTCCTCTTGTTTCTTTTGCCAAACACTCCACTTTTTCAAACATCCCTTCCTCTGCTACTCTGAGAACCGTCACCTAACCTGGTTAGTCATCGTAAACCCTGACCTAGTTTTGATTTACACTCCTAAATTTGTATGCATTCCTAATAGACCTACCTAGTTATAACCTAAAGTAAATAAAGGAAATAAATAAAAATTGTTACATTCTTTAAGTATATGAATAGTAGTCTACACTAAACATTTATATTAGAAATTAAAACTACAATATGAAATAACTAATCCTAAGCTTCATGTAATTGGCCCAAATATTTCATACATACTTATTGCACATTTACAAGTTAATGGGACCTAACCTATATCCATTAAAATGTGTCGCCCGTTTTTAAGTGGAGTAGTGAGATAAGACCAAAATATATTTGAAATATATGAGATGATTAAGTCTCCAGGTCCTCCACGAGACTCGGATCTCTTTTCCAGCTTACATCACTTCTTTTCTTATTATAAATCTCAACCAAATGCACATTTTTCTTCACACATCAAACCCTAAATAAACTAAGTGACGGCTGCCCTTACTCTCCAAGAAAGAACGAGGTACAAAGAGGTGAAAGTGTGGTGATTGTAACAGCTTTAGTGTGAGCGTGACAGGGTAGTAATCAGTTCGTAGCATACTAATTCTGGGTGATCGTGGTGGTGGCTATAGCCTGGGTGTGATCGTGTGATTATATTCGAGGAAGGGTTGTGGATTTGGTTCTGGTATTCTCGATCCCGTTGCAATCTGTTTCTATTCGTCCTTGAGGTATTCCTAAATCGTCCTTGTGTTTCATTTAAACTCGACTTGTGAGCTAAATACGTAGGTATGAAACAACAATGAAAACATAATCTATATGGTTATACGATTGTTAAAATGAGTATACATGAAATATTTGTCGCATGAAATCACGAATCTATAACTAGTGTACAACGATTCATTTCCTGTTTTGAATCAGTCTAAATACGTGTGTTGACTGCATGGGATGTCTCTCTTCTGTTTCAGCCTCATACGAGCCATGCCTGTTTCATTCAATTTCTACCCATGATTTAACAGTCTCGACCTATACTTGTTAAGTGTTTTTTTTATTTATTTTTTTATTTTTTTTTATTTATTTTTTGTTCAATATATACGGTGTGCCTGGTAAACGTATGTATATATATGAGATATGAGTCATGGAGATAAATGAACGAAATGCATGATATACGAGATGCGTGTGTGATATCGTGTAACAACATATTTTGGTCGTCGCGGTCTAAAAGTTTTATGTTAATATAAAAATTGTAGTATAAACTTTAAAATAATTTTATTTGACATTTAATTTTGATAATTTACATTGTGATCCTAAATTTTACTAAATTGGCATAATTAACCCTAAATTATTATAATTATCATTTTACCCCTTAAATATTATTAATTATCAATTACAACCTTAAAAGTACTAGATTATTATTTCGGGAAACTTACTAATTATGAAAAACCTACTAATTATAGAAACCTGCAAAATATGGAAAGTTACTAAAAATAGAAAGAAACATCAAATGTGTAATCTGATTAAAAGGAGCTTATAAATAATACGTGGTCATTAATTCGTGTAGATCCAATGAAGGAAGAGTAGCCGAGATTGTGTTATTTATTTCTTGTGATTCGTTGGGATTTGGCAATTGTCTTTCTGTTAGCAAGGTGAGTTTTCGTGGCCCCTTTTTACTTATGTTTTATTAGGGGAGAATGATACTCAAATGTGTTTTATGTTGTGCTCAACTTTTATTTTCTTGGACAAGTTATGTGCTTATAATTGTGCTAGGTGCATTAGTAGTTACTGTGTGGATTATTACTATGTGATCTCATGTCTTGGATTTACTCCAATTGACATGGGAGTATTATGCTGTGTGGTCTCATGTCATGATTGACATGGGAGTACTCATGTGTTAGCTCCAGCTGGTAGGCATGCATGTTGTACACTATATACTTTTGGAGATGAAGAATGTGATGATTGGATTATCGGTTGGTTATGATGTACTAATTGCCCTATGCCACTTTATTGTTTGCACACTTGTCCTAAACACTTATGCATGGCAAACTATGTTTACTTTAAACCC
The DNA here is from genome assembly GCA_030686995.1 of Artemisia argyi. Lineage (NCBI taxonomy): Eukaryota > Viridiplantae > Streptophyta > Magnoliopsida > Asterales > Asteraceae > Artemisia > Artemisia argyi. Next base: position 13,697,566 of record CM060701.1, read on the forward strand.
ACGAACTCACCAACATTATGTTGACATTTTTGAGTATCATTTTCAGGTGAAGAGAATAAGACTGCTTAAGGAGTTGATTACTTGCATGGTTTAGCAAGAGACCTTAGGTTTTTTTTATCATTATGGATTTCTTTTATGGATTTCGAGACTTTGTTTTTAGTATTGGATATCATGACTATGTATGGTGTATTCTTACCCGTTTTTGGGAAGACTCTTTGATTTTATATGATTATGTTGTTATGTACCGACTATCCTCAACACAAGTTCCATGCTTGTTTAGGAGTCATCATGACATTTGATGTTGTTTCATTTATTGTATTCTCTATTCTTATTACCATGTGTTATGACGATTCCATTTCCTGTTGCACCTCGAGTTTCCGCCTTTGCGGGGTGTGACAGAATGGTATCAGAGCCTTGGTTATAGAGAATTAGGTGGTTTTACCTAGACTATAACCTAGGATTCCTCATATAGTATGCATCATAGGAACTATGTGTGCATTAATCTATGTGACTGCATTTTTGCCCTTATTTCCCCTCATTTTTTTATGAGAACTTGTTTTATAAGGGATTATTCTATGGCATACCTTATATGGAACTTGGAGGTCTTGTGAGAATTATGTTTTGGTTTACTTTTGTGGTCTCATATTTACTTGTTTAGAATGTTAACACTAACAGGTGTAACTTTGGTAATGAGTACACGTGTGAATGGATGCATATATAACTATGGGTGGCCAACGTAATTATAAATGCATTACGACATACGTGGACTTGTGAACACGGTTGCATCAAGAAGTATCAACATGTATAACTTGAAGTGGAACCATCGTATTTTGGCTCTATATTTTTATTTTATTCTGATATTATGTTCTTGTCCTATTTTCACCATTCATCTGACCAATACTAATACCTTTCCTTTTATAGAACGATGGCTCCAAAGACACGCAAATCCTCCAAACCCTCCAAACCCACTAATGAAAGCGAATCCGAAAATCCCCCAAACTATGCTACAATCGTCCAACAACAACTTAAGTCACTACTCCCAGAAATTGTCACTCAAGTGGGTGACCACGTCATTAAAAATGGTGGAAAAGGAAAAAGTCATGGGGATGGAAGTAGTGGTAGTGGTAGTGGCAAGGTGGGATGTACTTTTAAGGAGTTTACTATTTGCGGACCGAAGGAGTTTGAAAGTAAAGGAGGTGCAATTGCACTTACCCGGTGGATAGAAAAGATGGAGTCGGTTATGGATATTAGTGAATGTGCTGATCACCAAAATGTGAAGTATGCGGCTAGTTTCCTAATCAACAAAGCCCTAACCTGGTGGAATACTCAAAAATAGGCTAGGGGTGTGGATGCTGCGACAACTATGTCATGGGAAGGTTTTAAGGTGTTGATCATAGAGGAGTTTTGTCCAGATAATGAGATGCAGAAGTTGGAGACTCAGTTTTGGAATCATGCTATGGTGGGATCTGGTCACGCGACGTATACTGACAAATTCCATGATCTAGCTAGGTTGGTTCCACATTTGGTTACTCCGGAGCCCAAACGTATTGCTAGGTACATCAACGGGTTGGTTCCTCAAATTCGTGGTATGGTAAAGGCTACTGAACCAACTACTCTCCAAAGTGCCATACAGAAAGCAGGGGCACTGACTGATGAAGCGGTTAGTTGTGGGTTACTTCCGAAGAATTGTGAAAAGAGGAAGGAAGAGGGCGAGTCAAGTAAGCATGGAGGTTCTTGGGTAAGCAACAAGAGGGCTAAGACAGGAAAAGGGTTCGCAGCAGTCAATCCGATGGCTACAGATAATCAGGTTAAGGGAGGGTACATGGGTAATGCTCCAAAGTGTGTCACGTGTGGCTACTTTCATCCACAACATGTGCAGTGCCGTGTGTGTTTCGTCTGCAACAAACCAGGTCACTTTGCAAGGGATTGCAGGTCAGTGAACAGACAGGCAACTCCGGTTAATGCGGTTAACATGGTGGGTCACGGGAGAGTTTGTGATGAATGTGGGAGTCCAAATCATCTTCGTAGCACGTGTCCTGAGCTGAACAGGGTACCTGGTCAGGCAGGAAACCGTTTGGCTATTGGGGGAGGTCAGGAACAGGGGAACACTAGAAACCAACCAAGGGGAAGAGTCTTCATCATGGGCGCGAATGAGGCACGTCAGGATCCAAAAATTGTGACTGGTACATTTTCTCTTAACAACCATTATGCTACTGTGTTATTTGATTCTGGTACCGATTTTAGTTTTATCTCCATTGAGTTTGCAAACATGCTGAACGTAGAGTCTAGTGTGTTAAAACCCAGTTATATTATTGAAGTAGCTAATGGTAAGGAGATAGAAGTTAATAGAATCATCCGTGGGTGCACTCTACTATTAGAGGATACCCCATTCACTATCGATCTTATAACTTTTGGTCATGGGAGTTTTGATGTAATCGTGGGTATGGATTGGTTATCAAAACACAAGGCCGCAATCATCTTTCATGAGAAGGTAGTTCGAATCCTGTTAACAAATGGCTGCTTTCTACATGTTCTAGGAGAACGTGCCAAAGAAAACCAAAAATCCCTTATGAGTGTGAAAACTAATGAACTAAAAGATATTGCTGTTGTCCAAAATTTTACTGAAGTCTTTCCTGAAGACTTGTCTGGATTACCTCCTAAACGACAAGTCAAATTCCGTATAGACCTAATTCCTGGAGCAACACCTGTTGCTAAATCCCCATATCGTTTAGCACCTTCAGAAATGCAGGAATTGTCTAAACAACTCCAAGAACTTCAAGACAAGGGCTTCATCCACCCAAGTCATTCACCTTGAGGAGCACCTGTCTTATTCATCAAAAAGAAGGATGGTTCTTTCCGTATGTGCATTGACTATCGTGAGCTAAACAAGTTAACTATCAAAAATCGTTACCCTCTTCCCAGAATTGATGATCTATTCGATCAGCTGCAGGGTTCCCGATATTTCTCAAAAATTGATCTTCATTCTGGTTACCATCAACTGAGAGTACATGAAGCAGACATCCCAAAGACTGCTTTTAGAACTCGTTACGAGCATTTCGAGTTCACTGTGATGCCTTTTGGGTTAACCAACGCACCTGCCATCTTTATGGACTTAATGAACCGCGTATGCAAACCGTACCTGGACAAATTCGTTATTGTTTTTATCGATGACATCTTAATCTACTCAAAGTCAAAGGTGGAACACGAAAACCACTTGAGACTAATTCTAGAGCTACTTAAAAAGGAACAGTTGTTCGCTAAATTCTCAAAGTGTGAGTTCTGGTTACAAGAGGTTCAGTTTCTTGGGCGTGTGGTGAATAGTAAGGGAATTCAAGTTGACCCCAAAAAGATTGAGGCAGTGAAGGATTGGAAACCGCCTACTACACCATCGGAGATACGTTCTTTCTTGGGTTTAGCAGGTTACTACAGACGATTCATCGCTAATTTTTCCAAAATCGCCAAACCTCTTACATTGTTGACACAGAAGAATAAAAGGTATGAGTGGAAGGAAGAACAGCAGAAAGCCTTTCAAACCCTGAAATATAACCTATGTAATGCCCCAATTTTAACACTTCCAGACGGACCGGATGACTTCGTTGTATATTGTGATGCTTCGAACCAGGGTTTTGGATGTGTACTAATGCAAAGGGGTAAAGTGATTGCGTATGCTTCTCGACAGTTAAAGATTCATGAGAAGAACTACACCACTCACGACTTGGAACTAGGAGCAGTAGTTTTTGCTCTTAAGAGTTGGAGACATTATCTGTATGAGACGAAGAGTATTATTTATATAGACCATAAAAGTCTTCAACATATCTTCGATCAGAAGGAGCTGAATATGCGTCAGAGGTGATGGTTAGAACTACTCAGTGATTACGATTGTGATATTCGCTACCACCCAGGCAAGGCGAATGTCGTGGCGGATGCCTTAAGTAGGAAGGAGCGAATTAAACCAAAGCGTGTACGGGCTATGAGTATGACTATACAGTCGGGTATTAAGGGAAAAATCTTGGAAGCACAGGTTGAAGCTTGTAAGGACGAGAACATTTCAGCAGCGATGCTTCGTGGGTTGGGACAACAGATGGAAAAGAGGACGGATGGTGGATGGTACTTTTTAGATCGAATTTGGGTTCCTTTGGCGGGTAACGTAAGGTCTTTGATCATGGATGAAACCCACACCACTAAATACTCCATTCATCCAGGATCCGACAAGATGTACTATGACCTAAGAGATGCTTATTTGTGGCCGGAAATGAAGAAAGATATAGCCACTTATGTTTCTAAATGCGTGACTTGTGCTAAGGTCAAGGCCGAACACCAAAAACCCTCGGGATTATTATAGTAGCCCGAGATTTCCGAATGGAAATGGGAGAGAATCACCATGGACTTCATATCTAAGCTTCCTCGTACCAGCAGCGGGCATAATGCAATCTGGGTTATTGTAGATAGATTGACGAAGTCTGCTCATTTCCTAGCAATCCGAGATGACCATGAGATGGAGAAGTTAGCCAGGATTTACATCAACAAGATAGTGGCAAGGCATGGAGTGCCTGTATCTATCATATCTGATCGCGACAGTCGATTTACTTCTCGATTCTGGCAATCATTACAGAAGGCTCTAGGGACACGACTAGACATGAGTACGGCATATCATCCGTAGACTGATGGGCAGAGCGAGCGAACTATTTAGACCTTGGAGGACATGCTCAGAGCATGTGTTCTGGATTTTGGGGGAAGTTGGGATACTCACCTTCCTTTAGCCGAGTTTTCCTACAATAATAGTTACCACAAAAGTATTCAATGTGCTCCATTCCATATGCTCTATGGAAGAAAATGTAGATCACCAATTTTTTGGGCTGAAGTTGGAGAGAGTCAAATGATTGGTCCGGAAATTGTAACTGATACTACGGATAAGATTTTTCAGATCAAGGAAAGACTTAAGGCAGCTAGGGATCGTCAAAAGAGTTATGCTGATAAATGACGTAGACCTTTGGAATTTAATGTTGGTGATCATGTACTACTCAAAGTGTCACCTTGGAAAGGAGTGGTACATTTTGGTAAAAAGGGAAAGTTAGCACCGAGATAAGTGGGTCCATTCGAGATTCTTGAGCGTATTGGTCCCGTAGCTTATCGATTGAGGTTACCTCAAGAGTTGAGCAACATCCATGATACGTTTCATGTGTCAAACCTGAAGAAGTGCATGGCAGATGCAAGTTTGCATGTGCCATTAGACGAGGTGAAGATAAAAAGCAACTTATGTTTTGTAGAAGAACCGGTTGAGATCATGGACAGAGATGTAAAGAGTTTGAAGCGTGGCAAGATATCTTTAGTCAAAGTCCGCTAGAACTCGAAGAGAGGACCTGAGTTTACTTGGGAGCGGGAAGATCACATGAGGGCTAAGTACCCGCACTTGTTTAAAGAGCAGAGTTCTGGTGGTGGATCCAGTTGAATTTCGGGACGAAATTCAGCTAACGGGATGATACTGTGAGAACCATCACCTAACTTGGTTAGTCAACGTAAACCCTGACCTAGTTTTGATTTACACTCCTAAATTTGTATGCATTCCTAATAGACCTACCTAGTTATAACCTAAAGTAAATAAAGGAAATAAATAAAAATTGTTGCATTCTTTAAGTATATGAATAGTAGTCTACACTAAACATTTATATTAGAAATTAAAACTACAACATGAAATAACTAATCCTAAGCTTCATGTAATTGGCCCAAATATTTCATACATACTTATTGCACATTTACAAGTTAATGGGACCTAACCTATATCCATTAAAATGGGTCGCCCGTTTTTAAGTGGAGTAGTGAGATAAGACCAAAATATATTTGAAATATATGAGATGATTAAGTCTCCAGGTCCTCCACGAGACTCGGATCTCTTTTCCAGCTTACATCACTTCTTTTCTCATTATAAATCTCAACCAAATGCACATTTTTCTTCACACATCAAACCCTAAATAAACTAAGTGACGGCTGCCCTTACTCTCCAAGAAAGAACGAGGTACAAAGAGGTGAAAGTGTGGTGATTGTAACAGCTTTAGTGTGAGCGTGACAGGGTAGTAATCAGTTCGTAGCATACTAATTCTGGGTGATCGTGGTGGTGGCTATAGCCTGGGTGTGATCGTGTGATTATATTCTAGGAAGGGTTGTGGATTTGGTTCTGGTATTCTCGATCCCGTTGCAATCCGTTTCTATTCGTCCTTGAGGTATTCCTAAATCGTCCTTGTGTTTCATTTGAACTCGACTTGTGAGCTAAACACGTACGTATGAAACAACAATGAAAACATAATCTATATGGTTATACGATTGTTAAAATGAGTATACATGAAATATTTGTCGCATGAAATCACGAATCTATAACTAGTGTACACCGATTCATTTCATGTTTTGAATCAGTCTAAATACGTATGTCGACTGCATGGGATGTCTCTCTTCTGTTTCAGCCTCATACGAGCCATGCCTGTTTCATTCAATTTCTACCCATGCTTTAACAGTCTCGACCTATACTTGTTAAGTGTTTTTTTTTGTCAATATATACGGTGTGCCTGGTAAACGCATGTATATATATGAGATATGAGTTATGGAGATAAATGAACGAAATGCATGATATACGAGATGCGTGTGTGATATCGTGTAACAACATATTTTGGTCGTCGCGGTCTAAAAGTTTTATGTTAATATAAAAATTGTAGTATAAACTTTAAAATAATTTTATTTGACATTTAATTTTGATAATTTACATTGTGATCCTAAATTTTACTAAATTGGCATAATTAACCCTAAATTATTATAATTATCATTTTACCCCTTAAATATTATTAATTATCAATTACAACCTTAAAAGTACTAGATTATTATTTCGGGAAACTTACTAATTATGAAAAACCTACTAATTATAGAAACCTGCAAAATATGGAAAGTTACTAAAAATAGAAAGAAACATCAAATGTGTAATCTGATTAAAAGGAGCTTATAAATAATACGTGGTCATTAATTCGTGTAGATCCAATGAAGGAAGAGTAGCCGAGATTCTGTTATTTATTTCTTGTGATTCATTGGGATTTGGCAATTGTCTTTCTGTTAGCAAGGTGAGTTTTCGTGGCCCCTTTTTATTTATGTTTTATTGGGGGAGAATGATACTCAAATGTGTTTTATGCTGTGCTCAACTTTTATTTTCTTGGACAAGTTATGTGCTTATAATTGTGCTAGGTGCATTAGTAATTACTGTGTGGATTATTACTATGTGATCTCATGTCTTGGATTTACTCCAATTGACATGGGAGTATTATGCTGTGTGGTCTCATGTCATGATTGACATGGGAGTACTCATGTGTTAGCTCCAGCTGGTAGGCATGCATGTTGTACACTATATACTTTTGGAAATGAAGAATGTGATGATTGGATTATCGGTTGGTTATGATGTACTAATTACCCTATGCCACTTTATTGTTTGCACACTTGTCCTAAACACTTATGCATGGCAAACTATGTTTACTTTAAACCCACGAACTCACCAACATTATGTTGACATTTTCGAGTATCATTTTCAGGTGAAGAGAATAAGACTGCTTAAGGAGTTGATTACTTGCATGGTTTCGCAAGAGACCTTAGGTTTTTTTTTTTTTTTTTTTTTTTTTTTTTTTTTATCATTATGGATTTCTTTTATGGATTTCGAGACTTTGTTTTTAGTATTGGATATCATGACTATGTATGGTGTATTCTTACCCGTTTTTGGGAAGACTCTTTGTAGAATTCAAGATTCACGTTCCGGAGGACGAGGTTGATCAAAATATGCCATTATTCTAGAGAGAGAAAGTAGAGAGAAGGTGAGGTGACACAAAGATGTTTTTATTATGATAAATTATGTTGCACACCCACACCCCTCAAGTGAAGCCTTGAGAGGTATTTATAGGCCTTACAAAAGACAACTTTTACAATATTACATTAGTAGTCCCTGCACTTTATGCATTCTAGTTGTCTACTCCAATTCACGTAAATATCGCTCAGCTTCATTTCTAACAATCTCCCTCCAGCTGGAGATATACGTGAATTGGTTACAATGATTCCTAACAAGTAAATAAAACAATAAAAGTAAGCGCAGCAATGCTGAGGAAGACTTCATAGCTCTTTTCTTCATAAATATCCCCAGCAATCTTTCTTTACTTGTAGACGAATCACTTGCTAATCTAATTGGGTTATTACTCCCTCCCAATTAGTAAGCCATTATCTTTTACATGCTCCCTCCCAAATAGACAACCCGTTTGATATAACCTTGATGCTTGTTGAAGAAGTATCTTTGAATTCTGCCCATATAATATTCAGTCTCATGCACAGCGGAAAATGAATCTTAGACTGATGATATGTAACTTCTTCACAGGTTTGTTTGGGGAGCATCATATTGTCATCTTCAACTCACTTAGAATGCTTCCAGTTCTTCAATAAAAGCCCCGATGTACACATTTCTCCCTCCTGGATGATGACGATCTCTCGGAATCATCATAAATATGAGTACATAAACATATCAACTGGAAGCAACATACAAATCAATACCCCATGAGTGAAATGGCAATAACTATTCTCTCTACAATTCATCTCAGATCAACCTCTCTTCCATTGGCTAATAGTAAGTGACCACGTGTGGAGACAACCCAACATGACAAACTTGAGTGTGAAGTAAAATTCCCCAGACTTGTGACTTACGCTTGTACTATCCTGATTAAGAACCTATATGAGCACAACAACGTAACTCCTTACAATATAGGTAGTGGCATATACCCAACCATCCATCCTTTATTGTATATCCGTCTCTTGAACAATCCACAACCTTGTGTGACACTGAGCACTACAACGTAACTCCTTAAAGTGATAGCTATTGTGAGCATTAAGAATCAACTTATGCGTTTATAGATCTCACACATAGCTAGATGTCCAAGTCTTAATCTCTATCCCATGAATGCTCAAACAAGGATCTCCAAAAGTCTTTCATCCAACCAACCCCTAGACCTTGAGATTCTAAGTACACGCACCCGTGAAACGTCACTTCAAGCTCAAATAAGTAATAAACAAATTATCCCCGTAGTCACCTTTTGATAACGTTCAAAATTTAGCCATTGATCTTTAGTGAATCTTGATCAGGATCTTTTAAGCAATTCGTGGTGTGTTTTTGGTGAAGCTAGAAATTCAATCTCGTTGATTCGTAGTGATTTCTGATTTTCCCTCCAAAAATAGAATTGGAAAATTTTCTCCCTCAAAATTTGGAAATCACTAAGAAATACAATTCTAAGATTACCAGAAAAATTTGAGTATGAAAAATTTTTACGCAAAATTTCGCCGAAAAAAATTTGAATTTTGGCCTAAAAATTTGAATTTCGGGCCAAAATTTTCAACGTTATACCAAAATTTGAATCTCGCGTAAAAATTGGTCGTTTAGCCTCCTCTCAAAAATAAATTTTACTCAAATTTTCCCGCCAAACTCGGTAACCTTTGTAACTCGATAACCATTCCCTCAAACTCGATAAATGCTCCTTACTTCGTAACTCGGTAACCATCGCAAACTCGATAAATGCTCCTTACTCCCTAACTCGGTAGACAACTTCTAACTCGATAGTCAGCTCCCAAACTCGATAAACAGACACCAAACTCGATAAACAGACACCAAACTCGATAAGCCTAACTCGGTAAATAACTCCTAACTCGATAAGAAATTTGCTAACTCGATAAGAAATCAAATCCAAACTCGATAACACATCCAAATTCGATAAACAATTTTCCTAACTCGAAAATTTTTTCTTAACTCGACAAAAATACATTCAAACTCGATAACATGCCGATGAATAGTAACCAGATTCGATTTTTTTCACCAAAAAACACGATTTTACACCCAAAAACACCACGATTCGCCCCCGGTTAACTCTGATGCCAATTGTAGAACCCAAGAAACACCTTCTGGAGGTCGAGGTTGATCAAAATACGCCATGTTTCTAGAGAGAGAAAGTAGAGAGAAGGTGAGGTGACACAAAGATGTTTTTATTATGATAAATTATGTTGCACACCCACACCCTTCAAGTGAAGCCTTGAGAGGTATTTACAGGCCTTACAAAAGACAACTTTTACAATATTACATTAGTAGTCCCTGCACTTTATGCATTCTAGTTGTCTACTCCAATTCACGTAAATATCGCTCAGCTTCATTTCTAACACTCTTTGATTTTATATGATTATGTTGTTATGTACCGACTATCCTCAACACAAGTTCCATGCTTGTTTAGGAGTCGTCATGACATTTGATGTTGTTTCATTTATTGTATTCTCTATTCTTATTACCATGTGTTATGACGATTCCATTTCTTGTTGCACCTTGAGTTTCCGCCTTTGCGGGGTGTGACAGCTACTGCTGTGACGAATCCCAAACCTCAAAACACCTAAAAACTACTTCCAAATCACATAATTCGGGTTAATTCGCAAAGGGCAAATTCACTTAACACAATCACCATTACGTATTGTAAGTTTTTCATAACACATTTCATCTAATTCCATCTAATTTGGTCAAACTCAAGATTATGCATGTTTTAATAATTTTTTTCAAATTCATGATTTCTTTCGAATCAAGTCCAAAATTTTCATAACTAAATGCTTCCCTTAGGATTAGGATACTTAATTAACACTAGAAACTAGTAATTATAAACCCTCTTGTCAAAAAAATTTGAAAAATTTCATACACTCCTTTTCAAAATTTTTGATAAACACATCGTTGAATAATGCTTTGAAAACTTGTTAAAACTAATCACATTATATTTTTATAACTTGTAAAACATGAAACTATATTTTTCGACCAAGTAAAAATATTTTTGTATACGATAAGAGGGTGTTTGGATTATGTCCAAATAATGTCGAAATTAAGTCATTATAATTTTTATAAAACGTTGTTATGATTATAAATAGGGCTGTAAACGAACCGGATGAACACGAACGGAACCTTGTTCATGTTCGTTCATTTAATTTTAACCGGACAAATAAACGGACACGGACGAATTTTCTTGTTCATGTTCGTTTATTAAGAAAATGAGTTGTTCATGTTCGTTTATGTTCGTTCATTAAGAAACTAAACGAACATAAACGATCGAACATAAATAAAAATAGACAAACAAACATAAACTTTATTGAATTCTTCACAATATATTGTTTTATAAGTGTTGTTTTGTTTAAACAAACCAATTTTTAAAATTATAAAATTAAAAGATATGATATATGAACATAAATAGATAAATAAACATAAACTAACGTTAACGAACATAAATGAACGGACGAGACATTTGTTCATGTTCATTCATTTAACTAAACGAACGTAAAATATTTTTCATGTTCGTTCATTTAATAAACGAACGAACATAAACGAACTTTTTACCAAACAGTTCATGAAATGTTCACTGAACGTTCAGTTCGTTTACAGCCCTAATTATAAACCTAAAACTTGCAAATCGGACTTGTCAAGATATATAATTCATATATATATTGACATACTAGTAGTGTAAGTGACTAGTTAAGGAAGCGTTTGGTTTAGTACTAAATATGACATTTTTGAGTCAAAACATAAACCATCCTTTTCGAAAACAAATCACATGCATAAGAAACTCGTAAGAAATGGCTAGGTATACAACCTAAAGTTAATCTAGCAAATTTCATGATATATTTAGATGTTTAAAAGGGCGTTTGAATTCGTCCATAACTACTTACTAAACATCGTAAAATATATCTAGAACGAGTTAAAATTAAAAATAAAGAACATGGTAAACTACTTCTTAGGATTATCTTCTTAGAGTCGAAGCTAGTTTACGTGCCAACATAAGTCTTAAAAATATATATATTTTTATTCTTCTTTATATTTATTTTGGTCTTTTGTATTGTTGATGTGTTTAGGTGAAAATGCCAAAAGCGATTACCGAAGATCTTTCCCACACTAAAAACTACATTCCTAAAGTTTCCCAACTCCCTACTACATCTCCTTCCATTGGATGTGTATATCGTGAAATTGAAGATAGAAACGTTCATGAGGGACGTGTAGTAGATCTAGCCTTTGCTTAATCCGACTACATTAATCGCTTGTTTTCAAGCATCAACCTCAATTGCCTCTATGAAATTAATGAACCAATCATTCCTCGTTTCATAGTCGATTTCTATAGCCAAGTCACCGTTCAAACCAATGATCTTGGTGCTATCACCATCTCTTTCATGATTCAAAATGAATTTATCACCTTAACTCTCGAACAATTTGGTCAAATCCTCCAAATTCCTTTTAGAGGTCAAGCCGTTTTCACAAACGAGTGGGACCTCGAATCTCTACATCGTTGTCGACCAACCTTTGGTCCTTATCTCTCCGACATCCCTCATCCCGACGAAATTCGTCAAGTCCTTGGTGTGGAGCGTGCCACTACAACCCGAAAAATAAAATCCAAAAACGTCCAAATCTCTTCATACCAACTTCTCCTCAAGGAATTAGGCCCCCACATGAAGCGTTGGGAAGAACTCATTCGTGAGAATGCGTTTGGTACTGGAGGTCACCGGGACCATCTCCCGGCGTGCCTTGCTCACATGTTGTATTGTATCACTGTCGAAAAGCCGTACAATTTGGCCTACTTCTTCATCAAATGGATTGAGTGTGCTAGAAAAACTCCCAAAGCCAATCTTCCATATGGAATGTTTTTTACTCGTCTCTATCGTCATGTTATCGAGTACTACCCCGATCTTGACAATAGCATCTATGAATCCATCTATCCCACCTTACGTCCTCTCGCTCTAAAACAAGCTTGACGAACCCGAAGTGACAAGGAAAAATCTCGTCGTCATAGCTTTCATGGATCATCTTCTAGACAAGACGATGACGATGAGGAGGAAAACATCCATGATGCTAGTACCCCTTCGTTTTCCGAGTTCGTTGATAATTTAGAGGATCTTGACTATCCCGAGTATTCAACCCCATCTCCTAGCGATCAAACTGAAGAAGTACTTCATGAACGAACTACCGAGATGCTTAGACGACAAAAGAGTTTGCATGAAGAAGTTAGAGGTGGCTTCAAATCTATCGGGAAGACTTTGAAGGGTATCTTCGGGAAGAAAAGAAGATGATGTGCTTGGCTTATGTTTGTTGAACAATATTTATTTTTATGTCTCTTGATCGTGAATTTTTTTTTTTTTTTTTTTTTTTTTTTTTTTTTTTTTTTTTTTGCTATTTGTCCGAAGTATATTCGAAAGTACTTGTTATTTTCTTGGATATTTGATTAAGATGATAACTTGCTTGCTTATGTTTAATACATGCTTATGAATGCATGCTTTATTATTACTTAATATATATATATATATATATATATATATATATATATATATATATATATATATATATATATATATATATATATATTACATGTATGCTTCATAACAAACCAAAACAAATGTGAAATGTCCAAATAGAGCTTGCTGCAGAAACAAAACAGAATACAACATTTTTTCCAGAAAATTTTTAAAATTTTTTGATTTCTGGGTCGTCAGATGGGCGGCCCCCTTAATTCATAAGGGGTGGCCCCCTTAAATTTAAGGGGACCGGCCATCTGGAACAGTTTTTACACTGTTTTCTTTTGCACCTTGTGATCCCTTTTGCTAGTCCCAGCTATCATTTCCTTTAAAAACTAAACTGATTTTGGAATCTAACAATACAAATTCAAATTAATTCTACTTCTAAACATGTTTTCATACTATATAATCCCCATGCATGTTTAATTCACATTCCATCATCCTCAACCTTCATCAAACCTCATCCTTTTATCATGTCATCACCAAGAACCACCTATTCAAACAATGCCAAGAAACAAAAACTTTTCATCATTCCACCAAAACAACTATTCATTGATCTCACAAATGAAGACAACACCACCCCATCACCACCACCTCAATGCTCATCTCCTAGTGCACCAAATGCACCCTCCAAAACACCATCAACAAATGGAGCCTCTACTTCCTCCATACCATCCACTTCATCCATAAATGACTACATAAACACCCATGTATCTCCTCCAACAATAGATCAACAATCACAACCCACAAATGAAAACACTACTCTTGCACTAACCCTCTCATTATCACCATTGACACCTCTTGATGCACACTTCTCATCATCCCCTATAAATCCACCAACCTATAACCCCATCCCATGGAGCTTACTTGAAGCTCATAGAGACACTTGCCTTTGTTGCATCCACAACCGAACAATTGTGTTCGGACTAAGAGATGAGATACAATACATGTTTTTACACATTGAAAATTTGTTGCATCAACCACCAACAACTAACACAACTCCTCCACCACCATCAACAAACACTCCTCCACCATCACCATCTCCATGTTCACCATCCATTCCTCCCAATTAAACATGCTTGGTGTTTTTCAAATAAAATTGTCTTAAACCATTTTGGATGGCAAGCTCTAGAGAGGACTTTCATGTTAGGGCTTTGGTTTATTTTATTTATGATTGTAAGCCTTCAAGGCTTTTCTTATTTGCACTACTTGTAACCTTTTTAATTTGATCAATGATTATGGTTATGTTTAGTTTCTACTCTTGCATGCTATATACATATATATGTTGCTTGTCCACTAAATATTTTTTTGCAAGAATTCCATATCTCCATTTCTTTTTGACCTCAAATTGAGGGGGAGTATACTTCAAGGGGGAGCTACAATAAAATCGGGATAACCTTTTTGATGCTAACAAAAAGGGGGAGAATTGATATAAGCTCACAATAATACTTGTATATATACTAATTTTCGATTAATGAGTTTAGATTTTGTAATCATCAAAAAGTGGGAGATTGTTGACATAAATAATGCATAAAAACGTTATTTATATTTCTCGATATCTCTATGTTTTGACGATCACAAAATGTAAAATCATCAAACGCAAGATTCTTACGTAAACAAGTATTAAGCTAGTTTATATCATTATATCCAACTTAATCACTTAAGGTATGGATAAACAAGTGCTTAATACATCTCATGATCAAAGGGGTATTTAAATTAATTAATACAAAGTTTATTTAATTATATAAACATATTATATATTTTTGAAAAACACTTTTGGTAATAAAGAAAAATGTTTTAATCATACTAAATATATGATTTCAAATTTTTAACCAAAATCAGTTAGTTTTTCACCAAATAAACTTTCCCCACTAAAAGACAAGTTTTCTGGCCGTTACAGTTGGGCGGCCCCCTTAATTATAAGGGGCGGTCCCCTTAAAATTAAGGGGACCGGCCAGGCTCCTCTGTCAGAAACTGTCAGAATTTTTCTCCTATAAATACCACCTTAAATCTGGAATTTTTCCCCACCTTTTGCACAAAATTTTCAGATCTAAAACTATCTAAACATCCTCCAAAACCCTTTGATCATTAGTATACTAATCCTTGTTTCAAGTGATTCAATCCCTTCTCATCCATCATCATTCAAAGTGCAAAAGAAGAACACTCTTTCTACAACTAAGTTCAAGAAGTACTGAAGAGTAGTTGTGCATAGTGTATATATTATTTGCGAAGTTGTGTTGTGTTTGTAATAAGTAGTTTAGAAGAAATAGAAGTTGTGTAGGAAGTAGAAGTTGATTAGTAGTGAAGTAGTGTTGTTGTGAAGAAGATAGGTGTGAAGTAGATTGAAGTGAAGAAGATAGGTGTGAAGAAGAAAGGTGTGAAGAAGATAGGTGTGAAGTAGATAGGTGTGAAGAAGTTGTGTAGAAGTTGTGATCAAGTTTTGACGTAGTTGTGGTGTGTAAATTGGTGTGTAAGGTTTTCTCCGCCATAAGGGAGTTTGTTGACATAGTCAAGAAAACTCTCGAGTATGTGACTCGGGGAGTGGAGTAGGAACAAGGAAGGTGACCTTGTAGCCGAACCACTATAAATCCTTGTGTTGTGGTTTGATCTCTCCAACTCTTTTCCTTACTTACTTATTTACCTATACTATATTAGCTTAGTTAGTTAGTTACTACTCCCTCCGTCTCAAATTTATTGTCCACATTTCCCTTTTGGGATGTCTCAAAAAAATTATCCATTTTCCTTTTTAAGTAAAAACTAGAGAATATTTTAAGGGTATATTCTCATTTAGTGGTTGAGATTTATAGAGGGCCCATTTTTATTAAACTTTGAAATTTCTCTCTCATGACAATTAATTTGAGACGGAGGAAGTATATAATTGTTCACATAGTGCAAGTATTGAGATCACATAAACTAGAATCGAAGTTTTTTAAAACAAACTTGTTTTTATAAATTTTAAAAGGACGTAAAACTATTCAACCCCCTTCTAGTTTTCCAGATGTTGTAAGTGCCATTAATTTTCTCTCCACTTTCAGCAGTAAAGTTCTCAAACTGATGCTTCAACTTGTTTCTCCTTGACTACTTGCATCATTCCCTCCAAACCTAAATTCAACAACATCCATCAAGTCTTTAGCAGTCTCACAACTATCAAAGTCCAACTGAAATTCATTAGGTATTCCCATTAAGAGAATACTGTGTGCCTTGATCTCCATCTTCCTTAAAGAATTCTCTTCAGCAGTCTTGATTGGTATCTCTTTTCCATCAGCACCCTTCTTTGGTAAAGAGTCACCATTAATGATCACATTCCACATGTTAAAGTCAATCATGCGAGTGTACTGTCTGATTCTCATCTTCCACAGCTCATATTCTCCAGGGTTAAGCATGGGAACCTTTGAAGCAGTCACCTTATGTGTGTCATCACCCATCTTTAGAAGTTGATTAGGAACAGCAAACTTGCAAGGAACAGTTTCTTCTTGATTACAACTTCTAGATCACAAGCTCTGTTACCACTTGTTAGATCGTTGTAGCTCGAGATTTTTTAGACCTTATATTATCTAGGGCATAATAACATTGAATACAATATGCAGCGGAATCAAACAAATAAAAACATCAATGTTATGAACAAGGTTTTTCCCACAATCACCTCTAATTATTATTTGATCAGAATAATAACGTGTTACCTAACTATAACATGGATCTAAGACACCTCAGACCTTGAAGGATACAAACAACTCTAACCCTAGACGTTTATAACCTACGTCTAGGTTACACACACACACACCTTTAGTCGACTACATATTGAAAGACTTAATAAAAACCTATTCCCTGTATTCTGTTTATATAATACAGAATTAGGGTTACAAGAATACTACGAAGGACTATAATATAAATCTTCTTTTGCAAGCAAGTCCTTCTCCATATTTTGTAGAATTTCTTCTTGTCGTATTAAGTCCCTATTGTTTCATTCATTCTTGTTTTGTATCATCAAATCTAATAGACCCAACAATTAGTTTATTGTAAAGTATGTAAAAATTCAAGTGTAAGGGGAATGTTCATTCCCTATGATGTATTATTTTGGATGGTAGGGTAAGAGTGTATGCAAAAAAAAAAAAAAAAAAAAAAAAAAAAAAAAAAAAAAAAAAAGAAACATATGGACTATCATCCCGTTTCATTCTATGTTTATTTTATG
The DNA here is from genome assembly GCA_030686995.1 of Artemisia argyi. Classification (NCBI taxonomy): domain Eukaryota; kingdom Viridiplantae; phylum Streptophyta; class Magnoliopsida; order Asterales; family Asteraceae; genus Artemisia; species Artemisia argyi. The sequence continues at coordinate 13,715,111 of CM060701.1, forward strand.
TTTTTGTTATTTTTCATTTATTAGCCTAAGTCGAGTCTAGTCTTGGCTTAGCAACGCCATATTGTACATGTAATTAACTAAGATGATTAACTCGCCACCAGTAAAGATTGCCTATATCCAACAAAACCGTGTATTCCGTATCCCTACACCTAACGTTATAACCCTTTTAAAAGACCTCTTTGATAGTTTATCCTAGGTGCTTACGCCATGTGGTGGAGGTTTGATCCTTTCCCAAGCCTATGGTAATCTATTTTGCTATGACAGGTAGTGAGAGATATTGTCCATTTCCATATTGTGATATATACTTTATTACACCCGAGAGATGTGAGTATCTAAACACTATTTGTGAGGTGCTAGTGTATGACCTCCGTGCTTGTCTTTGATCTTTAGTGGAACGATTATTTGTTGTAATTACTTTTATATTAGTGTTAAATGACCTCTAACTTGTATTTTGACTAGAATAAAAGTGCATTTGCTTGAGGACAAGCAAATATCAAGTGTAAGGGTATATGATGAGGCAAAAAATGATCCGTTTTTAGGGGGTCATTTAAGCCGGAATTTGAATTTATTTGATGAAATATTGCCCTAAATCGTTCCTTTTGTGATTTTAGGTACTTTTGGAGTGAATTCTAGAAAAGGAACCATTTTGGACATTTTTGGAGCATAAAAGTAAAGAAAACGGCAAAGTCTTAATTTTTCTTGCCCTCTTGTAATAGGTGATTTGCCAATTCCTATTTTTACTCAAATATAGTGTATCATGACTAATACGACTAACCATATGCATAATGGCATTCCGTCAAGTATTAGTGGGATCGGAGGTCAATCCTTAACAGGGTTCGAAGCTGTTCACTATATTCGCGCTCACATACAAGTGATTAATGGCTCATGATTGAGGGACTTTATGGCGATAAAGGTAACTTAGGCAATATCAAGGTAATAATGTAACTAGAGTATTTGTGCTCTTCCTTGCAATTATTTCTGTTGAACATAGAAATATCATATAGAGATAATGGAATCATTCAGGATGTTATAGTATAGTCAAGTATCATGCCACAATAATCACTTTGGAAACATTATCATCTGAGTATCAGTATTTCAGTTAAGTAATTCGCCAGTAACATATATTTATCACATCTTAAGTCATAAACTTCATCAGGTAACTATTAATAAGGAAATTGATTTGAATCATGTAATTTATTCATATACTTATAAAGTTATCAAAGTATATGTAAGCATGTATCTCCCCCAATGAGTTAAAAACAAGTATTGGAAATGGGGCTATGACTCACTTTGATTGATAATGGAATGATGAAAAGTAAAGTCGGATGAGGTTATGAGAATGATTATGGAAACGTCTTTAATACGGAACCTGATAATTAAATTTATTTGAGAATCTAACCAAATACTATTTGTTAAATGAATAACAATTAATCGTTATGTTGAAAAGATGATATGCAAATGAAATTCTTATTTTTATAATTAGTAATATAACATATATGTTATTTAAATTATTAATCGTTATGATGAAAAGATGATATGCAAATAAAATTCTTATTTTTATAAGTAATACAACATATATGTTATTTAAATTATTTCCAAAGTTTTCCTTTTTGAACCGTGATAAAAAAATACGTAAAAATGTCTAGTTAAAATATCGTTATATATATTATTAACGTAAAAATAAAATGTAATTAAAATGCATAAGACGTGATGTGGTGACGAAAATAGAAAATAAAATAAGAATATCAAATATAATATGTGGGTCCTTGTCCTTTTTCCAATTTTACACTTTTTATCCTAACGGCGTTAGCGTTGCACCGTTAGTCCTTATTTTATAATATTTGCATTTATAGTCCACTACTTGTCCAATATAGCATTCTAAGCTTGGAATATTAAATAATATCAATTTTTATCCTAAACTTTCTGTTTTGGTAGTTTCAGTCCAAGTTTAAATGGTTTGGCAATTTTAGTCCTTCTAGGTGTTGTCGCGTTACATTTTTAGTCCAAAGTTTACAAAAATTATGAGAAAAATTCTATAAAAATTTCCGAGGCTTATTTTATTAATAACAAACCTATTTTATCTTCTTATTTGCTTTATAGCTTATTTTTCAGCTTATGGGCTTCTAACGAGCCAAATACTAGGTCCATTAATGTTTTAAAATCCGTAAAGCGTGAGACGAGTTGAGCTCATCAAAAGATCATTTTTCATGTTCTAAATTTATATCAAAAGACTTTAATAAGCCAGCTTATTTCAAATAGCTTAAAACTGCTTATTGGGCTGAAAAGCCCAACTCGCTAATTTGAGTTGTTTTAGTAATCAGTTTCTGCGTTTCACTTTGATCAAAATAGAGTGTCGAGATGCGATTATTTTTACAAGTTTTCTATACGAAAGTGGTAGTTTTCTAGGTGGTCTAATAGGTTGTATAAAAATATTGGGTGCTCGTTAACTTAGATTTCGATATATAGGATCGTTTTCAAGGCTGTTGGAACTTTTAGTATATAAGTTAAATGACTTAGAAATTTTTTAAGTGTTTGGCAGAATTTAGATTCGAATGAGACGTGATTAAAAGATGCATGCAATGTGAAAATAAACGTGAAGTGAGTGTGCTACGTGACTTCTATACCTTCAAAGATGGAGGCTAGTCACGCTCGTGTTTTTATATGTGTATGTACGTACGTAAATATGAACATGAAATAAAATATGTTCGACATGAATTAAAAAAATGATGCATGGACGTTTGTTTAACGTGTAGAATGAATTCAAGAGGATTAAGAAGAACTTACAACACCACTAGAGTGGTAGAGAGGCGTTTGTGAGGGAAGAAAACACAAGAAATCTCGCGTTTAACTTGTAACTCGAATAACGTTTAAAAAAATAAACCCGATACACTCCAAATCTTCCAAGTTTGCGAATGGTACACTTCTGGTCGATCAAGATGTTTGAAGGATGGTAAAGGAAGTTTTTATGAAAGCTTTTGATTGATAGAACAAGAGATGGAAGGTGATATATTTATAGTGAAGATTTTGTATACGTAATGTGTAAATAATTGATGGAATAAGTTTTTACTATGTTGTGTCAGTACTTGCAAGACTTATGTGATTCATTTACTGCTATCTAGAACTTTAGAAATGGTTGTGAGAGCATGAAATAAGGAAATTGGTCTTTGTGATATTATGCATGTCGACATGCATATAAAACCATACATGAATTGGAAAAATTTGGTGAGGCTTGGTTCTAGCTGATGAAACTCATTATTAAACATGAAAACATGCTTGAAATATTATTAGAATCATTTAGAAACAAACCAGGATTAAAACAGTTGAGTTTTGAATATAAACTTATGTCGAGTGGGTTGGATTTTTGTCAAACACTTTGCCCTCAAAAAACGTATCAATACTCGACTTATGGAGCTGAGATTCGACACACTAATAGTTGGCTAGGTGAGAAACGAGATGATGCAAAAACATACATGTGTCGTGTTTAAGATTTGAGAGAACGAGAGTCGTTTTGGAGGGACGTTTCTAGTCGATAATTCAAATGAAATGAAATTTTGGGCTTTAAACATGGGCCGGATGAATAGTACTCGAGAAGGAAATGTTTGGGCTGGAATATTAAGGGCCCGATTAGTATTAATTTAGGATTAGTAAATTTTTAATATTTTGTTAAACGTGTCGAGAACTTGTTTCGTCGTTTGGTGAATTCTTTGATATCGTAATCGTGACCATTTAATATAATAAGAATATTTCAAATTTTCCTGTAAAAATGGTGATTAAAATAATGACAGAGATTAATATATAATTAACCGTTGTTAACTATATGGATTTTTGCAGGGTTTTACAGTACCCACGTGTCATTCTGAATTTTGTCCCGAAATTCAAGTTTAACGTGATTACTTGAGTAAAGAATTTTGAACAGAGGGTTGTCGAGAGATTTTTATTCCTAAAATTAAGGAAATGTGATTCAGTTAGTGATGCGTAGGGATTGCACCAAGCTTTACCTCTCGAGGGATCTCGAGAAGCTTACAACCCCCACCAGGCAGTGTACCTGATCGATGTAGTATAGTATAATGACAAGTACCGGGGGATTGATCGTTCAGCTAGGAATAGTGTCGCTAGGATTAGAAAACCTAAAGACTAGGTCTAGAGATGAGGGATGATTCTTTTTATATTTTTATATTTTTTAGAAAAGCAAGTAAAAATCTCGGGTTTGAAGGATTTAGGCGGAATTAGTTGCTAGTCAACTAACCCAATACTAAGATGCAATCAAAATAAAATACTAAAAATGAAATTAAACTAAATTATACTAAGGTTGTGAGCAATATGTGGGAGAAATGTGTTTACTTAGATTTCACTACTCCCTAGATATCTTTTACACGTTAATTACTTGTTATAGTTGCGTGGATGACGGATTGTATTCCTTAATACCATTCATGGGGTGGCGTACTTACTTCCCCAATCCTATGAGTGCCTACTTCACTCCTATGTCGAGCCGGCTAAGAAGATCCTAACCTGGGATCATTAGAATTTACTCATGCATTAAATACAACCAATAAAACTTAGAACACATCGGTTCATGTTTCCTAAGACGTTCAAGCATGTTACACAATGGAGATCTGCCAGTTTTCTTAAGCCTAACATTGAAATCATTCATCCAATACAACCAGAAACAAGTAATCAACACATAATTAACATCTAGGTTTCATTAGATCTAAGCAAACACAAGATAAATCTAGCCTAGCATGTTGAAATTAAGACAAGCACAAGATATAGACAACCAACACATAGACATATTGATTGAATTAAAGAGAAGACTTATCTTAATAGCACATGAAAGGATTCAAGGGGTGAAAACCCTTGAATATACTGTAAAAGACGAGCTAGGGTTCACAAAGTTCGGCCCTAGGGTTTCTCCACACAAGTTCCTCTCAATGAATGAAAAATAGAAAACTGTATATAGAGTTTAAAAGGTGACGGAGTCAAGAACAAATGTCTGACGCCGTCATCTCGTCGCCAAATAGTTCCTCGGACTGCCTAGATCTGGGTCTGACGCCGTCATGTAATCTCCTTATGCAGGCCGTCACAAAATTAACTCTTGACGCCCTTCTTGTGACGCCGTCAGGTTTGCACTGGGTCGTCACCACTTTTACTCTTGACGCCGTCATGATTTTCCTCTTGACGCCGTCAGGTACTGTTCTCAGCATGGAAAATTAAGTCTTTGGCGTTTTCTTCACTTTTATGCTCCAAAAACGTCCGAATTGCTTCCTTTTCCAGATTTCACTCCCAAAGTACCTAAAATCACAAAAGGAACGATTTAGGGTAATATTTGATCAAATAAATTCAATTCTGGGCTTAAATGACCCCCTAAAAGTGGTTCATTTTTCGCCTCATCATATACCCTTACACTTGAGATTTGCTTGTCCTCAAGCAAATGCGCTTTTATTCTAATCAAAATACAAGTTAGGGGTCATTTAACACTAATATAAAAGTAATTACAACAAATAATCGTTCCACTAAAGACCAAAGACAAGCACGGAGGTCATATACTAACACCTCACAAATAGTGTTTAGATACTCACATCTCTCGGGTGTAATAAAGTAATATCACATTATGGAAATGGAAAACATCTCTCATTACCTGTCATAGCAAAATAGATTACCATAGGCTTGGGAAAGGATCAAACCTCCACCACATGGCGTAAGCACCTAGGATAAACTATCAAAGAGGTCTTTAAAAAGGGTTGTAACGTTAGGTGTAGGGATGTGGAATACACGGTTTTGTTGGATATAGGCAGTCTTTACTGGTGGCGAGTTAACAATCTTGGTTAATTACATGTACAATATGGCGTTGCTAAGCCAAGACTAGACTCAACTTAAGCTAATAAATGAAAAATAACAAAAACATAAAATAAACATAGAATGAAACGGGATGGTAGTCCGTATGTTTTTTCTCTTTTCTTTTTTCTATTTTTTTTTCTTTTTCTTGGTTTTTTCAATTTTTTTTTTTTTTTTTTTTCTTTTTTTTTTTTTTTTTTTTTTTTTTTTTGCATACACTCTTACCCTACCATCCAAAATAATACATCATAGGGGATGAACATTCCCCTTACACTTGAATTTTTACATACTTTACAATAAACTAATCTAATGACTCGAATTAAGATAATCAAAACACTTGGAGTACTTTTAAGATTAACGCACATATGGGGGTAATAATATAATGTTCTTCCCCATTACTCCATAACATAAGTACTTTACCCATGAGTCTCAATCGTCCCAAATCAATATGTACAAGGATATGACTCGACTTAGCAACCAAGTAATCAATTAGATAATTAACTTAGGGTTTAACAAATAACAATAATGCACTAAAGATGAGTGCATACACGGAAGGCTAAGGAGATTTGGTTGTACATTTAAGTGGGGTGTAACAAATTCTTCCTTTAAGTAAGATGCTTAAAGTTAGAAACGAAAAGATAGGCTCGGAGGGGTGTACTAGGGGTTTCGTGTACTAAAAATGAGTACAACGCTAAGGTGTGGGAAAAATAAGTTGACTTAACTAGCCAAATAATATGACTTAAATGGTCAAGTAATTATGATACGGGTTTAACACAAGGGTGATCCTAATGCCTCTTATCATGTAGTAAATCCTACTACACGAATGTAGTCTCACTAGCGGTCTCGGGATGCATCACTAACGCAAGTTCTAGAATCTAAATGCTACCGGTACACTCATAAGCACTAATAGTAAATGCTTTTCCTATCAAATCTAAAGGCGAACCTCACATATTTGGGTGGAAAATTTTTCTGAATGATACGGTTATGTGCTAGTCATACAATCTCCTATCCATGAGACGCTTGCTATGGCTAAAGTTTCACTCCTAAATGTTGTAAAAAAAATTAAATTTGGCGCTAAAATTACACTAACAAGTATTTCTCATAGCTTTATTACACATCTACTATTAAACAAACAAACTCAAGCGAAAGTGTATCTGTAAGGTATCATCATTTTACCCTCCCCTTACACTTAGGATGAACATTGTCCCCAATGTTCAAGTAAAGAATGTAAAAGTGAATTAAGTAAAACAAATGAAATCAAATACTCCCCTGATTCGCTCGGTATGGATAATGAGGTGGCCAGGTTAAATCTTCCTCCAAGAAAATGAACAATCAAAGCTTCCCTTCCAGAATAATAATCATCTTCTTGTCATACATAACCTGTAAAAACCTGAGAAAACAGACAAGGCAACCTCGCATAAAATCGGCGGCAATCTACATATACTAATAAATCCTAGAAAACAAAATAAGATATAATGCTTATGGAATGATGTTTGCAGATTTCCTGGAGATTATAAAACTAATAATTCAACAAAAACTTTAAAACTCCGTTAGAAAAACAAAACTGGTAAAATTTCCAGATTTTTACACGTGACGCCGTCAAGAGTACACTCGTGACGCCGTCAGAAGTGACCTGCAGAAATTCTTATGTTAAGTTTCCAGAAAATTTCTGGAAAAACTTGGTCCTACTTCCTGGAAAATCCTACAAAACTTCATTATGACTCGATACAAGCATTTGACTCTAACAAATACGAATATACATGTTCACTTAATATTGTGGAGAATCATGATCGGTTTTGTTTCTTAAAAACATATTTGGGGTTTCCCCTTACACTTATCTTTTGCAAAAATACCTTTGGGTGAAGTTAAGACTAGGCCAAACAACAAACTAAAGTATTTCCACTATTTAGTTTTGAAACATGATCTACCAACAATAGAATTAAAGCATGCATACGGAAGCAAATAACAAACAAACAAAATAAAAATCACACAAAACATGGGTTGCCTCCCAAGAAGCGCTTTTCTTTATTTACGAGTCTTGTAGCTAGACTCAAGGTCATGGGTTACTAAGTGACCTCATCGTTGGTTTCACTCTCTAGGAAGTCTTCTAAGCCAGTTTTGTACTCCGGACCTAGTTGCAAGCATTCTTTGTAGAAACCAAGCATCCTATTCTTCACATACTCTACTCCTCTACGTCTATCCTCATCATTCCTATAATAAGCCGCTTGTTTGTGTTCCTTTTCTATATTAGAGAGAAGGCGGTATTGCTCAATTTTGTAGGGCATTTGGTAGGCAATCTCATCATTTTCTTCCTTGAACCTAACTATCCCTAAAGTCGGATCATAACTCATCCTAGTGGCCTCAACAAATGGTTTTCCGAATATTACTTGGCTTAGGCAATCATCTATCACCGGACGAGTGTCTTCTACTATCACAAAATCGATCTCATAAGTGAAATTACCTATAATCACATGCAATCCCTTCACTCTTCCTACAAAATTACTTATCAAATTCTTATTGGGCATCATCCTATAATCAAGTTGTTTCTTCATCACCCAATTGTAATAAGTCCTAGTCATGATGTTTACAGGAGATCTAGGATCGATATAAACTTTCCATATATGCATGTGCCCGATGTTGCATGGTATGTTGATGTTAGAGGGGTCTCCCATTTTGAAAAGGGGTGTGCCAAGGATATATGGTGTCTCGGGACTATCGAATAAATCCTTATGGTATTCCCGTTCTTCCTTGGTAGGCAACTTACCAAAGTGCTTTTCTATAGTCTCTACTTCATCTAACTCTTCTCCCTAATTAACCTCAACTTCCCTAATTTCATCCCTAGTCTCGGTTTCTATTTCAACTTCATCTTTGTCACTTTCTTCTATATTCTTATCTATTGGCTTAATGGTGACAACATTGACAAAGTGGACATGTTTGGATGATGAGGAGTCCTTAATTTGGATTCCATTATTGGTGTCCCTAGTGTCCTTCCTAGGTGTGGTTAACGCTTGGTTGTTGAGGGCTTTCAACAAGTTGTCTATCTTGTTGGTCATCTCCGTTTGTTGTTGGTTGAATTCGGTTTCAAACCTAGATATGCGAGCTTCTTGAGATGCCATGAACTTAGACATCAATCCTTCAAGATTGTTGGTACTACCATAGTTGTTAGAAGGATTGTTGTTGAAAGTACGGTTGGAGGGTGGACCGTTAGGTTGGTAACGATTAGGCGGATTGGAAGAATTGGCATGATTTTGTTTCCACCTAAGGTTTGGGTGATTTTTCCAAGAAGGGTTGTAGGAATCACCGTAAGGGTTTAGCTCGGGTTTGAAAGTGTACCACTTATCTCCCGCTTCGTCGGTACGCGAGCATGCGTAGTCCGCAAAAGCTGTTCCAGGGAGTTCCTCACAATCACGAGTGTCATGGGGACCACTACGTAATTCGCATGAAGAAGTGATTTTGTTCACTTGGCTTGAAGGCTTAGGAGCTTCGTAAGATTTCATGAGAAACTTGACTTGGTCCTCAAGTTCCATGATACTATGGTCGCGAGTGCTAGAGTTGTTCGAAGGCAAAGATATTGCCTTGACCGTTTTGTTCAAATCATGGGGATCATTCCAACTTTCTTTGTCATAGAGAGCAAGATCTTCTATGAGTTCCCATGATTGTTCCGCACTTAGATCACGTAGCTTACCACCGGCCGATTGGTCAATGGCTCGCCTTGTGGAGAGATCGATATGGTCATAGAAGATTTGGACTTGGAGCCAAAGATCTATGCCATGATGAGGGACTTTTTGGAGTAAGTCCTTGAAACGAGTCCATGCTTCATAAAGAGTTTCACCTTGACGTTGTTGGAACATCAAGATGTCATTTCTAAGCTTGGTAGTTCTCCCCGGTGGGAAAAATTGAGCAAGGAAACGAGTGGTGAGATCATCCCATGTGGTGATGGATCCCGCGGGCAAACGTTCAAGCCATTGACTAGCTTGATCACGTAGAGAGAATTGGAATAGGCGTAATCGGGTTGTCTCTCTAGTTGCAACATCTAGGTCTATGGAATCTACGATTTTAAGGAAGTCCTTAACATGTTGATTTGGATCTTCGGAACGAAGTCCATGGAATGCACATCCGCTTTGCACCAACCGGATGGTGTCGGATCGCAAGGGGGTCATATTGGCTCCGGTGAGCTCAATGGTGTTTCGGTAGCCTTGGTGGCTAGGTCGGGAATACTCTCCTATGGTTCGGGGCCTAAGAGGTTCTAGTGGTGGGTTTTGTTGTGGTGGGATGACGGGTTCAAAGATATTCCCATCGTCCATGATGTCGGGTGGTGAAGAGTTACGAACAAAAACACAAAGAAATAAGATAGACTAAAGAAAACCTAAAAATAAAAATAAATCTTACTAGAAAGGAATCTAGCAAGTAGACCTAATAAAAAGAGATTCTAACCTAAACAATAACTATTCCCCGGGCTGCGGCGCCAAAAACTTGATGCGTAGGGATTGCACCAGGCTTTACCTCTCGAGGGATCTAGAGAAGCTTACAACCCCCACCAGGCAGAGTACCTGATCGATGTAGTATAGTATAATGACAAGTACCGGGGGATTGATCGTTCAGCTAGGAATAGTGTCGCTAGGATTAGAAATCCTAAAGACTAGGTCTAGAGATGAGGGATGATTCTTTTTGTATTTTTATATTTTTTAGAAAAGCAAGTAAAAATCTCGGGTTTGAAGGATTTAGGCGGAATTAGTTGCTAGTCAACTAACCCAATACTAAGATGCAATCAAAATAAAATACTAAGAATGAAATTAAACTAAATTATACTAAGGTTGTGAGCAATATGCGGGAGAAATGTGTCTACTTAGATTTCACTACTCCCTAGATATCTTTTACATGTTAATTACTTGTTATAGTTGCGTGGATGACGGATTGTATTCCTTAATACCATTCATGGGGTGGCGTACTTACTTCCCCAATCCTAAGAGTGCCTACTTCACTCCTATGTCGAGCCGGCTAAGAAGCTCCTAACATGGGATCATTAGAATTTACTCATGCGTTAAATACAACCAATAAAACCTAGTACACATCGGTTCATGTTTCCTAAGACGTTCAAGCATGTTACACAATGGAGATCTGCCAATTTTCTTAAGCCTAACATTGAAATCATTCAACCAATACAACCATAAACAAGTAATCAACACATAATTAACATCTAGGTTTCATTAGATCTAAGCAAACACAAGATAAATCTAGCCTAACATGTTGAAATTAAGACAAGCACAAGATATAGACAACCAACACATAGACATATTAATTGAATTAAAGAGAAGACTTATCTTAATAGCACATGAAAGGATTCAAGGGGTGAAAACCCTTGAATATACTGTAAAATACGAGCTAGGGTTCACAAAGTTCGGCCCTAGGGTTTCTCCACACAAGTTCCTCTCAATGAATGAAAAATAGAAAAATATATATAGAGTTTAGAAGGTGACGGCGTCAAGAACAAATGTCTGACGCCGTCATCTCACTGCCAAATAGTTCCTCGGACTGCCCAGATCCGGGTCTGACGCCGTCATGTAATCTCCTTATGCAGGCCGTCACAAAATTAACTCTTGACGCCCATTTTATGACGCCGTCAGGTTTTGCACTGGGTCGTCACCACTTTTACTCTTGACGCCATCATGATTTTCCTCTTGACGCCGTCAGGTACTGTTCTCAGCATGGAAAATTAAGTCTTTGGCGTTTTCTTCACTTTTATGCTCCAAAAATGTCCGAATTGCTTCCTTTTCCAGATTTCACTCCTAAAGTACCTAAAATCACAAAAGGAACGATTTAGGGTAATATTTGATCAAATAAATTCAATTCCGGGCTTAAATGACCCCCTAAAAGTGGTTTATTTTTCGCCTCATCAGTCAGATTTACCTGTACTAGACAAGACAAAGTAACTGATGTGTCTAAAGGCTGTGAACATTGAAAATAGTGGTCATGAATAGTAAAATAACGGCTAGTGTATAGTGTCCAACGGTCGAGAATAGTACCCAACGGCTATATTCTAGCCTATAAATACCTCTTCCTAATTTCCATTTCTTCCATCAATCATTTTCCTCTCATTTTCCATCTCAAAATGCCGCACCTCATCACTATCTTAGCGATTGTGTATATTGTCCTTGCCGCTATCTACTTAGCGTATGTTCCAGATGAAGACTTTGGATTCTTGGTCACGATCTTGATGTTTGTCGTACCCCTCATTATTCTTGCTATTACCGTAGACAAGATATGGGGGTAATAATCTTGAGCTAGGGTTGTTTTAAATTAAGTCTTTGTCTTGTTTCTATGTACTTTTAATGAATAAGAAATAAAACTCGTTTTGTTTTTATGTTTAGGAATTTGTCTCATTATTGTTTTTAATGGTTTGTTTATATTTATCTTTCAGCATAATTAGGGTGATTCATCCTGTGGTGGCTCTTGCTATTGTTTTGTTGGTGGGAGTCTTTGTTGCTATAGCGGATCAACCTATTGAAGATTCCATGATTTATATAGCAATCATTGTAACGGTAGCACTTCCGATGCTAATTATTTGTTTATGTATTAATTTTCACGGATTTTAATAAAATTTTCGGTATTTGAGTTTTCTATCAGTCTTTGTGAATTAGTTGGGTTCTCTTACTTGTACTTTTTTTGGTTTCCCATCATAATGATGATGAGATAAGATAGGTATTTATTGTGGTTTATTCAATGTATTATTTATGAACAGTTCATTTTAGTTCTATATTTTGCTTTTGAATGAAGATTGTTATTTAGAAATTTGAAAATATAACTGTTCCCTTCATAACATAATTCTTCCTAAATTAGACATAGTTGATCAGGCTATGTATAATTGAGGACCAAATGATGTGATGTTTGGCTCAATCATATGTTCCTATAAATTGTTTTAGATGGTGTTCAACGTGTCATTTTTATAATATAACATGTAATTTCTTTGAAGAATAAAGTATACAATTTTAGTGTTCATACTATGAATCAGAAATTTCTAGAGTAATAATAGTATATTGTTATTTGGTAAATGGGACAGAAATTGAAATTAACGTAGATTATCATTATTATGGAAATATTACAAGGTAGATTTTTCGATAAGGTAGAAAGATAGTTGTTATACTAGGATACATCCATCGTAACTTAAAGTAAAATACAGGAAAGAGATACAACTTAGGAAATTCTTGAACTAGAGTTTATTTATCTACAACAGGAATTTATTCATCTGCTTAAATCTAGTTATCATTACTTTGATACTATCAAAGTCTTTAAAGATTCTTCATTCTCTTGCAAAAGTCTTGGCTTTCCAATTGATATTGTAGTTTGGACATTGGCTCTTGTAGTGCCCTTTTCCACCACATCCGTGGCATACTACAGTTGTTGGTTGTCCTTTCTTGTCCGGAGTCTTACAGCTAATTGCCTTGTGACCTGTTTTCTGACATTTCCTGCACTTAACAATGCAGATTCCTGTGTGATGCTTCTTGCATTTTTGACACAGGGGTTGACTTCCACGATAACCACTTCCAGTAACAGGTGTGGCGAGACAGTTTCTATTAGCTTTTTTGTTGTATTCCAGCTGACGTTGATAGTTGATACGATCTTCTAGATGTTTACGATAGCGGTCTTGAGCATTGATGATATTGCAGTAGATGGGGTTGATGGGTCCTATTTCGGGGAGTTTTCGCTTTTGGTTATTTCCATTAGATATAACCCCGTGCCTAATTCCTTGATTATGGTTGATAGTAGGGTTAATCATTCCTTCTTGAATTTTTAAGTGAGGTGGCCTATACTTCATGAAACTTGTAGGGTTGTGCTTACCAAGTATACCCGTCTCTCTTCTCGGATAAACTATGGTAGTCCCTTCTAGTACCACTGACACTATGTCATTTACCAATTTCTTGATAGCTCCAGGAGTCATGGTGATTTTTGATGATGATGGAGAATATGCATTGTTCGTGTTGTCCATCTTCTGAAATCATTAATGAAACTCAACTTAGAATCCATCTAATATTAGTATAATTCAAATAATGAAGCTATTTATTTCATTGATGATAGACTGAATTGAATTCCTACTGTAATCAAATTTCAAGATATGACTGTGTTGTATCATATATAAATGATCAACTCTTGATATGGGATTACTAATGAACAAACCGACTTGTCTACTAAAGCTGAAATTCAATAATCTTTTCTCCATTCTTTAAATTCCCTTTCAAAAATTGATTTTTAGACAATTCTTAAGATTTTAGGTTAATTATGGTATGTTTAAGAAATCCTAACGATTGAAAGAAATCTGACGGTAGATTTGAATAACATTACAGATGTTAACAGAATATTAATAACTTGACTGATTGTTTTTGCAAAGTAAACGATACAAGATCTTTTATTAATACTCCATTGATCTGCGTAGAGTCATTTGTTTATCAAAGAAAATAACAAATGATGAGATTTTTGCATGAAAGTATGAGTATTCATTACATGCATGTTTGATACGAAAGAAAAGATTGATTCATAACATAGAGATATAACCAAAAGGAGGTTATTATACATTATGATTCGATTACAAGTTTTGAAGTTTCAGATTTATTGAACATTACATGAAATACTAACCAAAACTATTTGGTTTAGTAGGTACAACAAGGATACTTGTAAACTTAAGATTAGCTACGCCTCTGATGTAAATATCTAACTTCTTTCTCAAGTTCAAGTTGTACAGCTTCCATGTTTGAGAAACATTCCTGACACATGTTCATTTGATTTGCCAACATAGTCTCTAATGCGGAAATCTTTTGACCCTGGTTTCTGGCTGTGTCTCTGGCCATCCATAGGGTTCTCTCAATATCTTTAACTCTACCATGTGTATGACCGTGTTCTCTTCTTGCATAACGGATCCTGGAATCCAAGCTTCCAAGCTCCTGGTTGGTTTTGTCCTTTATCTCATTAATCTTTATTCCTAATTCACACATTGTTCGTCTCTCAGCATCTGCCCTTTTTAAACAATGCGTCAAGGTTACGGTCGTACCATTCAAATTGAGTTGGTTGTAACCCTTTTAGCTGTTCAGTATGAGCATCTAATATGCTGGCTTGTTGATAAATAAGATTCCGTATTGTATCAGGAGTGCTTATATTGTAGTCGGGTGAGTTAGGTGAGGATAAATTATTTGGGAAATTTGGTATTGAGGAATCTGAAGTATAAGGTAACGGAGAATTTATCTCAACCTTCTTCCACGGCATCCCTTGGCTTGAACTTTGTCCAACTTCGAATGTTACCTGGCCACCAATCAAATCTTCATATGATTCGGTAGGTCTCCTGAGTTTTTGACGTAAAGGTGAACGAATAGGTGACAATGGAGGTGATCTCTGAGTGAGTTCTATATCAGGTTGGGGTTGTGATATTTGTACGTAAGGGTCTTCAGTATTCGAAGAATTTTGATTGATAGATGAGGTACTAGTATTACGGGGAGTAGTTTCGACATTCACGGGAGTTTCTGAAGACATGCTACTGTAGTAACCGAGAATAATATTTTAAGAGGATTTTGTATGTTAAAGATATAACAGTACAAATGAAATAATTATTGTGTAAGAGTAATTTCTAAACATGTAAGATAATCTCAACAGATAAGGTATTGAGCACGGCAGTCTGTAGACAGGGAGGGCATTAAATAGTATGGTGTAAAATCATTTATTTTGAAAGTGTAGTTATAGTTTAATGTTTGAAAACATTTAATTCTCTATAACTCTAGCTCTGATGCCAATCTGTAACACCCCCAAATTTAAGTTTGTAGCAGCGAAAAAGTAATTTGGGTGTTACGGGGAGGATCGAAGTTATAATCTCATAAAACGGCTTAAAAGAAGCGTTTTGAAAGTTATTTGTCATTCAAATAATATTTTTGATAAAAGATGAACCATTTTGATTGATAGATGAGGTACTAGTATTACAGGGAGTAGTTTCGACATTCACGGGAGTTTCTGAAGACATGCTACTGTAGTAACCAAGAATAATATTTTATGAGGATTTTGTATGTTAAAGATATAACAGTACATATGAAATAATTATTGTGTAAGAGTAATTTCTAAACATGTAAGATAATCTCAACAGATAAGGTATTGAGCACGGCAGTCTGTAGACAGGGAGGGCATAAAATAGTATGGTGTAAAATCATTTATTTTGAAAGTGTAGTTATAGTTTAATGTTTGAAAACATTTAATTCTCTATAACTCTAGCTCTGATGCCAATCTGTAACACCCCCAAATTTAAGTTTGTAGCAGCGAAAAAGTAATTTGGGTGTTACGGGGAGGATCGAAGTTATAATCTCATAAAACGGCTTAAAAGAAGCGTTTTGAAAGTTATTTGTCATTCAAATAATATTTTTGATAAAAGATGAACCATTTGATTTAGAAGCTTATTAAAAGATATACAGGCTTGAAAGAATGACATATTTGATTTTTACACCATTTTAATTTATCAGAGTAATAAATGCCCGCTCCGTGTCTTGTCCTGCTCCGTTAAATTACCTGAGATACACATGCTTAAAAGTGTCAACACAAAGGTTGTTGAGTTCATAGAGTTTTATGAAAAACCATTTATTTCAATAGATTTCAAGAATCTTTGATAATAATTGTAATAAATACTAATAGTGATAGAACAAGTATTGAGTGATGTTGATTATAATCACAGATAAATCATATAGATATTCAATCAAATTCAAATAAGGGATCAATAATCCTAACACGAGATGGAAACTCATGATGCTAATTTAATGAGATATATAATTCAAGTCTGGTCAAATACATATACAGCTGTATCTAAATATATGTTAAAAACATACATTTTCTTATGGATATTGCCCCAAGCCTCATGACACACAAAATGTTAACAAAATGAAGGTAATTATCAAGTCAATGATAAAAATTTGCCCTCTTGTAATAAGTGATTTTCCAATTCCTATTTTTACTCAAATATAGTGTATCACGACAAATACGACTAACCATATGCATAATGGCATTCCGTCAAGTATTAGTGGGATCGGAGGTCAATGCTTAACAGGTTTCGAAGCTGTTCACTATATTCGCGCTCACATACAAGTGATTAATGGCTCATGATTGAGGGACTTTATGGCGATAAAGGTAACTTAGGCAATATCAAGGTAATAATGTAACTAGAGTATTTGTGCTCTTCCTAGCAATTATTTCTATTGAACATAGAAATATCATATAGAGATAATGGAATCATTCAGGATGTTATAGTATAGTCAAGTATCATGCCACAATAATCACTTTGGAAACATTATCATCTGAGTATCAGTATTTCAGTTAAGCAATTCGCCAGTAACATATATTTATCACATCTTAAGTCATAAACTTCATCAGGTAACTATTAATAAGAAAATTGATTTGAATCATGCAATTTATTCATATACTTATAAAGTTATCAAAGTATATGTAAGCATGTATCTCCCCCAACGAGTTAAAAACAAGTATTGGAAATGGGGCTATGACTCACCTTGATTGATAATGGAATGATGAAAAGTAAAGTCGGATGAGGTTATGAGAATGATTATGAAAACGTCTTTAATACGGAACCTGATAAATAAATTTATCTGAGAAACTAACCAAATACTATTTGGTAAATGAATAACGATTAATCGTTATGATGAAAAGATGATATGCAAATGAAATTCTTATTTTTATAAGTAATATAACATATAAGTTATTTAAATTTTAATCATTATGATGAAAAGATGATATGCAAATGAAATTCTTATTTTTATAAGTAATATAACATATATGTTATTTAAATTATTTCCAAAGTTTTCCTTTTAAACCGTGATAAAACAATACGTAAAGATGTCTAGTTAAAATATCGTTATATATATTATTAACGTAAAAATAAAATGTAATTAAAATGCATATGTGTCACACCCCCAAACCTGACTTGCAGCGGAATGGAATACCTGGGGGTGTCTGTCATAGCACCACAGTTACAGTTACATTGAACGACCTAAAGTGTCGTTTGGAAAATACTGCATTTGATCATTGAAATATTCCAGAGTTTACAAAATGAGGTCCCCAAAATGTGTTGCATGTTTATGAAAAACAAGTCATACTAGATCAAACGTTTACATAAGTGCATGAAATAATGATGAGACGCGTCGACTCCGCGACTCCATGAAGTTCCAAATGCATGTCACATGAGCTACCTTAATAACCTGAAATACATTGCTAAAACGTCAACACGAATGTTGGTGAATTCCATAGGTTTGTAAAATGTAATGATGTACGGCCACCACAAGTAAAAGTGCAAGATAAAAATCTCATGAAAATTGTACAATAGCCTTAAGCTCATGACACTGAAGCTATGACTGATGAAACTCTATGCCCCTCCTGAATGTTCTGCCGAAACACTCAAATGTAAAAGACATGACATGCATCCGCTTACTGTTGGTAATCACTACCACGGATGGAGGCGTCACCCTCGATAGATCTATCCACTCACTCTCGCTTACCGGTAAATTAACGGTTCATGATGTTACAGGGGACTTATCACATGGCAAGGTAACTTAAGCTATGTACATGTGTTTGAATACTTGGGCTCGTACTAAAATGATTGATGCAATGTATTCCCCCCGTGGGATTTGAAAACAATCAAAAATGTTGAATTGAAAACGGGGCTATGAAAACTCACCTTAACTGATGAAACTGTGATGAAATGAAATGAACACCAATGAACAATTAGCTGCCGCAACCCAATATGATGGTACCATGAACATGTAATGAGCTGAAAAACAAAGCGCGCACACTAGCCGCAACCTAATATGGATGATGAACGATCTACTTTAGATCATGAAATGATGTTATGAATGTCCATGCACATGTTCCTATACCACTCTACTCTTTGAAAAACACTTGTTGTTATCAAAAGTATATAATCCGAGAATTTGGAAAAATATTGCTATTAGAAAATATAATAAGCTAGTTGCAATATATATACTTATATATATATCGTATGTTTCCATGTTAATGTTGAAATCCTCGGGTTGTAATCCTTGAAATATCGCCTTGAAATGATGAAAATATACTTGTAATAACTAATACTTCATTAGTTATAAAGCTTGGTACTTAATATTATTTCTAGCTTATAAAAGTACTTCGTAGTTTTAGTGTCAATTTTTATTAAAAGCTGTCAAATAAAAATGGGTTTAGCCGATATTCAAACGTGAATATCTTTGTCGTTATATGTCCGTTTTACTTGTTCTTTATGTCCACGGTTACGTCTTAGTATGTAGTAATATATTTTGGAAAGCTCGGCTCCTCCGGGTTACGTCTAAAGTCTCTTTTTGTCCAATGAAAAACGTCCAACAGCAAACAAATTTCCAGAAAATACTTTTCGTCAACAATCTTGCAAAAATCATAACTTCTTCGTTATAAACTCTTTTTAATCCGTTCTTTCGCCTACGGATTCGTTTTTGAAAGTATTTTCTAAAAATTTTGCCAAAGTTCCCTTGGTGTTTACTGATTTTCCAGGTTTTCACAAAATGGGACAGCATGTCTAAAACATGTTCCAAATCAAGTTTTCAAGGTTTATAACTAATTTCTAACATCACCAAACCTCTTGTAATCACCACATAGCTAATCTAATCCTACCATACACCTTCTTAGGGTGCCATGGACTCCTAACCAAGTTATTGTAGCAAGGGGATTCATAAATAAAAAGTTAGGGTTTGTATGTTCCATTTTTGACAAAATAAATGGTGGTATAGCTAGTTGTACATGGTTTTTAGCATGGAAATCATGCAATACAAGTAAATATAAGATGATTCATGTAAAAATAAAGTTGATAACTTACTTGATAAAATGAGATGATTAGATGATGAGTATGCTTGGATTACTTGTGTTTTTGTTGAATGATTCTTGATTAGAATGATGTAATGAACAAGTTTGTAGCTTTGTACTAAGAAAAATAATGGTTTGATCATGGTTTTTAATTTGGGTCGTGAGGTAGAGAGAAAAAGAGATGAAGATGAGCAACTTTGATCTAAAATTTTGATAAGTGTTTAGCATTTCATGTTTTTAGATATTTAGGAAATTATTATAAGGTATAATAATACCTATTAATGCATCAGGTAAAAAAAATACTACTTGTGGTCTTGGATGGTTTAGGGGGCCGGTTTTCAATGTGAACAAGAGAAGAAAATTCGGTTTTGAGTTGCTTAGGATAAGTAGGGTAATATTTGTTGTAGTTTTAGTGTAAGTATTAGTTATAATCGGGTACCGGGTTTAATAAAAATAAACGTTCACGAAGTTAACCGGGATGAAATAATGTTATAATAATGATAAAAACATATTAAAAATATGTTGGGTACATTTACTGAGTGATCGGGTGATTATTGTTTAGTTTTCACGAAAACCGTCGTTATATTCATAAGCTTACGTTATAAATAAAATAAATTTCCAAAATACTGGGTAACTGAATGTTATAACTTTTATAATGATAAAATGGATATAAAAATATGTCGGGACCATTGTGGGAATATTTAGATATATTCGTCGCGTATAAACCGTGTGTTAACGTTTATTTATAAATAATTATAAGGAAAACGTTAAATGTATCAAATATATAAATTTGAAAATCCTAAGAGTGGTATAACATGTAAATGACCTACTGATGATATGCAGACTGTCTCTAGTCCGTATGCAGTGTCCTTACTGATAATGCATGAATTCGCACCTGAACCAATACGGTTACGCGAATTTGAATACCCGTAAACTAAATTTACGATGAAATGTGTAATGTACGTGAATGATGAAATCTTTTCCCGCAATGAATAGTGTTCAGTGAATAGTAAAATTTCTGAATGCTTCTCAGAATGTCAAACTGACACCAAAAATGATGAATAGTAAACTGATGAATAGTGTTTGATGAATAGTGTTTTTCCAAAGTTCGGGAAATGACCTGAAATGACCTGAAATGGTGAGTTGTGACATCCTTCCCCTCTAAAAGGAACTTCGTCCCGAAGTTCAGTTTATGTTGGTTTCTGAAAACATATATGTGAAAAGGTGATGATATTCGAGAATTCCAGCGAACTCTAACGATAGGAATTCAACTCTGATTCAACTGTTTGACCACACGGTCCATGGTTTCTGTTGGTTCTCTTACAAGGTCTGAGATTTTCATTTGGGATGGATCCCTTCCAATGGAATCATGAGTGACTCATCTGAAAGTCATTTCTGGGGATCTGAAAATGTGAAATATGTTCGTGTAATCCTGTTGTTCTCTGGCAATGTTCAAATCTAACGGCCACTAGGCCTACCCTGTCTGAAATATAAATGGTCCAGTGTATATTGGTGTAACTTTCCAAGTTTTCTGAACGATAACATACCTTTCCTAGGCAGAACTTTCTGCATAACTCTGCAGAACTTGAAGTTTTAATGGTTTACGACTTATTGAACTTGTAACTGATTCTTGACTTGTAGAAAATTTCTGGTTATCTCATGAATGCCTACTGAACTAGTGAGTTGAGCTTTTTCTGAGTTTGGCCCATCAATCGATGGTCTGCGCTTCTTAATGTTTTAAATGTGGTACTGGTAATATATACTGCTGAATTCTGCCAGAACTCAAGTTTGTATGCTAGTTGGTCGATTCTAAAATGAATCTTAAATAGTCCAATATGCTAAAGGTTCAACCTTTCTTGTTATCCAATGTGTATCATGCCAATCCAAGGCAATGCTTTTAACTTAGTTTGTTCTCCCACTTGAATCTTGATGGTTTGTTATTCAGGATACCCAATCCAAATGATATGTGTTATGTACCAATCTAACTTCTGCCAGTTTCTCGCTGTTGGTGTGATAACTATGGTTGTAGATGAATTTGATTTATGTTAAATGATTAGTCCAACCATTTCTAGGGTCAATCACTCATGCTCTGAGCATACTTTCCTATGTTTGAATTGTTCTCTCGCTTTGACCATCGTTCTGAGGATGATAGGTGATGTTCACATCTAAATGGGTTTCTGAAGGAAATCCTGAAATGATTACTTGAAGTCCACGGTGAATTCGGTTTTCTTAACAGGAACAACTGAAATGGTTACAATAAACCTTTGTGACTAATTACACAACGTTCGGTCCTTCAAACTTGGCGTTATCTGAAAGGGATAGAATATAGGTAACAATTCGATTCCTTGTGTTTCGTTCCAACGGATGATAAGACATATGTCTTTCTTTGTCTAGTGGGTTTGGTCTCCACTACTGATGTTCGTGATTAATTTGTGATGTTCCTCCTAATTCCTTCATCAAATATTCCAAATATTCTTTATTGTCAAGTCACAAATCCTAAATGCATAAGCGATGTTGTAGGAAAGTTGGTTCTGGAAATTTGTCTCGTGATTGTGAGTTTTGGTTGAAATCTTTTTCTGAATAAACGAACTTAGAAAAATGGAGCAAATGATTTACTAAGTAATATTTTTCCTGATGATTCAAAATTTCAGTAGTTATGAAGTAGAAAAATGTTTTCAAACATGTTGTGATTAAGACTGCTTACCAAAGTTTGATGTCTATGTATATTTCTCATTGTACAATAGTGTTGCTAAAGATTGACCAAAAAGGATCGTACTTGTTCAAAATAGGAATTTCAGAAATCATTTTTCCAAAAGGTATGTGATTTATGTAAACGCATCAACTTTATTTAAAAGTGAAAACACTAACAAGGATAAAATGGTAGAATAGGAGATGTTCGCTTAAATGCATAGATGTCTAACACTTAGTTCCTGAGGTTGGATAATGTCTATTGGTGGTTATCTGCAATAACTACAAGCATAGGTATTTAGACTAACTTAAGTCCTGAAATTGTTTATCGTTATAATAGACAAGACGAAGGTATCATTTGATGTTGTGTCGATGAATGTCTATTCTGTTTTCCCATGTAGATGAGGAGATATGTTCTGGCTTGATCCCTTGCTTGGTATGAAGGTGAGGTTATCTGAAATTTCTAGACATAATGCCTTAGAGGAATCTACATCGATATTCTTGATTCAAACAATTGTACTTTGTGAAAACTTACTGCAGGAAAGTTTATGTATGGATGAGGCCATATTTAAATGAAATGCTCTACAGTCTCAATTAGAAGCTTGGTTTATTTCTATTATGTTGTCCTGCGGACATTTATTGAGTTCAATCCTGTAGCTCAGTATAGCTAGTACCCTTGAATAATGACATTGGACAACTAAGTCAGAGATGGTGATTCATATGGTCTCGCAGTATCTTAGGATTGTTGTTGAGTTATGAATTCTCTCACTATATACTTCTAGTCCTAGTTAGTAGTTCTGTAATCCCTTCGTTGCTTTTATTGTATATAGGAATCCTGCATGTAATTGATATGGAAGGTCTCTCTTAGGGAAGTCAATGGGAAAATATCCAACTTAATGGCTAAGTGAGTGACAGGTAGGGTAAGTATCCAGGGATAGTTCGGCAAAATGGATGTTTATGAAAGAATTCCTTTGTTTACAAAACTTTTAAATGAAGATTGTTATTAACAATCCTTTGAAAAGGTAATTATTTCCTTCATGGCATAATCCTTCCTGAATTTTACATAGGTGATCAGGCTATGTATAATTGAGGACTAATGATGCAATGTTGGATTTTGTCAAAATATCATAACTTTTGTCAAAAGTTTTAGATGGTGTTCAACGCATTGTTATAAAAATGGTGTCCTGATATTTTCTTTCAAGTAACATGCAAATTGCTTCGCGTAACAATAGTAAATACTTGGTGTAATGACAGAAAATCAATTTATAGGATGGTAATAAAATAGCTTACTTCAGAAATTTTTCTGTAAAACAGTTTCCCCATATGATAGTAAAATAGCTTGAATGGTGTATTGGATACGTGGGTGAATCTTGTCGAATGGTAATAGTCTACTAATTCGTCAAAAACGAAATCAACCTAATTCCTGATGAGACAATGCTAAAATGTTGCGAAACGATTGAAGTCTGAGCAATTAGGATAGAAAATGGAGTAAACGATGGTTATGATTATCACCTAGGTAACAAAGAATAGATACTACATTGGATAGGAAAGTGCTTAATGCCCCTAGGTCATGTCATCGTACCAACGGTAAGTACAAAAGGAAAGATACAACCCTAAAGGCTCGAACTACGGTTTATATATCGAAACAAAGCTCCTCCTGCTGAAGCATTGTTGTTATCCTTGATGTTTCTAATATCCTGACGGTTCTCTTTCAACAACACACGCTATTCCTCGAGCGATTCAGTCTTGATTCCCAGTTCCTGATTTTTCCTTGTCCCTTAGCTCCGGGCAGTCATTCTTGAAATGCCCAAAGTTTCCACATTTGAAGTAACTCCCTGGGATTTTCTGATTTGTGAGTTTCCTACAATTTTCAGTCCGATGACCCTACTTCTTGCACACTCCACACGTTTTACTGCGAAGACTTTGGTGATATTGATTACACAGGTTGTAGTAAGGTAACTTTCCAATATACCTTCTCTTTGTGTGCGGTTCTGCAGCAAAGGCTCTATTCATTTCTTGTCCTTTGGGTGATTGTTGAGCAGCATTGCAACCTAGATTGTTGTTCCACACCTTCTGTGGCTAGGATAATAGTAAAAGCTAGTGAGGATATAAATCTGGTCTAGGGACTTCCTGGTGTCCCTCTGTGTGAAATCAGGTTTGTGGCATCATAAGGTCGAGATAGTCCTGAAGTGGTGTCTGAAGTTGCGCATCTATCAAATCTTAGATAATGTAGGTTCTGAACCATTCCTGAAGAATCTGCGGATGTTTCTGTTGAGTACGTGATATTTGTGTTATCTACTAGGTGTTATCTACTCCATGGCAAGTGGGAATGGAAAAGGAAAATGACAATGATGGTACTAGTGAATGAAATATTACCCTCTTTCGCGCTACCTCGCGACATCCAAAAGGTAAAACTAAAGTACACACTGTGGGAAGGCCAATAGTGTAATAAGTAACTGATGGTGGTGATAGTACCTGAGTAGTAAGTGCCCTACTAGTGATGGAAAGAAAACACACTATCTTCCTTGCAATAAGCATCCTAATAAGTCCATTAAGATTAATTCTGAATACACTACCAAAAGGCATTCTATGTACGGGCTGAATGATAGGAAAACCCTGTTCCTATGGCAAATCAATAGTACTAATGGTGGTGTAAATGCAACTGGTGGTATAATGGTAGTGGAAGATGACAAGGCATCTTCAATGTCGGAATCCGATAAAAGGATGTCAGGGTGAGTATCTGAAGACATGTCACTTGTGAACCAGGTCAATAAAATGATATACATATACGGATATGAGTATAAATAACTCGCACAGGGTATGTATGAAACAACATGTATCATGATTATGCACTTATGATGAAATGATGAGATGCTATGCTGATGTGGTTATAGTCTAGGGTCCAAGATACATCCTAGTTCGCTATAACCTTAGCTCTGATGCCAATCTGTCACACCCCCAATTTACCTGACTTGCAGCGGAATGGAATACCTGGGGGTGTCTGTCATAGCACCACAGTTACAGTTACATTGAACGACCTAAAGTGTCGTTTGGAAAATACTGCATTTGATCATTGAAATATTCCAGAGTTTACAAAATGAGGTCCCCAAAATGTGTTGCATGTTTATGAAAAACAAGTCATACTAGATCAAACGTTTACATAAGTGCATGAAATAATGATGAGACGCGTCGACTCCGCGACTCCATGAAGTTCCAAATGCATGTCACATGAGCTACCTTAATAACCTGAAATACATTGCTAAAACGTCAACACGAATGTTGGTGAATTCCATAGGTTTGTAAAATGTAATGATGTACGGCCACCACAAGTAAAAGTGCAAGATAAAAATCTCATGAAAATTGTACAATAGCCTTAAGCTCATGACACCGAAGCTATGACTGATGAAACTCTATGCCCCTCCTGAATGTTCTGCCGAAACACTCAAATGTAAAAGACATGACATGCATCCGCTTACTGTTGGTAATCACTACCACGGATGGAGGCGTCACCCTCGATAGATCTATCCACTCACTCTCGCTTACCGGTAAATTAACGGTTCATGATGTTACAGGGGACTTATCACATGGCAAGGTAACTTAAGCTATGTACATGTGTTTGAATACTTGGGCTCGTACTAAAATGATTGATGCAATGTATTCCCCCCGTGGGATTTGAAAACAATCAAAAATGTTGAATTGAAAACGGGGCTATGAAAACTCACCTTAACTGATGAAACTGTGATGAAATGAAATGAACACCAATGAACAATTAGCTGCCGCAACCCAATATGATGGTACCATGAACATGTAATGAGCTGAAAAACAAAGCGCGCACACTAGCCGCAACCTAATATGGATGATGAACGATCTACTTTAGATCATGAAATGATGTTATGAATGTCCATGCACATGTTCCTATACCACTCTACTCTTTGAAAAACACTTGTTGTTATCAAAAGTATATAATCCAAGAATTTGGAAAAATATTGCTATTAGAAAATATAATAAGCTAGTTGCAATATATATACTTATATATATATCGTATGTTTCCATGTTAATGTTGAAATCCTCGGGTTGTAATCCTTGAAATATCGCCTTGAAATGATGAAAATATACTTGTAATAACTAATACTTCATTAGTTATAAAGCTTGGTACTTAATATTATTTCTAGCTTATAAAAGTACTTCGTAGTTTTAGTGTCAATTTTTATTAAAAGCTGTCAAATAAAAATGGGTTTAGCCGATATTCAAACGTGAATATCTTTGTCGTTATATGTCCGTTTTACTTGTTCTTTATGTCCACGGTTACGTCTTAGTATGTAGTAATATATTTTGGAAAGCTCGGCTCCTCCGGGTTACGTCTAAAGTCTCTTTTTGTCCAATGAAAAACGTCCAACAGCAAACAAATTTCCAGAAAATACTTTTCGTCAACAATCTTGCAAAAATCATAACTTCTTCGTTATAAACTCTTTTTAATCCGTTCTTTCGCCTACGGATTCGTTTTTGAAAGTATTTTCTAAAAATTTTGCCAAAGTTCCCTTGGTGTTTACTGATTTTCCAGGTTTTCACAAAATGGGACAGCATGTCTAAAACATGTTCCAAATCAAGTTTTCAAGGTTTATAACTAATTTCTAACATCACCAAACCTCTTGTAATCACCACATAGCTAATCTAATCCTACCATACACCTTCTTAGGGTGCCATGGACTCCTAACCAAGTTATTGTAGCAAGGGGATTCATAAATAAAAAGTTAGGGTTTGTATGTTCCATTTTTGACAAAATAAATGGTGGTATAGCTAGTTGTACATGGTTTTTAGCATGGAAATCATGCAATACAAGTAAATATAAGATGATTCATGTAAAAATAAAGTTGATAACTTACTTGATAAAATGAGATGATTAGATGATGAGTATGCTTGGATTACTTGTGTTTTTGTTGAATGATTCTTGATTAGAATGATGTAATGAACAAGTTTGTAGCTTTGTACTAAGAAAAATAATGGTTTGATCATGGTTTTTAATTTGGGTCATGAGGTAGAGAGAAAAAGAGATGAAGATGAGCAACTTTGATCTAAAATTTTGATAAGTGTTTAGCATTTCATGTTTTTAGATATTTAGGAAATTATTATAAGGTATAATAATACCTATTAATGCATGAGGTAAAAAAAATACTACTTGTGGTCTTGGATGGTTTAGGGGGCCGGTTTTCAATGTGAACAAGAGAAGAAAATTCGGTTTTGAGTTGCTTAGGATAAGTAGGGTAATATTTGTTGTAGTTTTAGTGTAAGTATTAGTTATAATCGGGTACCGGGTTTAATAGAAATAAACGTTCACGAAGTTAACCGGGATGAAATAATGTTATAATAATGATAAAAACATATTAAAAATATGTTGGGTACATTTACTGAGTGATCGGGTGATTATTGTTTAGTTTTCACGAAAACCGTCGTTATATTCATAAGCTTACGTTATAAATAAAATAAATTTCCAAAATACTGGGTAACTGAATGTTATAACTTTTATAATGATAAAATGGATATAAAAATATGTCGGGACCATTGTGGGAATATTTAGATATATTCGTCGCGTATAAACCGTGTGTTAACGTTTATTTATAAATAATTATAAGGAAAACGTTAAATGTATCAAATATATAAATTTGAAAATCCTAAGAGTGGTATAACATGTAAATGACCTACTGATGATATGCAGACTGTCTCTAGTCCGTATGCAGTGTCCTTACTGATAATGCATGAATTCGCACCTGAACCAATACGGTTACGCGAATTTGAATACCCGTAAACTAAATTTACGATGAAATGTGTAATGTACGTGAATGATGAAATCTTTTCCCGCAATGAATAGTGTTTAGTGAATAGTAAAATTTCTGAATGCTTCTCAGAATGTCAAACTGACACCAAAAATGATGAATAGTAAACTGATGAATAGTGTTTGATGAATAGTGTTTTTCCAAAGTTCGGGAAATGACCTGAAATGGTGAGTTGTGACAATATGACGTGATGTGGTGACGAAAAAAAGAAAATAAAATAAGAATGTCAAATATAATATGTGGGTCCTTGTCCTTTTTCCAATTTTACACTTTTTATCCTAACGGCGTTAGCGTTGCAGCGTAAGTCCTTATTTTATAATATTTGCATTTATAGTCCACTACTTGTCCAATATAGCATTCTGAGCTTGGAATATTAAATAATATCAATTTTTATCCTAAACTTTCTGTTTTGGTAGTTACAGTCCAAGTTTAAATGGTTTGGCAATTTTAGTCCTTCTAGGTGTTGTCGCGTTACATTTTTAGTCCAAAGTTTACAAAAATTATGAGAAAAATTCTATAAAAATTTCCGAGGCTTATTTTATTAATAACAAACCTATTATTTCTGCTTATTTGCTTTAGAGCTTATTTTTCAGCTTATGGGCTTCTAACGAGCCAAATACTAGGTCCATTAATGTTTTAAAATCCGTAAAGCGTGAGACGAGTTGAGCTCATCAAAAAGATCATTTTTCATGTTCTAAATTTATATCAAAAGACTTTAATAAGCCAGCTTATTTCAAATAGCTTAAAACTGCTTATTGGGCCGAAAAGCCCAACTCATTAATTTCAGTTGTTTTAGTAATCAGTTTCCGCGTTTCACTTTGATCAAAATAGAGTGTCGAGCACGCGATTATTTTTACAAGTTTTCTATACGAAAGTGATAGTTTTCTAGGTGGTCTAATAGGTTGTATAAAAATATTGGGTGCTCGTTAAGTTAGATTTCGATATATAGGATCGTTTTCAAGGCTGCTTGAACGTTTAGTAAATAAGTTAAATGACTTAGAAATTTTCTAAGGGTTTGGCAGAATTTAGATTCGAATGAGACGTGATTAAAAGATGCATGCAACGTGAAAATAAATGTGAAGTGAGTGTGCTACGTGACTTCTATGCCTTCCAAGATGGAGGCTAGTCACGCTCGTGTTTTTATATGTGTATGTACGTACGTAAATATGAACATGAAATAAAATATGTTCGACATGAATAAAAAAAACGATGCATGGACGTTTGTTTAACGTGTAGAATGAATTCAATAGGATTAAGAAGAACTTACAACAACACTAGAGTGGTAGAGAGGCGTTTGTGAGGGAACAAAACACAAGAAATCTCGCGTTTAACTTGTAACTCGAATAATGTTTAAAAAAATAAACCCGATACACTCCAAATCTTCCAAGTTTGCGAATGGTACACTTCTGGTCGATCAAGATGTTTGAAGTATGGTAAAGGAAGTTTTTATGAAAGCTTTTGATTGATAGAACAAGAGATGGAAGGTGATATATTTATAGTGAAGATTTTGTATACGTAATGTGCAAATAATTGAAGGAATAAGTTTTTACTGTGTTGTGTCAGTACTTGCAAGAATTATGTGATTCATTTACTACTATCTAGAACTTTAGAAATGGTTGTGAGAGCATCAAATAAGGAAATTGGTCTTTGTGATATTATGCATGTCGACATGCATATAAAACCATACACGAATTGGAAAAATTGGGTGAGGCTTGGTTCTAGCTGATGAAACTCATTATTAAACATGAAAACATGCTTGAAATATTATTAGAATCATTTAGAAACAAACCGGGATTAAAACGGCTGAGTTTTGAATATAAACTTATGTCGAGTGGGTTGGATTTTTGTCAAACACTTTGCCCTCTAAAAACGTATCAATACTCGACTTATGGAGCTGAGATTCGACACACTAATAGTTGGCTAGGTGAGAAACGAGATGATGCAAAAATATACATGTGTTGTGTTTAAGATTTGAGAGAACGAGAGTCGTTTTGGAGGGAGGTTTCTAGTCGATAATTCAAATGAAATGAAATTTTGGGCTTTAAACATGGGCCGGATGAATAGTACTCGAGAAGGAAATGTTTGGGCTGGAATATTAAGGGCCCGATTATTATTAATTTAGGATTAGTAAATTTTTAATATTTTGTTAAACATCTCGAGAACTTGTTTCGTCGTTTGGTGAATTTTGTGATATCGTAATCGTGACCATTTAATATAATAAGAAAATTTCAAATTTTCCTTTAAAAATGGTGATTAAAATAATGACAGAGATTAATATATAATTAACCGTTGTTAACTATATGGATTTTTGCAGGGTTTTACAATAACCAAATTAAAACAGAAAATGATGAAGTAATGAAGGTCAATGAGATGAATAAAGGTGAGACCGAGCTAGGGAGTAACACTTGTAGGAAAGGGCCATGGAATGATTATAGAATATTTAGGAGTTCCCCGCCAACCCTTGAGGAATTAAGGTATCATAAGTTCCTTCTAAAATGCCCTTGCCCCGCAAAGCATCGAAAACACCCATGGATTAGGAAACATAATTCTATGAATCTTAAGGTCCCATGCATGATTGGTCATATGTATAGAGAACACACCTATATCGATTTAAAGGCACCAATGAACATAATATCTAGGCTTTATTATAATTGGATTATGAACGAGAAGTTGAAACCTAGGCGGGATCCTTACAACCCTAACCGCATGAGTAATTTTGTTGAGAGGGTTAGGGGATTACATGCTTTCGTTGGGGATTTTGTTTATAGGTGCGACTTCATGATCTTAGAAGATGTTAGGGGAATTATTGATCAGTCTTTGTGTCAGATTGTTTTAGGAGAACCTTTTGTCAATACCTCTAAATTGACTTACAACCATGATGAGGGCACTATCACATTCGCAACCAAAGAGAAAAACATTAGATATAAGATGCCCCATAAAGAAGAGAAGTTTAGAGAAGTTGAGGATCTAGATGTTGACAACATCCCTGTGACTAAGGTTGAGAGTGATGAAGAGAGAAACATTAGTGGTTACAGAAAGAAAGAGATTCATTACTCGAAATGTTTAGCTTTAGGCCTCGAATACAGGAAGGATGAGAAATTGATTAAGATGTTTTAAACCGCATTCATGTTGTAGGATAGGAAAACGTAATAACCCATGACCTTGACTCTAGCTACAAGACTCGTAAATAAAGAAAAGCGCTTCTTGAGAGGTAACCCATGTTTTGTGTGATTATTATTTGTTTGATTGTTATTTACTTCCGTATGCATGTTTTATTTTTATTGTTGGTAGATCATGTTTCAAAATAAAATTGTGAAAATACTTTATTTTGTTGTTTCACTTCGTCTTAACTTCATACAAATGTATTTTGCAAAAGATAAGTGTAAGGGGAAACCCCAAATATGTTTTTAAGAAACAAAATTGATCATGATTCTCCACAATATTAAATGAACATGTGTATTAGTATTTATTAGAGTCAAATGCTTGTATCGAGTCATAATGATGTTTTGCAGGATTTTCCAGGAAGTAGGACATAAGTTTTTCCAGAAATTTTCCGGAAACTTAACGTAAAGATTTCTGCAGGTCACTTCTGACGGCGTCATGAGTTTACTCCTGACGGCGTCATGTGTAAAATTCTGGAAATTTTGCTAGTTTTGTTTTTCTAACGGAGTCTTAATGTTTTTGTTAATTCTTTAGTTTTATAAACTCCAGGAAATCTGCAAACATTCATTCCACAAGCATTATATCTTAATTTTTTTCTAGGATTTGTTAGTATATATAGATTGCCACCAATTTTATGCGAGGTTGCCTTGTTTGTTTTGTCAGGTTTAACAGGTTATATATGATAAGAAGATGATTTATTTTTTTGGAAGGGAAGCTTTGATTGTTCATTCTCTTGGAGGAAGATCTAACCTTGTAACCACACTATCCACACCGAACGAATCAGGGGAGTATTTGATTTCATTCTTTTACCTATTTTACTTTTACATTCTTTAATTGAACATTGGGGACAATGTTCATCCTAAGTGTAAGGGGAGGGTAAATGATGATACCTTATAGGATACACTTGCACTTGAGTTTGTTTGTTTGATGGTAGGTGTGTAATAAAACTAAGAGAAATACTTGTTAGTGTAATTTTAGCGCCAAATTTAAAAAAAATTCAACATTTAGGAGTGAAACTTTAGCCATAGCAAGCGTCTCATGGATAGGAGTTGTATGACTAGCACAAAACCGTACTATTTAGAAAAATTTTCCACCCAAATATGTGATGTTTGCCTTTAGATTTGATAGGAAAAGCATTTACAATTAGTGCTTATGAGTGTACCGGTAGCATTTAGATTCTAGAACTTGCGTTAGTGATGCATCCCGAGACCGCTAGTGAGACTACATTCGTGTAGTAGGATTTACTACATGATAAGAGGCATTAGGATCACCCTTGTGTTAAACCCGTATCATAATTACTTGACCAATTAAGTCATATTACTTGGCTAGTAAAGTCAACTAATTTTCCCCACACCTTAGCGTTGTACTCATTTTTAGTACACGAAACCCCTAGTACACCCCTCCGAGCCTATCTTTTCATTTCTAACTTTAAGCATCTTACTTAAAGGAAGAATTTGTTACAACCCACTTAAATGTACACCCAAATCGCCTTAGCCTTCCGTGTATGTACTCATCTTTAGTGCATTATTGTTATTTGTTTAAACCCTTAGTTAATTATCTAATTGATTACACGGTTGCTAAGTTGAGTCATATCTTGTACATATTGTTTTGGGACGATTGGGACTCATGGGTAAAGTACTAATGTTATGGAGTAATGGGGAAGAACATCATACATTACCCCCATATGTGCGTTAATCTTAAAAGTACTCCAAGTGTTTTAATTATCTTGATTCGAGTCATTAGATTAGTTTATTGTAAAGTATGTAAAAATTCAAGTGTAAGGGGAATTTACATTCCCTATGATATATTATTTTGGATGGTAGGGTAAGAGTGTATGCAAAAAAAAATTAAAAAAAAAATAAAAAAAAAATCGAAAAAAATTAAGAAAAAGAAAAAAAAAATAGAAAAAAAAAAGAGAAAAAACATACGGACTACCATCCCATTTCATTCTATGTTTGCTTTATGTTTTTGTTATTTTTGATTTATTAGCTTAAGTCGAGTCTAGTCTTGGCTTAGCAACGCCATATTGTACATGTAATTAACCAAGATGATTAACTCGCCACCAGTCAAGATTGCCTATATCCAACAAAACTGTGTATTCCATATCCCTACACCTAACGTTATAACCCTTTGAAAGACCTCTTTGATAGTTTATCCTTGGTGCTTACGCCATGTGGTGGAGGTTTGATCCTTTCCCAAGCCTATGGTAATCTATTTTGCTATGACAGGTAGTAAGAGATGTTTTCCATTTCCATATTGTGATATATACTTTATTACACCCGAGAGATATGAGTATCTAAACACTATTTGTGAGATGCTAGTATATGACCTACGTGCTTGTCTTTGGTCTTTCGTGGAATGATTATTTGTTGTAATTACTTTTATATTAGTGTTAAATGACCCCTAACTTGTATTTTGATTAGAATAAAAGCGCATTTGCTTGAGGACAAGCAAATCTCAAGTGTAAGGGTATATGATGAGGCGAAAAATGAACCGTTTTTAGGGGGTCATTTTAGCCCGGAATTGAATTTATTTGATCAAATATTGCCCAAAATCGTTCCTTTTTTGATTTTAGGTACGTTTGGAGTGAATTCTAGAAAAGGAAGCATTTTGGACGTTTTTGGAGCATAAAAGTGAAGAAAACGGCAAAGTCTTAATTTTCCTTGCTGGGAATAGTACCTACGGCGTCAAGAGGCTTCCTATGACGGCGTCAAGAGTTGGAAGTGGTGACGGTCCAGAGAAAATGTGACGGCGTCATGTATGGCCGTCAAGGTTCAAGATATGGTGACGGCCCATAGCTAAAATACACATGACGGCGTCAAACTTGGATCTAGGCAATCCGATCTCATTATGGGCGGCGAGTTAACGACGTCAGATATTTCTTCTTGACGCCGTCACCTTGTAAAATCTATATATAGTTTTGCAATTTTCATTCATTATGTGTAACTTTAGAGGGGGTAACTTTGGAGAAACCCTAGCACGAATTTTACTGTTCTTTCAAGGGTTTTTACCCTTTGAAACCTTTCATGTTCAATTGAGATAAGTATCCTTTCAATTCATTCAATATGTCTATGTGTGTTTGAATATATCTTACGCTTGTCTTGAATTCAACATGCTAGGCTAGATCTCTTGTGTGTTTGCTTAGATGTAGTGAAACCTAGATGTTAATTATGGGTTGATTGTTTGTTTATAGTTGTTACGGATGAATAATTTCGATGTTAGGCTTAAGAAAACTGGCAGACTTCCATAGGGTAACATGCTTGAACGTCTTAAGAAGCATGAACCAATGCGTACTAGGTTATTATGGTTGTATTTAACGCATGAGCAAATTCTAATGATCCCATGTTAGGAGCTTCTTGCAGGCTCGACATAGGAGTGAAGTAGGAGCTTATAGAGTTGGGGAAGTACGTACGCCACCCCACGAATGGTATTAAGGAATATAACCCGTCATCCACGCAATTGTAACAAACTATCAACCTGTAAAAGATATCTAAGGAGTAATGAAATCTAAGTAAACAAAACTCTCCCCATTATTGTTTACACCACATTAGTAATTAGCTTTATTTTCATTTTTGTTATTGTATTTTAATTGTATCTTAGTTATTGGGTTAGTTGACTAGCAACTAATTCCGCCCACTCTTCTAAAAACCCAAAATTTTAATTGCTTTTATAAAAATATAAAAATAAAAAAAGAATCATCTCTTACCTCTAGACCTAGTTTTTAGGCTTTCTAATCCTAGCGACACTATTCCTGAGTTGAACGATCAATCCCCCGGTACTTGTCACTATACTATACTACAACGATCAGGTACACTGCCTGGTGGGGGTTGTAAGCTTCTCGAGATCCCTCGAGAGGTAAAGCCTAGTGCAATTCCCACGCATCAATCGACTACCACAAGTTGAATGATGCGACCCGTAAAGACCATTTCCCACTCCCTTTTATGGACCAAATGCTTGAACGATTAGCGGGAAATGAGTTTTATTGTTTTCTGGATGGCTTTTCTGGGTACTTTCAAATTCCCATTGATCTCCAGGATCAAGAAAAGCCCACTTTTACTTGCCCGTATGGAACGTTTGCCTATCGTAGAATTCCCTTTGGCTTATGTAACGCTCCAGGCATGTTTCAACGGTGTATGATGGCCATTTTCTCCGATATGATTGAAAAAACCATGGAAGTGTTCATGGACGACTTCTCCGTCTATGGAAATTCTTTCGATTCTTGCCTCTCCCATTTAGAGAATATGCTAATTCGGTGTGAAAACACTAACTTAGTTCTAAATTGGGAGAAGTGCCACTTCATGGTTAAAGAGGGCATAGTCCTCGGCCATAACATCTCTAAATCTGGGATTGAGGTAGATCGTGCCAAAGTTGATGTTATTGCTAAGCTACCTCATTCTACGACCGTCAAAGGAATCCGAAGTTTCCTTGGTCATGCTGGCTTTTACCGACGTTTTATACAAGACTTCTCCAAAATAGCCCGGCCTCTGACCCACCTTTTAGAGAAGGATGCTCCGTTTAACTTCACAAATGAATGCATCAATGCATTTAATTTCTTAAAGAAGAAGTTAACGGAGGTACCAATTTTAGTTGCCCCCGATTGGAGCTTACCATTTGAGCTAATGTGTGATGCAAGTGATTATGCCATTGGTGCAGTTCTGGGGCAACATAAGAATAAGTACTTTCAGCCGATACACTATGCAAGTAAGACCATGAACGACGCCCAACATCACTACACAACTACCGAAAAAGAGATGTTAGCGGTTGTCTATGCTTTTGAGAAATTTAGACCTTATTTGCTCCTTAAAAAATGCATAGTGTATACGGATCATTTAGCCCTGAAATACCTAATGGCAAAGCAAGATGCTAAGCCACATTTAATGGGGTGGGTTCTTTTGCTCCAAGAATTTGATGTCGAAATACGAGACAAAAAAGGAGCTGAGAACCTTGCTGCTGATCACCTTTCATGACTTGAGAACCCCCATCAAAGTGCTCTTGAGAATAAGGAAATCACCGAAACATTTCCTCTCGAGACACTTGGGAGTGTGACTAAAATTGACCAAAGTACCCCATGGTTCGCCGATTTTGCGAATTACCATGCGGGGAACTTCATTAGGAAAGGGATGTCGTCCAAACAAAAGAAGAAATTCTTTAAAGATGTCCAACATTATTTTTCGGATGACCCCTATTTGTTCATAGTCTGTGCGGATCAAGTGATCCGGCGGTGTGTTCACGGTACGGAAGCTGTTGAAATTCTTAAGGCATGCCATAATGGACCCACGGGGGGACATCATGGTGCCAACTTCACCGCAAAGAAAGTGTTTGATTCCGGCTTCTATTGGCCGACGATTTATCGGGATGCCCATGAATTGGTGAAAACATGTGATACTTGCCAACATCAAGGGAAAATTTCTCAAAAAGATGAAATGCCACAAAATGCTATTCAAGTTTGTGAAATTTTTGACATTTGGGGCATTGATTTCATGGGGCCATTCCCGTCATCAAGAGGAAATAAATATATTCTCGTGGCCGTCGATTACTTATCCAAATGGGTTGAAGCGAATGCGCTCCCCACCAATGATGCCCGAGTAGTTGTCAAATTCTTGAAAAGTCTCTTTGCCCGATTTGGTGCACCTCGAGCCATCATAAGTGATCGTGGGACCCATTTTTGCAATGATCAATTTGCCAAAGTTATGCTTACATATGGTGTCACACATCGTCTTTCTACGGCTTATCATCCACAAATAAGTGGTCAAGTGGAGGTGTCCAATCGTGGCCTTAAAAGAATATTAGAAAGGACAGTTGGAGAGCACCGTGCCTCATGGGCCGATAAATTAGACGATGCTTTATGGGCTTTCCAGACCGCTTACAAAACTCCCATTGGGTGTACTCCATATAAGCTAGTTTACGGGAAGGCTTGTCATTTGCCCTTAGAACGTGAGCACAAGCCCTACTAGGCCTTAAAACATGCCAATTTTGATTTAAAAACCGCGGGTAATCACCGAAAAGTTCAATTGAATGAGTTAGTCAAACTACGTGATCAAGCTTACGAGAATTCTTTGGTTTATAAAGAGAAAACAAAAAGACTTCATGATGCCAAGATCAAAAACCACGTTTTTAACATTGGTGATCAAGTGCTTCTTTTTAACTCTCATTTGAAGATTTTCTCGGGTAAGCTTAAAACTCGTTGGTCTGGACCATTCACCATAACCCAAGTATTTCTTTATGGTACCATTGAGTTAGCTCAACCCGATGGTCCCAACTTTAAGGTGAATGGTCACCTTTTGAAACACTATTTCGGAGGGGATGTACCAACCATGGTAGTCCCGGATCTCCAGACTTTCCCCAAGGATGATTGAATTTGGAGATCGAGTCAAGCTACGTGACTCGGTAATCAAAAACAAAGCGATTCGTGGGTGGTAACCCATGCTTATCCAATTTCATCTTCTTATTTTTCTTATTTCTAACGAATAACGTGAGGAGGGGGTGCCTCTTCTACTCTTGTGTTTCGTGGTTGTTTGTGATGTTCGTTTAGGATTGTCCGCGATTTATGATGACTCTCGTGCTCGTTATTTTCTTTCTTCACTCGAGTTTCATTCATCGGTGCTTTTGGAAATCCTATATCCGTGAATCTTATCGACTAACGTTTTCTTTGGCATAATTAATAAACAGCCCTAGAATTTTGTTAGGATTGCCTTACCCACAAAACATTGAGGACAATGTTTAATTCTAGTCTGGGGGAGGGTGAATCTTCTATTCGATTTGACCTTGCATTTTTCACCATGTAGTGTACTCTTGCAACTCCGTTTTTCCTAAAAAATTGAAAATTTTGAAAAATTTTGAAAAATAAAATAAAAATGTCATGAAAAAACACAAAAAAATGAGAAAAAGTTGAAAAAGTTGTGCAAAAATATAATAAAGTTTGAATAAGTGTTTTGACACCTTGTTGACTTTCCAGCTGGCGAGAGTAGGAATAAATATTTTGACTTGACCAGGCGTGTTGAGCCCAAGCTTGTTCCCTTAACCAATGATAATCACATAAGCTTGTTCTAGTCTTGTACACCAGGAACTATAAAATGCGAATTCTATCTTAAGAATCTGCAAGTTCCCGTACTTGACTTTATACATGCGCAGCTTAAAAGCTTTCGCTAGTCTTTTACATAAGGAGCTAGAAAACGTGAATTCTTCTTCTAGAATTTGCAAGTTTCCGTAACTGACTTTATATATGCGTGGCTGATTATCGGTTAAGTATTCGCGGGTTTCATTATTTGATATCTTAAATTGCTAACAGCGAGAAATGATAGAGTTTATTTAGAAGTTAGATGCTAAACGTGGAGTAGTTGGTTCTCTTTAGAGCTCATGAGAGGTACTTGTGGCTTTTAACTCCCATAAAATACGTCACCAATATATAATAGATGTTTTAGGTTAATTAGTTGTATTTAGGTTTGGATAATATTTAGTTCTTTATTTTCTTAAGAGAATCTTTGCTTTAGAAGTTGGGTACATATCAAGGAACATCAAAAATAAGAGCAAAAATGAGAAAAATCAAAAGTCAAAAGTTGATTATGTATGTGGTTTTGGAGCTACCTGATAAGCTTCCATTGATGTTGAGAAAAAAGTAAAGAAAGAAAAGTATGAAAAATATGAGAAAAGTATGAGAAAAGTGAAAAATGAAAAAGTGAAAGTTGAAAATTATAATGAATAAGTGTTTGAATGTAAATAAGTTGTTGGCGCGTGAGGTGCATGTGTATGATTCTGAATTGGACACATGAGGTGCACGTGTAGTACCCCGCAACTTATCTATGATATTGTATGTACCCAAATTCCTTGATGTGGACCGAATTTCTATTGCAGTGGTTCTTGAGAGAAAATGGAAAACTACTTATCTTTTAAATTTAGGTGTCACTATCGGACTAAAAAGTATTGAAACGAGAAAATATGAAGCAATTCATTTCTCAACAAAAATAAAATATTGAGATATAAAAACTTAGGACATGGGAGTAAGGAGTTTCCACAAGTAACTATTATGAGTAGTGTTAGCATCTAATTTATAGATAAGCTGTGATCTCGTTTGTACGCTTAGTTTGGGGGGTCGTGAAAAATCAAGGATGACGATTTTTATCCGTATGGTCACTTCTTAATAAGAAGTGTTTCTACACGTTGACCCTAAAAATTATTGCAAAATAATGAAAGTTCAACAAACCATCACAAGTATGAAGTATGAAAAGTACAAAAAAATAGAAGTGAAAGAGGAATAAAGGAAAAATTTTGGAAAACGGAGCGTTTGCGGGAATAAATGATTTTATTACTTCTTTTTTAACCTCCTTGCTACTTTACAAAGTCAGTAGGAAGAGTTATGAAATAATTTATCCCAAAAGCGTGAATTGATCACATTGCGTGAGGACACGACAATACCTTAGTCTGGGGGATTTTGGTATGTGTTAATTCACATACCTTTTCATGGCCAAAAATTGACCCAAATAGACTAATTATGCTAACAAATGCTAAAGAATGTGTGTTTTTATGTTTATGAACGTGCAGGTATGGATATATCGTAAAAAGAAGAAAAACAAGCAAAAACCGGCGAAGAACGAGCACGAGAGTAGAAAGAGTCAGAAAGTCAACCTGGAAATCAATTTGAGCTTATAAAGTCCTCAGAGTTTGATATATAAGCAAAAGTGATCCTTGTGTGAAGTTTGAAGAAAGTACAAAATTGGTCCTTATACTTTTCAGAGTTGACACATTCAGTCCCTCATGGAATTTATGAAGAAAAGGTCAATGTCAACCCTTGGAGAATCAAAGTTGTCATAACAAATACTTGAAAGATATTTTGGAACAAAGGCAGGATCAGCCCTTGGAAGAATCAATAATTACAAGTTTAGTCCCTGATCCTTAATAATACAAAATCTGAAAATAAACAACTTAAGCCTGGTCCAAATCTAAGTCAAATACAAGTCCAAAGAAAACTAAAGGCCCAAGACCAACCATTTGTTGTACCCAAGCCCATTTTTGGGTCAAATACCCACACCCAGGATCAATGGTCAGACATGGTCAAATACTAATAAAATCCCAAACCCGCGCCCCAAATAATCAAGAACCCAGAATTCCCAAAAATACCATGAACCCTAATTGAGTCACTAGGTTTAATTAGCTCAAACCACTCCAATCAACTATGATACACCAATCATTTGAGCTTCTAGAAGACTAGTCACGTGCTCAGGAGGTGGCAGAAAGAGAATGAGATGTCAGGAGTACACATGGCAGAGTTTTATTGGGTGCAACGCGTCATAGCTCTTCCTTGGATTCTACTTCTAGAAAGATTTCTGACAAGTCAGAGAAGAGTGTGCGTTTGGGACAGATGGAGGCATATCATTGGTCAGGCCACCTCACTTATTCTCATCCAAGGGTTATGATGAAATCAAAGAAACACATATATAATCTGAAGGCTATGAGTAGAGGAGAGAAAGCACAAAGTGGTGTGGATCGCCAGCTTGGCAGATGAGACCCCCTACTCCTCCAAACGGCTATAAATAGTATTCATTTTTAGCTCATTAGATGTATAATTTTGAGCTTAAAGTTACTCTGTCAAAATTAGTTTAGAATGTATCTAGTCTAGTGATTGTAATGAATTCATATTAGATTTAATAAAATCTTCAGTTTTCTTCTTAAATTTCTTATCAGCTTATTTTTTATTTCAATTAGTTTATAGCTTCATATTACTTAAACTAGCTTAATCTTAGTTTTTAATTAACTCATTTCAATATTATTTTCAATTTAGTTTAACTCTTTTAAAAAAATAAAAAATCTATAAAAAAAACAGAAAATATAAAAAATAAAAAATATGTTTCACTTCAGTTTTTATAGCTTTTGAATAAGCTGAAATAGCTTATACATAGCCTATACAAGCTCTGTAGCTTGATATAGATCTGTTTTCATTCTATTCTCTCAAATAGTAGATTGGTTAACTAAAGTCAAAGAGGTCAAATTAAGAGGTTGCTAAGGTGATTTGGATAAGCTTGGACAGATTTGGAAGGTCCTACCTATCCTAGAGATAGGCAAGCTCAGTGAGCTCTCCCTCTGTTTAGCTGAGGGAGATTTATTTGGTAAAATCTGTTTTGAATTCTCTTATTAGTAGTTGCTGAGTTAGATTGTGTAGTTGCAATAGTTTTACTGTTTCATTGATTTGATTAGAATAGTTGTTGTTATTGCTGTTGTAATTTTTGCTTGATTGATCATAGTAATCATCTGTTTGTAGATCTGTTTCTCTTTAGAGGTTTTAAGCATCTGTGTAGTTTGGTTATATTTGATAATCTGTCATTTTGGCTAGTTGAGATTCTGAGTTTGTGTTTGACTGTTGGATTTCATAGTGCTTGATTGTGTATTTGGACTCTGCTGTAGTTGAAATTGAGATTGAGTAATTGTGTTGAGATTTATTGACTGTTTCATTGGTGGTTGATTATCTGTAATATAACGAGTGTTTGGATGTGAGATTTGCTGTGGGTAATTGTAATTGGATTGCTTTATCTCTGTCTTGCATAGGTTAAATAAGAATAGATATAGAGTACTAGATCATATAAAACAGTAGTGTAGTTCTTAAAGGTCAAAGTGAGAGTTAATTGCATTAAATTGTTAACCATAATATAAATCTAATAGTGTAATTGAGTTGATAGTTCCATAATAATTAGGGATAGTTTAAACTTGAGTAATTCTAGCCTATTATAACAGATAAGTAGTTGATTAAGCTAATCAAATTGGATTTGGTCAAGTTTAGATTGTAGTGTACAAAGTCAACTGTTTCACTATGTTGAATTTCATTAGCTGCTGATCTCAACTTAATTCAGAATATCAAATAGTTGTTTCTGGTTAAGTAATTGGGTGATTTAGTATCTCAGCTGTACTATAGAGATTTTGCCCCCATAAGCTGGTTAATTTGAGCTTATTCTGTGAGCTTTTTGCTTCTGAGAAATAGCATAGTTGAGACAGAGTTGACTGTTTGATCATTAAGGCCTGCAGTAGTGTATTTGAGCCTATATCTGTGTTTTTTTTGTTGATTCTGAGTTTCATTTTAGTGGTATAAGTGTTGAGATAGATCAGATTGCTTCTGGACTTATTAGTTTCAATTCTGCTAATTGAGTGAGCTTAATTTGAGCTTAAGTGTAATCTGTTTCATTTCTGGGACTCTGAGTTTATTTAGATCTGAATTTGGCATAATTGAGCATATATAAGCATAAATCTTCTGTGTACTAAGTTCCACTCAGTTTTGTTCACAAGTGCTTATAAATAAGCACTTGTGAATAAGCAGTTTGTACTTCAAAATTTTTCTCCAAGCTCAATTTATTATTTTTGATTTTCTGGAAATTTTTCAGAATTTTCCAATCTGTTTTGATATTTTTCTTAATTTTTCCTTGATTTTATTCATTTTTAAATAGTTTTTAATAAATAAAAATCCATAAAAATTCAGAAAAATCTGTGAAAAATACAAAAATATTTTAGGAAATTCTTTTATAATATTTTAGATTTTTCAGAAATTAAATTTCATTTTTCCTTTTTATTTTTCTTTTTTCTTCTATTTTTAATTCATTTAAAAATACAAAAATCAAAATAAATTCATAGAAAATAAAAGAAAAGTCAAAAAAATAATTTTCTTTTTCTGGAAATTCATTTTAGAAGTTTAAGATTTTTAGAAAATAATTTCACATTTGTAGGATCATTTTTCAAATAAAGTTACGTTTTAATAAACGCGTTTGCATTTACGT
The DNA here is from genome assembly GCA_030686995.1 of Artemisia argyi. Lineage (NCBI taxonomy): Eukaryota > Viridiplantae > Streptophyta > Magnoliopsida > Asterales > Asteraceae > Artemisia > Artemisia argyi. Next base: position 13,758,228 of record CM060701.1, read on the forward strand.
TTTTACGTTTTCAACTTTAGTGCATATATAGCTTGTACTTCTTGCAAAATTCATCATTGTTTGTTATTCTTTGAATTACTTGATCACCATTTTCACTTTCATCACTTCTCAATTCACGATTTACACGAATCAATATTCTTGATTCCATTCACCTACACTCGGAAACGACTCGGGTGATCCGTATTTTGTGCGGATCATTTCGATACTATACTACTATATTATAATAAGTTGATTTTCACACAATCAGAAAACATCTCTCACTACCTGTCATAGCAAATAGATTATCATAGGCTTGGAAAAGGATCAAACCTCCACCACTTGGCTTAAGCACCTAGGATAAACTATCAAAGAGGTCTTTTAAAGGGTTATAACGTTAGGTGTAGGGATATGGAAAACATGGTTTTGTTGGATAAAGGCAATATTTACTGGTGGCGAGTTAACCATCTTGGTTAATTACATGTACAATATGGCGTTGCTAAGCCAAGATTCGACTCGACTTAAGCTAATAAATCAAAAATAGCAAAATCTTAAAACAAACATAAAATGAAATGGGATGGTAGTCCGTATGTTTTTTTTTTTTTTTTCTTTTTCTTTTTCTTTACTATATTTTTTTTTCAATTTTTTTTTTTTTTTTTTTTTTTTTTTTTTTTTTTTTTTTTTGCATACACTCTTACCCTACCATCCAAAATAATACATCATAGGGAATGTACATTCCCCTTACACTTGAATTTTTACATACGTTACAATAAACTAATCTAATGACTCGAATCAAGATAATCAAAACACTTGGAGTACTTTTAAGATTAACGCACATATTGGGTTAATATATGATGTTCTTCCCCATTACTTCATAACACTAGTACTTTACCCATGATTCCCAATCGTCCCAAAACAATATGTACAAGGTATGACTCGACTTAGCAACCATGTAATCAATTAGATAATTAACTAAGGGTTTAAACATGTAACAATAATGCACTAAAGATGATTGCATACATGGAAGGCTTAGGCGATTTGGTTGCACATTTGGGTGGGTTGTAACAAATTCTTCCTTTAAGTAAGATGCTTAAAGTTAAAAATGAAAAGATAGGCTCGGAGGGGTGTACTAGGGGTATCGTGTACTAAAAATGAGTACAACGCTAAGGTGTGGGAAAATTAATTGACTTTACTAGTCAAGTAATATGACTTAAATGGTCAAGTAATTATGATACGGGTTTAACACAAGGGTGATCTTAATGCCTCCTATCATGTAGTAAATCCTACTACACGAATGTAGTCTCACTAGCGGTCTCGGGATGCATCACTAACGCAAGTTCTAGAATCTAAATACTACCGGTACACTCATAAGCACTAATAATGAATGCTTTTCCTACCAATTCTAAAGGCGAACCTCACATATTTGGGTGGAAAATTTTTTTAAGTGGTACGGTTTTTGTGCTAGTCATACAACTCTTATCCATGAGACGCTTGTTAAGGCTAAAGTTTCACTCCTAAATGTTGTAAAAAAATTTAAATTTGGTGCTAAAATTACACTAACAAGTATTTCTCTTAGTTTTATTACACACCTACTATCAACCAAACAAACTCAAGTGCAATTGTATCCTATAAGGTATCATCATTTACCCTCCCCTTACACTTAGGATGAACATTGTCCCCAAAGTTCAATTAAAGGATGTAAAAGTAAAGCAGGTAAAAGAATGAAAACAAATACTCCCCTGATTCGTTCGGTGTGGATAGTGTGTCAACAAGGTTAGATCTTCCTCTAAGAAAAAGAACGTTGAAAGCTTCACTCTAGAAATATAAATCATCTTCTTGTCATATATAACCTGTTAAACCTGAGAAAACAATTAAGGCAAACCTCCTGTAAAATCGGCGGCAATCTATATATACTAACAAATCCTAGAAAACAAATTAAGATATAATGCTTGTGGAATGAATATTTGCAGATTTCCTGCGGTTTATAAAACTAAAGAATCAACAAAAACTTTAAGACTCCGGTATAAACAAAACTCGCAAAATTTTTTCAGAATTTTGGTACCTGACTCCGTCAGGTTGTAACTCTTGACGCCGTCAGAATGTTCCTGGAAAAATCTTATGTTAAGTTTCCGGAAAATTTCTGGAAAAACTTATGCCTTATTTCCTGAAAAATCCTGCAAAACATCATTATGACTCGATACAAGCATTTGACTCTAACAATTACCAATATACATATTCATTTAATATTGCTGTGGTTCATGCTCAATTTCGTTCTTAGAAACAAATTTGGATTTCCCTTACACTTAGCTTTTGCAAAATACCTTTACATGTAATTAAGACGAAGTTAAAAACAAAATAAAACATTTTCACAATTTACTTTGAACCATGATTCACAAACAATAAAAATAAAACACGCATATGAAAACAAATAAAATCAAACAAACAAAACAAATAAAAACACACAAAACATGGGTTGCCTTCCAAGAAGCGCTTTTCTTTATTTACGAGTCTTGTAGCTAGGCTCAAGGTCATGGGCTATTACGTGACCTCATCATTGGTCACATTTTCTAGGTCATCCTTAATCTTAGTTTTGTATTCCGGACCCGATTGTAAATGTTCTTTATAAAGATCAACCGCCTTTTTCTCAATTGCTCCTATAATCCTATTGGCAAATTCCCTATCAACTTTATATTTTGGCCCAAGAGTTAAGCAATCCTTATAGAAAAGGCTCTTCTTCTCCCATACATAGTCCATGCCCTTTTTCTTATCCTCTTCATTGATGTCTTCAAAAGCACCAATGTTATCCATATCAAATCGAGGCACAAAACGAAATTCCTTCATTCTATTAGGCATCCTATATGTAATCCTATCAGTTTCACTAGTAAATCGGATCGTCCCTTCTATCCCATCATATTCTAACTTGGATTCTTCAACAAATGGCTTACCTAATACAACATGGGATAAGCGACAATCTATAACACTAGCTAAGTCTTCAACAACCATAAAGTCAATGATATAAGTAAAGTTCCCAATGAAGACATGTAGACCTTTAATTCTCCCGATAAAGTTACAAACTCCACCGGGGTATTTGGGATCTTTTCTAGGTCTGAGTCTTGTTTTCACTATATCATTATAAACACTTGAGGACATAATGTTGTTTGGGGATTCAAAATCAATGTAAGCATTGTCAATGTACTTATACCCAATCATACATGGTATCTTAACATTCTTAGGGTCACCTCTCTTTATCTTAGGGTCAATTCTAGCAAAAGGAGGTCGAGAATTATCAACAAGATTATTATAGTACGCAGTCTCCTCCTTAGTGGGATATTGATTGAAATAACCATCCTGTTTCGGATCTATCTCCCCTTTCTCAAGTTCCTTCACATCCTCAACAACAACCTCAAAATCATTAGGTCCTAGGTCCTCATTTGAATACAAGGTGGTCACTAGGTCACTAAATGCATGATCGAGCTCAACATTAATGAACCTATTAAGTTCCCTAAGTTCCCTAATCTCATTCTCAATCTGTTCACGCAACAAAGCAACTTCACTAGGGGAAAGGGGTGGATTCGCGTATTCCAGAATGGCCAACGGAGTAGTTAATGAATTTAATTTACAAACAAAGGCACGAAGAAAAAGATAGACTAAAGAAAACCTAAAAATAAAAATAAAAATCTTACTAGAAAGGAATCTAGCAAATAGACCTAATAAAAAGAAATTCTAACCTAGACAATAACTATTCCCCGGCAGCGGCGCCAAAAACTTGAAATGCGGGATTGCGCCCTCGCAACAGGTTTTACCTCTCAAGGGATCTTGAGAAGCTTGCAATCCCCGCTAGGCAGTGTACCTAATCGTTGTAGTATAGTATAGTGACAAGTATCGGGGGATTGATCGTTCAACTTAGGAATAGTGTCGCTAGGATTAGAAAGCCTAATAAACTAGGTCTAGAGGTGAGGGATGATTCTTTTTTGTATTTTTTAGATTTTATGAAAGCAAGTAAAATCTCGGGTTTTGAAGGAGTGGGCGGAATTAGTTGCTAGCTAACTAACCCAAATAACTACAGATGCAATCAAAATAAAATAAAAGAAATGAAATTAAACTAATGTGGTGGAAACAATAATGAGAATAGATGTGTTTACTTAGATTTCATTACTCCTTAGATATCTTTTACCGGTTGATTAGCTTGTTACAATTGCATGGATGACGGGTTATATTCCTTAATACTAGTCGTAGGGCCGTGTACAATATTCCCTAACTCTATAAGATCCTACTTCACTCCTATGTCGAGCCGACTAAAAGCTCCTAACATGGGATCATTAGAATTCACTTATGCGTTAAATACAACCAAAAATCGTAGTACACCTCCGATCATGTTTCTTAAGACGTTCAAGCAAGTTACCAATGGAAGTCTGCCAATTTTCTTAAGCCTAACATCGAATACAATCATCCGTAACAATTATAAACACTCAATAAACCAATAATCAACATCTAGGTTTCACTACATCTAAGCAAACACAATAAAAACCTAGCCTAACATGTTAAAAGAAAGACAAGCGTAAGATAGAATCAAACAACACATAGACATATTGAATGATTATTGGAGGACTTATCTTTATTCAAACATGGAAGAAAGAAGGATTTGAAACCCCTTTAATAAGCAGAAAATTCGACCTAGGGTTTATGCTTCAATATTCCACAACTTGTTCCACACTTTACAGTGAAAAGTTGGAAAAATATATAGAGATAAAACATCCTGATGGCGTCATGTATTAACTTCTGACGCCGTCAACTCGCCGCCAAGTTAAGAGTCGTATTGCCTAGATCCAGTCTTGACGCCTTCATGTAGAAATATACTGTGGGCCGTCACATGCATTTTGACCCTGACGGCCTTGGTGACGCCGTCAGTTCGTTAACACTGAAAATACTCTGGGCTGTCACATTATAATTTCCACATCCACCTCTTTTATCATTCTTGACGCCGTCATGTGTTAAGCTTTGACGTCGTCAGGTACTGTTCCCAGCAAGGAATTTGAGACTTTGTCGTTTTCTTCACTTTTATGCACCAAAAACGTCCAAAACACTTCCTTTTCCAGATTTCTCCTCAAAAGTACCTAAAATGACAAAAGGAACGATTTAGGGCAATAATTGATCAAATAGTCACGAATTCGGGCTTAAATGACCCCTTAAAAGCGGTACACTTTTCGCCTCATCAATTAGGGTGATCTTCTGGTTCTCTCTTGGGGTTTTTAAGTGCTCCCCTAGTCCTGGATGCTATCATAGAGCTTTCTCCTGGTATATTCTACTCAAACATTCACAAACAAGCAACATTAGTTGTTAGAAAACACAGACATCTAATGTGCAATCAATTAAGCAAGTTTCAAGTAAGCTGTGTTCAATCATTTCCAGAAAAATGGCGGTTTTAAGAACAAAACCGGTGATTACGTGACAAAATTTTCAAACTTAAGTTCTGCAGTTTTTAATAAAGGATTTGTGCTCTTGGCCTGCAAGACTGGCGATTTTTATGCTTTGCACTTAAATCCTCTGTTCTATATTCAAGAACCATCTCATCTTATTAAGGCATAAAAATTCTATCCTTATATAGTCTCTATCATCTCAAAAGTAGTCTCAAGTATCAATTTATTCATGTAAGAATAACATTAAAGCATCTTAGGCTCAGAAATTATGCGTTCATGATCAAAACATCTCCTCCTAAATGTCCATATCGCTTCCTTAATCTTGTATTCTCACACTAAGCTCATAAGCAAAGGCTTAAATTAATAACAATACCCTCCTAACATGGCAATTGTTCACATTAGGGCACAGAAAATACCTAAAAATGAAAATGATCATAATTCTATAACTAACCAAGGGGCAAACTTAAAAATCATATAAAGCAACCTAAAATTATGCATAAAACATCTAAAATTCAAAAACATCAAACCCTAAGTTTAAAGAAACCCTAATAAAATTTTACGAAAGATCAAGACAAGTATAAACTTACCCTCATTGTCTTGATATTGGTTTTTTAATTTGAAAATTTTCTCAGATTGGTCAAGAAGATCGTCAGTTTTGTTTTGTGTGTAAGAGTTTTGGCGTTTTTCTTTTTTAGCGCGTAAGGTCAAAATGCTTAGTTTTTGAGTTATAAAGACTTCCCTCGTTAAAAATTCGGCGATCTTAATTAAAAGAACGACGATTTATTTCTGCAGTATTTTTACACATGCTTTGATCTTCCAGAGATAGATAAATAATAAACAAACAAACAAAAGCAAATAAATATATACAAAGGTTGTTCATTCATCTCTTTATCAGAAGCATACTCATCAAGCATAAGCTTGAGATACAACTTATTCAAAATTAGAAAAATAACACAGAAAATAAAAGTTTTAAGAAAGGAGCATTGTTTCAACTCCATTTTTGGGTGTTACTTTGGTGTTTCAGGCAAAAAAATGCTCTGGTGACATGATGTCACCCAGCTTGTAGGAACCAGATGGCTTTCTCTTAGTGTCAAGTGAAGTATCAGATGTTGTTGGAATTTTTTCTTTATTAGGACTAACTTCTTCTTCCTCATTAACTTCTACCCAAAGAGTGATTTCTCCACACTGATAGTTGACTATGCTTCTAGTATGTTTCATGAAGGCTCTTCCTAATATCACATCAGGTTCCGCATCATCTTCTTCAGGGTTAACATAGAACTCTAACTGATTTTAAGTCTTTTTATAGTATAGGATTATTACCGAAGAAATGCTCGTGAAAGTATGTTCCCCGGGTCGTTATGTCCCAACGAAGGTAAGACGGCGATTGAGTCGGCTTGAGTCGCGTGATTGTGAAGTGAATGGGAAAATATAATTGAGAATTTTTAAAGTTTTTATTCTAAAGGAAATGAAATAGCAATTAAAAACAACAAAAACAATAAGAAATTTAAAACAAGAAAGAAAAATAAGACGGGAAAAGATTTTAAAAACAATATGTTTGCTAAGCGACGTGAATAAGTTCATCAAGTGTGGGTCAAGGATTGACGACGAATTATTTTCCTTAAACAAGACTATTTTCTCACAACGTTGGTTTATTTTGAAAATAATCCTTTAAAAAGAAAATAATTACTAGATTTGTAATTTGATTATTCTCCGGCTTTTGCCCTTCAAATAATAAAATTACAAGTATAAATAATCATAACGATTATTAATCATGACCCCTTTTTTAGTAATCCACATTTAACTCACAAACTCGTGCCACTAAGCAAACACTAAAAAAAACTACTCGAGACTCATATTAATAAAATAAAGTTACTTGATAAAATAAAAAGACTTGATAAAAGAAACAAACTAGATAAGCCAAAATAAAATTCGGCAGAGTTTCGCCTAAGCATAAAGCATAAGAGACCTTACTCGATAAACGATAAGGTATTGATTATCTAACTCGATAATCTTGGCTAACTCGCAATAAGAAATGAAACTTGGTAAAATCAATACTCAAAAAAAATGTAACTCGATAGAAAATTTAAAAAGAAATTAAACTCGCTAAAAAAAATTGCACATTAGTCCTAAATGAAAAAAAAGTAAACTCGAAAATATTAAAATTTAAACAACCTAACTCGACAAAATATTTTATGAAAAACATAACTCGAAGAAAAATATTTGCAACTAAGCCCCTAGCCTAAAAACTCAAACTCGATGAAATATTAAAAAAATCAAACTCGATAACTTTCTTTTGAAAACTCTAACTCGAAACTTTTTTATTGCAATTAAGTCCCTACATGAAAATGTTTTAAACTCGGTAACAATTTTTAAAAAGTTATAACTCGACAAAATTTTTATTTTGTAACTCGAAAAAATAAAAAATCAAACTCGACAAAAACCGTAACAAAACACCATTTTGATCCAAAATAAAGCCTAAAAACTAATGTTTTTCACCAAATTTAACACTAAACTAACTAGTTTAACCATAAACTTTAATTCCCACCAATAAAAACAAGATTTTAACAACCAAAAATTAAAGATTTTTAGAAAGATAAAGCTTTAGAGAGAGAAAGTAAAATAAAACACATACTTCATAAAAATAAAACTACACTACTCCTATTACTACGAGGACCAACCCTCAACAACCCCAAGACTAACCCTAAAACTAACCATAAAACTAACCATAAAACTAACCGACCTCTCAAATGAGGCTTATAAGATCTATTTATAGGCTAGGGGCTAGGGCTTCTCTAATCTTTGAGTTTGTTGCATAATTAGCCCCTAGACTTTTACAAAACATGAGAAAACTACTTAAAACATATTAAAACGCTACAAATGCAACTAAATACTACACGTAACGATCTTGTAACTTGGAGGAGTAAGTTGACTTTTCTTCCAAAGTTCTTCAAAGGACCAAAGTTGACAACTTGCTGAAACTTGGAGGGGCATTATTGTAAAGGTCTTCATATTTCAACTAAGAGTCTCTTTTGTTATTCTCTGAATCTCTAAGGATTACTTTTGTCATTTTGGGCTTTTCTTGGATAAATTTCTTTCTCGGCTTCGGCTTTTTACCTTTTTCCAATCTCGTGCTCGTTTTTGTCGGTTTTTGCTTTGTTTTTGTTCATTTTTCACATATCCGTACCTGCACATACACAAATACAAAAACATACATTCTCTTGGCATATTTGGTTAGTATTTGGTGTATTTGGTCTGATTTTAGGTCTAAAAAGGATGTGTGATTAAGCACTCATCAAAATCCCCCAGACTAAGGTATTGCCGTGCCCTCACGTAATGTCATCACCTCACGATTAAAAGATAAATAATTTCAAAACCTCTCTTTACTGACGTTATAAAGTAGCAATGATGTTCAAGAGAGATAGTAAAATCATTTATTCTCAAAAACGCTCCGTTATCCGATTTTCATGAATAACAACTACAACTACTATTTTTGTACTTTTTCATTTTTATATAGGTGACAGTTTGCTTTGACTTTCATTATCAATTCTTATCTGTTGATAACTTTCAGGGTCTACGAGTAGAAACATTTCTCACAGAGAAGAGACCATACGGATAAAAATCGTCATCCTTGATTTTTCACAAGCCCCCAAACTAAGCGTAAAATCGAGATCATTGTTTATCCAGAAGTTAGATGCTAACACTGCCCACAAAAGTTACTTGTGTATTACCTCTTGTCCCCAGGTCCTAAGTTTTGTATCTCAAGATTTTAATTGTGAGAAATGAATTACTTCATATTTTCTTGTTTCGATATTTTTTAGTCCGATAGTAATACCTAAGTTAAAACGATAAGTAGTTATTCATTTTCTCTTAAGAACCACTGCAATAGAAATTCGGTCCACATCAAGGAATTTGGGGTACATACAATATCAAAGATATAAGTTGCGGAGTACAATCACGTGCACCTCATGTGACTGATTACTAATCACTTATCACATGCACCTCACGCGCCAACAACTTATTTATACATACATAGCTCTTATTCAACAATACTTCAACTTTCATTTTTTTTTTCACTCTTTTCATATTTTTCACTTTTTTCTTTCTTTCTTGATTTTTTTTTCTCATAACATCAATGGAAGCTTATCGGGTAGCTCCAAAACCACATAGATAATCAACTTTTGACTTTTGATTTTTTCACTTTTTGCTTTTATTTTTGATGTTCCTTGATATGTACCCAACTTCTAAAGCAAAAATTCTCTTAAGAAAACAAAGAACTAAATATTATTCAAACCGAAATACCACTAATTAACCTAGAACATCTATTATATATTGGTGACGTATCTGATGGTAACAAGGAGGCCACAAGTACCTCTCGTGGGTTTTTTAAATCCCAGTAATGCGATCCGTGTATAGCACGAAACTTCTAAATAAACTCTATCATTCCTTGATCTCCGCAAATTTAAAATCCCAAATAATGAGATCCACGGATGCTTAGCCATAATCTTTTGATTATTTTGGTTAAGGGAAACAAGCTAGGGCTCAACACGCCCGGTCAAGTCGAAACATTTATTTCTACTCTCGCCGGTAGGAAAGTCAAAACAAGGTGTCAAAACTTATTATTCATATCATATATTTTTTTTTCATTTTTTTTTAATTATAAAGCCGTGACAAAAATTAAAATTTTTGGTGAAAAACGGAGTTGCGTAAGTTAACAGCTCAGACGAAGGTACAGGTCAAATCGAATCGAAGATTCACCCCCCAGACTAAAGTGAAACATTATCCTCAATGTTTTAAGGGTAAAGGTAATCTTACGTAAAATCTAAGGCCGTTTATTAAGTATGCCAAGAGATAAACGTTAGTCGATAAGATTTTGGATATGGTGTATTTCCGAAAGAGCAGCGAAGGATGAGACTCGAGTGGAGAGAACGACAAACCACGAGCACGAGAGTCCTCAAACTTCGGGGAAATTCCTGAACATTCACAAACAACCACGAAAACACGAGTTTGGAAAGGGTCGCCCCCCTCACGTTACGTTATTAAAGAAAATAGAAAATTAAGAAGATGAAATGGATAAGCATGGGGTGCCTCCCACGAAGCGCTTGTTTTTTATCACCGAGTCACATGAGCTTGACTCGATCCCCGAATTAATTCGTCCTTGGGGAGAGCAGATAGAACGGACAACCGGCATGATAAACAGAGATGCCGGGGTCAAAAACGGTATCCTCACTCCCGGTGGAGTGGAAAAGTGAAGAAATTAGGGGATAAGCAAAGAACGGATAAAACACCCAGATGATAAAAGCAAATTCGAGTTCAGAATCATGGGTGGGTTGGGTGGGTAAAATATCAAGCACAGGAACATCATGTTCAGAAATCTCGTCCACCACTTCAAAAATATCTTCATTCGTATCTGATTCAAAAACTACATCGGGTGGTTTCGCGGGCGGACGAGAAGAAAGTGAATCGAAAAGAATATCATTCTCGTCATTCTCAATACCCGGTGGTATCGAGTCATCCGCAGCAAGAAATGGATCGACATCCTCTAAAAGAGGGTTACGTAACGGATTATCGAAAATAGATATAGAGTCGATCTCAAAGATAAAACGCTCATAATCCGGAAGAGAGATATCAGCATGAATAGTGGGATTGCCACTACTCGTCTCTTCAAATCGAAAAATTTCAAGCTCGGGTAAGAAATCACTATCCATATTGGGGATAGGAGAAGAAATCGGAGGATCATTCAACGCCTCGATCTTAGAAATAAGAAGATAAACTTTGGATAATTTCTCACGAAGAGCTTCATCTTGAATTTCAGTGTCAACTTCTTCATCATTCTCTTCTTCTAAGCTGACGAGCTCAGAAGGTAACTCCTCAATGTAATCGATATCTCCACAAGATAAAGAAGTACAATCATCGTCGGAATCAGAATGATTATTAGCAAGACAAGCCTCGATCTCATCTAAAAAGACATCGCTCCTCTCAACTGGTTCTAGAGAAGGATGGAAAGAGTCGGAAATGAGAGGATCAGAGGATGGAGTGGGATTGCCACTCGGAGATGAATCTGAAATTTCAAGAACGTCTACGTCGACCTTTTTATTAGCATATAAAGCTCGGATATTCTTCATCTGCTCTTCTGCTAATAATTCTGCAATACTCTTTTCTTCTTCGATGGGTGTGGTTTCAGCAGATGAAGTGTAAATACCCCCAATTTGGATGGAATCTTCATCATCGTCGTCATCGTAAATAAAAGCCTTTCGTAATTTAGCATTTCTTTCTTTGGCAAGTAATTCTTCCATTGACTTCTCATGAGGATCAGGAGTATATGTAATACGATTAGCCACCCACTCTCGTACCGTTTCGATAACGAATTTCATTTCATCAATAAATTCATCCGGAACTTGAAACTTATCGGGAGTTTGTGGGGTTGGTTAAAACCATGAGAATCGTAACATGAATTCGGCTCATAATAATTTTCAAACGATCCCTCACAATTTTCAAAATTTGATGAATTATCATTGAAATAAGGTTCCTGCTCATAAGAGTTTTGAGGAGGGTAATTGAAATTGTTTTGAGGATAATCGAAAGAGTTCGGATCATAATCGGAGGTAAATGTGGGTTCAGTTCTCGAAGCATAACACATACAAAGTCCACGAGTAAATACACATTCTTTGCAAAAACACCGTTCACAAAGTACTCCTTCTTCGCAGGGATTTCCAAAATTAAAACAAGGCGGATCCATAAGAATTATCGGTTTAGAGGATTAAAGAAGAAGAATCAAATGATAAGAGGAGAAGAAGATTATTTTTGGTTTTTAAATATCGAAAAAGAAAATTAAAATAGAAAAAGAAAATCTTTTTGTATAAATTTTGTTTTTTTTTTTTTTTTTTTTTTTTTTTTTAATTTTTTAATTTTTGAGAATATTTATAAAAAACGATAACTTCTCGGGAGAAGGATCTTCAAATCACCAACAAACGATACAAGTACGACGCTCTCGTTTCAAACCTTCCCCGGCAGCGGCGCCATTTTGATTTTAAGTCTTTTTATAGTATAGGATTATTACCGAAGAAATGCTCGTGAAAGTATATTCCCCGGGTCGTTATGTCCCAACGAAGGTAAGACGGCGATTGAGTCGGCTTGAGTCGCGTGATTGTGAAGTGAATGGGAAAATATAATTGGGAATTTTTAAAGTTTTTATTCTAAAGGAAATGAAATAGCAATTAAAAACAACAAAACAATAAGAAATTTAAAACAAGAAAGAAAAATAAGACGGGAAAAGATTTTAAAAACAATATGTTTGCTAAGCGACGTGAATAAGTTCATCAAGTGTGGGTCAAGGATTGACGACGAATTATTTTCCTTAAACAAGACTATTTTCTCACAACGTTAGTTTATTTTGAAAATAATCCTTTAAAAAGAAAATAATTACTAGATTTGTAATTTGATTATTCTCCGGCTTTTGCCCTTCAAATAATAAAATTACAAGTCTAAATAATCATAACGATTATTAATCACGACCCCTTTTTTAGTAATCCACACTTAACTCACAAACTCGTGCCACTAAGCAAACACTAAAAAAAACTACTCGAGACTCATATTAATAAAATAAAGTTACTTGATAAAATAAAAAGACTTGATAAAAGAAACAAACTAGATAAGCCAAAATAAAATTCGGCAGAGTTTCGCCTAAGCATAAAGCATAAGAGACCTTACTCGATAAACGATAAGGTATTGATTATCTAACTCGATAATCTTGGCTAACTCGCCATAAGAAATGAAACTTGGTAAAATCAATACTCAAAAAAAATGTAAAAAAATGTAACTTGATAGAAAATTTAAAAAGAAATTAAACTCGCTAAAAAAATTTGCACATTAGTCCTAAATGAAAAAAAAGTAAACTCGAAAATATTAAAATTTAAATAACCTAACTCGACAAAATATTTTATGAAAAACATAACTCGAAGAAAAAAATTTGCAACTAAGCCCCTAGCCTAAAAACTCAAACTCGATGAAATATTAAAAAAATCAAACTCGATAACTTTCTTTTGAAAACTCTAACTCGAAACTTTTTTATTGCAATTAAGTCCCTACATGAAAATGTTTTAAACTCGGTAACGATTTTTAAAAAGTTATAACTCGACAAAATTTTTATTTCGTAACTCGAAAAAATAAAAAATCAAACTCGACAAAAACCGTAACAAAACACCATTTTGATCCAAAATAAAGCCTAAAAACTAATGTTTTTCACCAAATTTAACACTAAACTAACTAGTTTAACCATAAACTTTAATTCCCACCAATAAAAACAAGATTTTAACAACTAAAAATTAAAGATTTTTAGAAAGATAAAGCTTTAGAGAGAGAAAGTAAAATAAAACACATACTTCATAAAAATAAAACTACACTACTCCTATTACTAAGAGGACCAACCCTCAACAACCCCAAGACTAACCCTAAAACTAACCATAAAACTAACCATAAAACTAACCAACCTCTCAAATGAGGCTTATGAGATCTATTTATAGGCTAGGGGCTAGGGCTTCTCTAATCTTTGAGTTTGTTGCATAATTAGCCCCTAGACTTTTACAAAACATGAGAAAACTACTTAAAACATATTAAAACGCTACAAATGCAACTAAATACTGCATGTAACGATCTTGTAACTTGGAGGAGTAAGTTGACTTTTCTTCCAAAGTTCTTCAAAGGACCAAAGTTGACAACTTGCTGAAACTTGGAGGGCCATTATTGTAAAGGTCTTCATATTTCAACTAAGAGTCTATTTTGTTATTCTCTGAATCTCTAAGGATTACTTTTGTCATTTTGGGCTTTTCTTGGATAAATTTCTTCCTCGGCTTCGGCTTTTTACCATTTTCCAATCTCGTGCTCGTTTTTGTCGGTTTTTGCTTTGTTTTTGTTCATTTTTCACATATCTGTACCTGCACATACACAAATACAAAAACATACATTCTCTTGGCATATTTGGTTAGTATTTGGTGTATTTGGTCTGATTTTAGGTCTAAAAAGGATATGTGATTAAGCACTCATGACTAACTCATAGCTTTTGGTTTTTTTAATGCAATCTCCCATAGTTTCTCCTACCAGTTTCATAGACAACATCTTATCAATTTTCTTATCCCCATTTTTTAAAACCTCATATTTCAGATTAAGCTTGACCACATATTCTTGAGAAATGAAATTATAATCTTGGTCAAGGTTTAGAATTCCATTTGAGGCAAACAATCCCTCAATATAGCATGGTGTGTTATATACTTTTCCCCAACTTCACTTCCATTTCCATCCCTATGAAGTAAAAATACCTTAGTTTTTTCATTCATTTTAGGGGCATAAGGATTCATTTTCTAAAAACTCTTTCCAAGTACATTAGTCTCAGGGTGAAGGGTAAGTAAACCTTTGGAAAATTCAATGATTCCATTAGTTTGTTCCAAAAAATCTCTTTCTAGGATCACACTATGCTCCCATTCATTGTCACTAGGGTTAACATCAAATTCAACAAAAAAAATATCCCTATTCATTTGCACCAGTAATCTCTTAGTGACCTCCTTTCTACCATCTTTCTTTTCCTCAATACTAACTTTTAGTCTTTTCATCAATTCCTTTGAAAGTAAGTTCCTGCTATAATGTAATCCACGTCAGCCACAACATCATGAGCATAATTGTTCTCAACAAAGCAAGGGGTTATGAACTTCATGTAGCATCCCTCAGTCTCCATTCTTTTAAAAATATGAACCTTTTATTCATCTTCCTTGTTATCAGCTGTAACCTCAAAAGTAACTTCTCCTTGCCAAGTGTCCTTGTTTTCCACTTGGTTTTTCTCATCATCCACTAGTCCTAAGTTTGATTTTTTCTCCAATTCTAATGTATTACAGCATAACATCAAACAAAACATTAGCAGGTTAGTCAAATAACTTATAAGCACATAATCATACTCCAATAACCTCATATAACTGATATATGCCAAGATATACATCTGTTTACTCATCATGGAAAAGAAATAATTCTTCTGTAAAGATTTTT
Organism: Artemisia argyi; assembly: GCA_030686995.1. Taxonomy (NCBI): domain Eukaryota; kingdom Viridiplantae; phylum Streptophyta; class Magnoliopsida; order Asterales; family Asteraceae; genus Artemisia; species Artemisia argyi. The sequence goes on from CM060701.1 coordinate 13,773,650, forward strand.
GTAGAAAAGTTCGGTGAGTTTTAATAAAAGTACGGCAGTTACGTGACTTTGTAGCCGTTTTATTTGAAACTCTCCAGAAGTTCGGCGAGTTTATGTATAACACCAGCGTGTTTATGGGTTTTAGCAGTTCTTCATAAGATATATAATCTTCTATAAATTCAGATAATAATTCAAAATATATTGTAATAATCATTTTATTCAATAAATCAATCCAGTAGAACATTTGCAAGAAGATAATTAAAAAGTAAAAGCAAAATATTTTTGTATTTTTTATTTTAATGTGCATTATATACTTATGCATTAATTCGGACAGTAAAAACACAAGAAACAAGAGTCCTATGTGCTCAAATTCTATAAAAAGCATTATACAAGATTGTTTTTATGGTTTTGTGAAATCAAATCCAACTGTTCTTTACTATATCATTTGATTGGCTGTTTTATCTGAAAAACCGACGCTCTTTGTGTCTCAAAAACGAAAATTTTCAAAACTTTAACAAGAATTAAGTAATTTTATCTTTGCAAATTGCACAAAACTAACAATATGATCAAATCTAACCTCCCCGGCAACGGCGCCAAAAACTTTGATGTGTTTCGAAAGCTTTAAATTTATAAGACTAATTTTACAATTTCCTTAATTCATAAAACACATGTGTAAAGTATAACCCCCATTTATAGTAAAGGTTTGAGGTAAGACCAGGTCGTCCCAAGAGATGTGATTGTTCTTATAGTTAGCTAAAGGTAACAAAACTAGATTCCAATGATTGTCACTTTTCACTAAAACCGTTTTAGTTGGATATAAGATTTTTGAAATGTTTTCCCAATTGATATTAAAAATATGTTTGTTAAAGGCAGAGCACATAAGATGAATGGGCATATGTATCATAGACAATACTTGGATGAAGTATAAAAGCAAAGAATGACTAGTGATCATGTAAACTATTATATCTCCTTGATGTAAAAGAATCTCCTTTCTGCCTATGATCCTAGATATATAAAGTGCATGAAGTATGGTCCAAGCATGAAGTATCAAGTATGCATTTCTCCTAACCAAGTCGCTAGATGTGAGGCCAGATCTTAAACATGTTATGGTTGAGGTTATCATATGCTTTACTATCCAATTCTCACAAGTATAGCAATGAATCGTTACAGACATACGATTCATAATGTAATCAATATAATTGCATCTTTCGACTTGTAAAAAATTATAATGACCAATCAAGACATATGATAGGAGTCTAAACCATAATATATCAAATACATAAAAGATAGATTCAATAGTCATAATACATATATGGTTCAAATCATGGCAAAGATGCCTCTAATAAACATAAGAGTACTACTCCATATTCATGTGAAAGTAAACTAAGTAAACAAGTGATGTTTTCATTATACCGAGTTTTCCAAGTGTGTTCACGTTCCAACTGCTTGCTCCAAATGTTTCTCCGGCTTTAGCTAGTGGTTTTGGTGCAAACCACTACTAAACTTCTTCTTATGATCAAGTGTGGTACTTTGTTGAGATGTGTCTTAGAGTCACGAATTGTGTCTCTATTTATAGTGTAAATGGAACCCTAACATGGCCCTGATCAGTTAATGCAAGCAAATGATCGGTATCATCATTGAAGTAGCTTATTAATGTAGAAAATATAACTGTCATGTGAAGTACGCCGAGCATTTGGTGTAAAATCGGTGAGCTTTGTTTCGCGTAACCGGCGCTTTTATAATATATAATCGGCGCTCTTCATGTTTGACTCGTGTATATATAGTTGACCAAGAACACCCGTAAGCGGCGCTCTTTATCCTTATAAGCGGAGTGCTTTAGTCCAAACTATGTCTTTTTCCTTATATGTCCATAAAGTCATCATTTTCTTGCGTTTCTTGTACTTTTCTCCAATTTATCGTCTTGCACATATATTTTCATATTAAGTACCAAAATTCCTAATAATATGATTATTTATCATATATTTCACATAATATCGGGGGTAAAAATATGTATAATACGAGACTCATCAATGAGTATGTTTATGGGTGTGTAAACCCTCTTTGTCTTAGTTATGAAATTGATAAGTTTATATTGGATTATCTTGTCTAGGAACCAAATGATGTTGTTATGGCTTTATTGAGATTTAGCTTGGAATGGGGTAAGTAAATTAGTTATAATATGAAGCTATATTGAATTTATCGTATATCTGTTATATGTAAGATTGTGCTAAGGAAGTATTTGGCCAATGTGCTTGGATTAAGGTTAGATTAAAGGATAGTTTGGCATAACTAGCCAAAGATGTGGTTAGTCAAGTTATGAACTAGTTAAGGTAAGTAAGGTTATGTTTTTGAGTGATTGATGTTTGGATTAAGTGATCTTGAGCAAGTAGTGATGTTGGATAGTTTGTGGACTTATGTCAAATGTGTATGATGCTTATATGTGAATTGATGTATAATAGCATATTATTGCCTTTTTTACTTACTAAGCTTTTTACTTAAGGTTTAGTTGTTTAACCATTTTTGTAGGAGCCAGTACTATAAGTCATCAGGTGCGCATTTTTTTTATGAATATAAAGGAAATAAAATTGAAGAAGACATGCATTTCTTTTGACATATTAGTTGACTAACTAAATAAAAGATGTATTTATGTGACAGAAAATTTCGAAATCCGGTTCATTTAAGAGAAATCAGAATTCTTAACGAAAATTTACACTACGTGATACATATCCATCGGGTTCTTATGAACCTCTTGACCCCAGGTCCGCCTCTGGGTATATACCACTCTTCTTATGAACCTCTTGACCCCAGGTCCGCCTCTGGGTACCTACTAGTGGTATGGATGTGAGTGTGAAACAAGATACCCTTAATGCATATTCTAATCCGTAGAGCATTATGACATCTCTTTTTTCAATTATTATTCGTCCATGCTATTTTAAATATTCGAAGTGCATATTCCCGTTTGTCTAAAAAAAACTTATATCCATGTACAGTAAATAAAAGTATCATTTACTACTTTATCTATTTTACGTTTATATACTTTTTATATCATAATACATGCATTTAATTGATGCATTAATACATGCATAAAAATAAGATTTTGTTAACTTGAATCCATATTTATCGCAAATATCATGCAGTATACATATGAACACATTTTTCTAGAACAACTAAGCATAAGTTAAACTACACATAATGCTCATTCGAATTTTACTTACCACTCAACTTAGTATCATTTCCTTTTTCTTTCTCCCGCCACCACACATATATGCACTTTCTCTCAGACACACAAAATCCCCTCTACTTGAGGTGACGTCGCCAACCCAACAAAAGACAAGAGCAATGTGAGGAAGAGGGATTTACTCAACTCATGCGTGACCAAAGTTTAACACCTTAGCCTCACGTACGCGTGAGTCAACCCATCAATTACGAGCACACCAGTTTTATCACATTCATGAGCTGTCCCAAGACCTAAAGTGATCAAATACATTAACAAACTGTAACTTCATGAGGTTCCCACATGGGCGGCTCAAGCCTTCAGGAGGCCTAAAGCGAAATTCAAATATGAGGCCCTTTCAAAGTTTTCATTTTTTTCTATCTATTTAATATTAGCTTTTCGAATCATTGGATTAATTAAGCATCCAATTGTCAAACCAAAAACGCGATAAAAATCTAAATGTTTATTGAAGATTGAGAAAAATAATATGCGAAAGAGAAAAAACAAAACTTCGTTTTATGAAAATCTATAGGTAGGCTAAATAACCAAACCAACACGAAGGAGGCTTGTTTGAGTTACTTAGTTTCGGTTTAACCGAACAAACAAACTAATATGAACACTTAAACGGACATTGGTGTTCATGCTTGTTCTTTGAAAAATAGGTAATTCCTTGTTGGTTTATTAAGACACTATGCATGAGTGATTTTTAAAACATGTAACTTGTTTCTAAAATTCATTAGAATTTGTAGCATTAAATGAGCTTAATTCATCATTTTGTAATAATAAAAAGGTTATGGATTTAAAAAATAAACAAAAAATAAGCAAACATCTTTAATAATTTTAGTAATAAGGCCTTTTATATATCAAAACCTAAAGATGATGCCAAAAAAAACATGTGACCGACTATAAGCAGGAGATACCATAGTGACTTGGCTTTGGGGTGGTTTCTCCATGGACAATGCCACCTTAAAACGTTTTTTTTAGTCTTCATCATTTATACCCTTTCTTTTAGTAGGCGCCAGTCTTCATCTATTCATAAAGGGCGCTAGAAAATCGGGGCCTTAAATATTCGGGTGCCTAAAGTAATGGATTTAGTAGCTTTACTCTTGAGCCACCACTAGGTTCCCATAAACCCCCATAAGCCCCTGGGTCTGCCCCTGATCACATGACTACCTTCCTTTCGCTAAAAAAATCATAGTAATTTCTTCTAGAATTAGTTAAACTTTGTAGAAGAGGAAGTCTCATATGTTTAACGGTCCTAAACTTCAAGTAGTATTACATATGTCAATTTGAAATGAATTGAAACTGAAAGAATGGGCGTGTAAAGCATCATATAATTCCAATGAGTGTTGTATCTGTGTATTGAAACTAATGTTGTGTACTTATGATATTTTGCACAGTACTTATTGAAGAAGATCCCATGAAATCTCCCTTTTAGAACTTTAGAAGGGACATGTCTCTAAATTGTCCTAAATTTCAATCTTATAACTTCATGAGTGATGTCTGGTTGATTGATATTTTGGCTAAAAACAAAGCTTCGTTGGTTATTGAGGGCCTAATTAATATGCGTGTTACACGGGCCTAAAGTGGTTATTAATATTATTATAGTTCTTTTACATTACATGAATATCTTCACTTAAGACCAATTACTAAAAACCAAAGCCCAATATTATTATAGTCTCTTTTTACGTATGGCCTCCCTTTAGGTGGTTAACAGAAGTAACTAACCATAACACAAGGGCTAAAAGTTTATTTTACCTCGTTCCGTGTCTTATATTTTGTTCAAGGGACGGTTAGAGTTTATTTTGTTGTCGTTGTTGTTAAGGGAGTGTGTATTGCACAGTGTTGCAAAAAATAGTCTACAAGATCGATTAATCGTTGCCTAGACGCTGGTCAGCCACCAACCTTTTTGATTTGTACAAATTGGTCAAACAAATCGTTCAAGGTGGTTAAAGGTGGTCAATGGTGGTAAATGGTGATCAAACTTATAGGAAATTTACAAATGTTAAGGGATGTTTGGATCAAGGAGTATAGCAGATGGCTAGTACCTTGAATATTATTGATTGGAACAGTATAATAGCCATGCTTAAGCATGAGGGGAAGATATGCTTGTGTGTGGTTATTAGTCTGTTTTTTCAATATATGCTCTAATTGTAGTTTCCTGCTGAAGAGTTCTAAGAGTAGATGCTGATGAATGATTTATATGATCTGCAAATTATGGTATATCCATCATCTTTATTTCTGCAACAACTTTGTAGAATGAAGATTCATTTTTATCTCACTCAAGTAGATGGCCTTGTATCTTGGTTTATAGTCTGCTTATCTAGATGGTTCATTGTTGCTTGACATTTGGCCTTGGGAGGAATTGTTGACCATAGTGTACTGTTTTTGATGATGCAGTCTTTATACCATAAAGTAGGTTTCCTGCTTAGAAGGGTATGTGAGATAAGGAGGGGTAATGTATGTAGTATGGAATAGTGAGGTGTGAAAGATAAATCTACTTGGTCTATACTATACATTACCCATAGGAGGATAGGATGGTACTCACTGCAAGGTATGTGTTCCCAACTATGTGAAGCCATTGTAGTAAATGGGAATGCAGCATAGTTGGTATAGCTCTTGCCTGTGGAGTGGTAATGGGTGCCTAGTGAAGCCTTCCATCTTCTCTGTCTAAGCTATTGTGGTAGGTTGAATGGCTTTGATGGGGAGATGTGCAGGAAATGTAGCTAGATGGTGATTGGTGCTTTAAAGATGAATGAAAAGTTTCAGGGTCAATACAAACTGGGTTAGTTTGCCTGCATATATGCTGAATTCTGTGAACGTATGGTTGTTCTGGTCTTGGTATCTGGTATTGGTATCTGAATTGATTAGGGATGGCACCCGCGGGCAATGGGCACGGGTACCTCTAACCCGTCACCCACGCACATAGTTTTTTTCTCACCCATTATCCACCCGTCACCCACCAATGGGTATAAATTTCTACCCATGCCCTTGCCCGCGGGTATTTGTTGCCCATGGGTAAACCCATGGGTTAGTGTTATGCAACAAAATTACAAAAAGATGATATGAAAATTAACTATGAAACTGTGTAATAAGATACCAATCAATTTTCCAAATACAACTTTGATTATTTGATCTTTCATACTCTCTTTTTAGTCTTGAAACTCAAACAAACTTTTAGATTAATGTGTTTTTTTAAGAATTGGTGGTAACTTTTAAATGTATACCTGCAACATCATAAATATTTTAATTAGTATAATTAATTTTAACATGGGTTTATGGGTACACCTATGGGTATTTTGACGGGTATACCCGTGGGTATTTTAAATGGGTATCATGGGTTTACCCGCGATGGGTATGCCTCACCCGTCACCCACCCGCCACCCACTAATGGGTAAAGATTTTCACCCACGACCCACCCGTGGGTGAAAATCGATGCGTTTACCCACCCATTTATGACGGGTACCCGCGGGTTGTGGGTTTTTTCTCGCCCATTTCCATCCCTAGAATTGATAGCTAGTATGTAGTTCTATTGTTGTTCTGTTGTTGTATTTGAATAAGAGGTTAGGAATGTCTAATCTCTTGAATGTCACTGATGTAATGATTCTTTGTGTTAATAAAATATTTTCACCATTGGCACCAAAAAATAAAATCTACAAATCTTGTCGGAAATATCATGAACACGCTAGAAACTTGTTTTATTCACTTATAGTCGTTGTTCATATCTATTACAAGTTGTTGGTATAAAGCAAATCTTGTCGTAAATACCTAAAACTAACTGAAAATACCCAAAACTCGTCGAAAATACCAAAAACTTCCCGAAAATGTTGTTTCGATTAATCCCGCATAGACCGATTACAGTATACAAAGGGGTCGACCGACCGACTACCTTTTCGTGATTTTTGCAATCTCGGTATTGTGTAGCTTGTGACGCTTTTTTTTCAGCTGAAGGGCGCTCGTGTTTAGGTTTGATGATTTATCTAATGTTTTAATAATCACACTTTATCTGCTAGCTTCTTGCTAGTCTTCGTTACACTATGTTTTTGTCACATCAACAAAACTTACTTTAGGTCTGCATCGAATCGATTAATACTTTTTAGTGTTAGATAGCATATTAAGTGATTGATAACTATGCTTATTGCTTAACCAGAAAAAGAAAAACACGTACATTTTAAGAATATTTTGGTGTCCAAAACAGTCCAAGTTCTAACACAATTGATGTCGAATTGATTATGTTGTGTCATTTATACTTATATATGACAGGATTAAGGAAGACAACTTTATACCCTTTATTTGGTTTTCTTGAGACAACCAAGAGATGACCACCCACTTTTGATCTTGTTCATCACCACTATAATATGCTTTTTATCAGTATGTTATTATTAGACCATATGCAATTCACGCATCGTTACTTGTTTGTCACGTATAGACGAATACGACCATGCATAACTAAAAGAAAATCGATCAAGCATGGGAAGATAAAAAAACACGACAAGTTTATGCGATGGAACTACGTCCACAAGCCATGAGATGATACCAATTAGGGTCATTAGATAGAGAGGTTACTCAATTTTGCGAATTTGTTCGTTAAAGTTACTTCATTTTTTAGTTCAAACGGGTTACTAACTTTTTTTACGAGGCAAATAAGGAATGAAACCTTTTTTAACCTCTTGTTGTAGGTTACCTTCTACACTGACAACTGACTTATTTAATAGTTTTTTTTTTTTTTTTTTAAGTTAAAAAACTTAAAAATAGGTATTGTGTTATACACAAAATACCCTTAACTAAAAACGGTAACAACATTTACCACTAGTTTAATAGTTTAAATAATTTTTAATTCTCAAACTTTATATTTTTCATTTTAACGCGAAAACTTTCTTTATTGCAATGACTACAAATTGAACCTACAAGAGTCACACCATAACAACAAGTTTGCAAATATAATTATTATATATACTAAAAGGGGAACATTCACTGTTTGATACTGTAGCTACAGTGGACGAAACAGTGCCCACTTGCAAAATAGTCCCTAAGGTGAAACTGTCGTTGCAAGATAGGTCCTTTGGGGACTAACGATGCAACACGCTGGGGACTAACGATGCAACATGTCGCGAATTTTAGGGACTTTTTACATAAAAAAAACAAAGTATTTCCATAACTATTTTCTACCTACCGAATTTATAAAAATGGTCCCTCATGTTAGCTGTAAATAGCATCGTTAGTTCCCCGTTAGCAATCTTTTGCAAATTTAGTCCTTAATAATTTTTTTCCCGATCGTTTTATTTCGATTTTAGATTAGACACAACATTCTCACAGTAACGCGCGGATGCCCCACTCGTTATTTGCTATTATACATCGTCATTTTGCGCGAATATTCATCTAATGTTAATAAAGTATTGGTCCCAATACTTAAATTAATCACAAACCGTAAATCTTCATTTCGCTCATATCATTTCCCACCCTTTTTTCACACACAGTTAGTAACTAAATATTGTGATCCACTAAATCTTTTAATTTGCTGTCTAAATCAAGTTGTCATCTTCCCATTGGCGATTTGAAATTATACTCGAAGTTGTGCTCCTAATATCTTTTAATTTGTTGTCTAAATCAAGTTGTCATCTTCCCATATATATATATATATATATATATATATATATATATATATATATATATATATATATATATTTTTTTTTTTTTTTTTGGAACGGCGAGTTATTAGTTAGTGATTCGAGCCCACAGTGACATCCAATTGGGCAGTATGCAAGCATCGAACCTTTTTCCTTAGGAGATAAAACCCCACTCCTGCTTCTATTTTTTTGGGGCCCCTGAAGGTAAATGGTGAAACTCGAACCTGAGACCTCTCCAAAAATACCTCCCTAAAGTTACCCTTAGTGGCTAACTAGTTAGGCATGACAAGCGATGCTCATCTACAAAACATGTCAAAATCTCAATTATTATCCGTACATGTTCAAGTCAGGGATTAGATGATTTCGTCTTCACTCCATCGAATTTGATGGAACTCAATGCATTTGTCTTGTAGTTGTTTCTTACAAATTTTCCATTAGAAGATAGATAATGTTGGTCCAATATTCACGTTTCTCGCTCAAATGGTTTAGTACGAGAATTATTGGATTAGACATCTTTCTACACACAGCATATTTAAATACTAGTGATTTGCACACTTTCTAAATTTATTGGAACACTCTTACTTATGATGTAAGTAGTTGTACAAAAGTCACACTGTGTTTTATTTAAGACAAAAGATCATTACAACAAATAAAACATAGGTGCCTTTGAAATTAGCTACCGAAGAAACGAGAAGAGTCGATGTGTATGTTAATATATTGTATCTTTCTCCTGAAATACACTTATTTTTCTTTCAAAATTGTGATTGAGAGACCTAAAAATATGTTTAGCATTACTGCTAGATCTATGTGTCAACATCCTATTAGTCACAACAAAAAGATCTACTCAATCACAAAACAATAAACCACTATTACACTTACAACTATCAACAATTCCCTTTCCCCGATTATTTTCAACCGTCGCTTGTGCCTTGTAGTTATACTTTTTTGTTTTCTTAAGACTAGACGAATACTCGTGTAAAGCAACGGTATACTTATGTCGCGGCAAATTATTATACTTTCGAAATCATGATTTTGGTTTGACCCTTGATGCAAAACTTACGGGTTCAATTCATAATTATTGCGAGAAAAAAAATTTATAGGTTAAATACCAGAAATGATATAAGTTTAACACTGTATTTTCAAGTTGTGATTTGGGGTGGAAGGTGAAAGTAATTGAAGAGAAAAAAAAATTGTGTTATTAAGTTTTTTTTAAATGGGAAAGTGAAAGTAAAGTGATGGGTAAACTTTCATGCCAATTATTGGATGAAAGTGAGGGGGATAAAATCAAGTGATAATTACGGCAGAGCCCCTGCCAAAGGGGTTGTGTCCCGATCTATCCAAGCTTTTTGGACATTTCAAAAGTACCCCAACATATCGCGTATTTAAGATCACGACACACTTGACATACACGTGTCACTTTCTTACCAATTATGGACCGCAAAAGAAAAAATAAATAAATAAATAAAACATGTCGCGTACCAATTTAAGCGACATGTAAATATGCTACACGACATATTAGAAAAAGGAGCGGGCTACTGTAACAATTCGCATTTTCAGGTTAACTTCTATTCCCGAAAATTTTACTATTCACTTATTACTATTCACTTTCACTATTCACTCCCGAAATTTGTATTTCATATTCTCGTAGGTTAAACTATTTTAATGATAATCCGAGAGTTTGACACTTGTCGGATCATTTCTGCAAAAATCACGAAACCGTGTCCGAGATTTATTTTTAGGTTTAAACGTCATTCCAGCATCCCGATATGTCCATAAAACACTATAAACAATAGAAATATGATTTTCTCTCATTTTACGACAATTCCAAAAGTTTTGGAATTTAACGTTTTCCAGTTCAGCGTTTTACACGAATTACGCGTTTTAGACCCGCGTTTCCAGTTTTAGCAGCGTTTAAGCAACCCGGTAGAACTTGTCACTCATTAAATATGCTAAGATATGTTATATTAATAAGTTTTAACATATTTATAAGTTTCATATTTTTAGGTTACCCGATTTTAAGTTTCATGACTTAACGACTTACCGTTAGCGATTACCGGGACAAAACTCACTCCATAAAAGCAAGATATTATCAAAACACATAACTAGTCATCCAAGATAGGCATTGAACGAAATTTTAAGCCACATGGGGTATTTTCTTGGTCACTAAGTTAAGGATAGGAAGCTTACATAGGAAGCTAAACATTTTGCAAGTAAACTTGGCCACTAAGTCTTGGAAAATATCCTAAGTCTCTAACCTCCTCAAAGAAACTTCCTAGTCACCTTCTTAACCTCCTCTTCATGCTATAAATACAAGCCTAATCCTTTCCTTTCTCTTCAATCCAAACACCCAACAACAAATCCATAAACCATGATCCTTTGATTTCTAAGTTATAAGTTACATACCAAAGTTGAAGGCATAGTTAGTCTCTACATGAATCAAGAGTTTGTTTGGTGATTCCATGGTTGAATTAGGAGCTACACAAGGTGGTTATGGGCTGAACACATAAGGTTCTTACAAGGTTAGACCAAGCCTAGCAAGGGTTAGCAAGGGTAGTGTTGAAGGATTAGAAGCTAGGGTTTTCGATTGAAGGATTTAGATCTTGTCTTAGTTCATGAATTCCCTTTTCATTAAGGCCAAAAGTTGTAAGAAACCCTAATACAGTTTCTTGCTCAATATCATTTTCATGCTTATTATATTTCATTCATTCTATATATGGTCTTTGTGTTATGTTCATGATGTATAAAAACTATTAAAACAAGTTTTGGAAACTATATATTAACTTATGTTAAGTAATCAAGGAAACTAGTGACTTATATTGAGAACCATGACCAGAATAGAGTAACCATGATATGAAACACTTACCTACTGTTATAGAGGACTTAAAAAGGAAAACATAGCAATTTGAACCACCTAAAACGAGTACACGAGTCAAAAGTTATGGCCATAAGAAGTTAGCGAAACTAAAACGCCGAAACTGCCAAACACAACTTGTTAGCATTCTGACCTTTTTGAAAGTGGCACGTCTGGTCCGATTCATCAAAAACTTAAAACACGAAATTTTTCCGGAACGACGTTTTCGTTCAGGTTTAAAGAAGCTCGAGCCCTGAAAACGGTTTTCGAGTGATATTTTTCTTCAAATTCTTAACAGCCCATTTTAAGACCAAATGACCATGTAATAGTTATGATTAAATGAAACCAAGAGGTCTAATGACCTAAAGCCAAGACCACAACCATGGCTAAGGCCAAGGTTGAGTCTCAAACCCATGGTAACAATGACCAAGGTCACGGCAACGCCATGACTAAAGACCATATAAACTTACCTAGGCGACAACATGAACTAAAGAGTTAATGGCGATATAAACATCCAATTTGGATCTACTCCATCATAATGACCATGAGACTCATTGTAATAACAATCTTCATCCAAAAGTAAACTTTCCTAAGTTTCTTCAAATATTGGACATGTAACTTTTCGGATCAAAATTTATATATATATATATATATATATATATATTTTATCAAATACTACAATAGTTGGGAGCCTCATGTGAGGGGTTCATTAAGTAAGCCGTCGAGATGAGTTGTGGATTTACGAATTAAAGTGTCCTGGCTCCTCGAACGTTTACTACGTGACCTCTGAATTATGTCGGCCCGAACGGTAGTAAGCGATGTATAAACTATACATGTTTCATAAACCATTTCTTTTCAAAGACTTACACTATACTAAGTACTACATCATGGACTTAATTCAAGACATATATAGGCAATTCTTCATATTCTTTACTCCAATCCTAAGTCGAAACATTCTATTATAGGTTGCTCGTAGAAACCTTCGCGATTCGACCATCACATTCACTACTTGCTATATAACTTAAGGTGAGTTCATAGCCCTACTTTCCATTACTTAATTGTTTTACAAACCCTTGGGGGGAATACATGCTATTATTTTTCAACCGAACACAATGCTTTTCAATTATATGCTTGCCCGATTGTTTTATTATCACTAAGTACCATTCTTGCCAATCCAAGATCTCCTATTATGAACCATTTAATCACTTGCGAGGGTTACTTGCGACTGAGCGCGAATATTGTGAATAGGCCTATTGGGATTGACGAATCCCATTTGTATTTACTAAGTTCAAACAAATGCACTATATTTGAGATTTAGGTATGAGCAAAGTACCTACCGGGATAACTCCGCCGATTGATATTGGTACCCGTTAACGTTTTGGTGTCATAAGCTTAGTATAATAATAACTTTTTTGTTTTCCAACCATGAGTATGAGTCTAATTAACTCATACTACCAACATATTGTGTTCCACTACTTAACAAACTCTATGAATATCACTCAACCTTTGTGTTGACCTCTTAAGCATGTATTTCAGGTCCATGATGATCAAGGATGGCACGGAAGGGCACGGATATTCAAGAGGGCTATAAATTTTATTATCATTCAAAAACTCATTTAATGTAAATTGTAAACATGGAACCATCTGGGACCTCATTTTGTAATCTCTGATATTTATATAATTTGAATGATAAATCTTTTAAAACGACTCAATTAGAGTTCGTTTTCTATTATTATGACTGTTGTGCCGTCGAGTAACACCCAAGTTGAATTCCGCTGCATCATGAATTGGGGGTGTTACAGATTGGTACCAGAGTCATGGTTATAGAGAAACGGGTCTAATTGAGACCTAAACTATAACCACACTTACAAGCAAAAACATTTTATAGCCATCCGCTCTTTGTGCCTTCCATCCTACAGACGATTATGGACTTATTAAGCATTTTATATTACACAAACATAATTGCATATTGATATATGTACCCTTAACATAATTGAGCATTTCCCCATAAGCATTTTATGCTACATGAACATATAAGTATATTGATAAATACACACTAGGCATTCTACAATACACGAACATATATAAGTATATTGATATATACACTCGATTTATTTTCAATCATTTTATCAAAACAATGGACTAAACATATCTGCACATGCCTATTCTAAGGCATTTCGACACAACCACATCCTTCCAATCATGTTCCTACTCCAACATTTTATGTCCAAGATATTGTAACTAATTACAATGGTCTTTCCTATTTCCCGGAAATTGTATGATACAATGGTCTTAATCATTTCTCAAATGTTTTGAGTCACACAATGGTCTAACCTACTTCCCAGACATTGTGAATTGCACAATGGTCTAATCTACTTCCGAGACATTGTGATTTGTGCAATGGTCTCTGGAATTATTCCAGCACCTCATCAATATTAATTCATATGATATCAAAAACCCATCACAATTTATCGATTTCCAAATAGAAATATGAGATTTCTATAGGACAAACTAATCGATCATCTACAAAAGCAGAAGTTTCTCTACATTCATCAAAGTTTTCTTCTGAAACCTTCATTATTAAAAGTTCGTGATCCTGGCCAAGTATGGACTGTTTTAGAATTACTTAAAACTTCTTTTCCTCACGTATCTACCCGTACTATCTTCTATGCAATGGAATGTGAAAACATAGGTTACAAGTCTTGTATGGGCGGGACTTGCAACTGAATTGTTTGACATCGCCTTTGTTTAGTGGACAGTTTCCCAAAAGCAACGGACATATCTCAAGTATGCCTAATTTAGGTATTTGAAAATTTTATCGAACCTCGGCTAAATATAGACTAGTCACCTATATTTAACCTAGGGACAGTGAAACATAGTCTGACTAACTATGTTCGACTTAAAATTTTCAAATACTGAGAATAGTTGTACTAGGGTTATGTTCAGATTGATTTCCTACTTGAACTCGATACACCACCAGAATTCTTTAAAGCGATCTAGAGACACGATAGTGTCTTACCACTCCGCAAGATCTTAACACCTTATTTGTACTACCTAATTTCATTCTTGAAAGTTTTCATTTATGAGATAATCCCAACTACTATCTTGGGATAGTTATCAATTCTTCTCTCTTATCCCTTAGAAGTACTATCCTGTTTAGGTCCTAAGGATACCATTCCGTCATAAACCTTTAAAATTTCTTAAAATTTTAAAGCAAACTTGACATCTCTACCAATATTAATGTTAAGCATACACTACACACTTTTGTTCATCAACATATCACATCATTATCTTCACAACCGTTGCAACCACAAGCTCATTAACAGATCTTGATGCACTTTTAAAGCTCAAATCATCCTTAGTTACACCACAAGAACCCTCATCAGCTTTACAAGATTGAATATTCATCTTGTACTTTTGGAACACCAGTATCATCTCGTAATACACTACCTTGTAACTCACCGGCTAATTATGAATGTTGTGTTGGGAATTCTTAAGTAGGATGATTTATAATTATTTGAATGGATTGGGATGCCTTTTCATTTAAATAAAGAAATTGTAAATCACCGAACCATAAGTTTATATTCCCCTATTTACATATTGTTTGGAATGCCTCTCTATGTAAATAAAGAATTATAAACAAGTGGGCTTCTTTGTATCCGAAATAACATAAGTATGAAGTCAATAAACACTAGGTACAACAACAGATTACCTACTAGACTATGATTGCAACTACTATCCCAATTTCCATTGATATTCAACTACTATATCGATTACTAATGATATTCAACTACTATATCAATTTCCATTTATTCGATTCCTATGTCAATTGCTATTGTTGTTCAACTACTATATCAATTGCGATTGATACTTGACAACTATATCAATTTCTATTTGATATTCAACTATATCAATTTCTGTACAACTACTATATCAATTTCTATTAATATTCGACTGCTATATCAATTTCCTTTGATATTCGACTATTATTTGAATCTCTAGTAATATTCAACTATATTATCAATCTCTATTGACACACCATATTCTTAGACAAATCAAACTACATCACTAGTAATCACAGACTCTAGTCCTCAAAAGTAACCACACCTCTTCATCGACACCACTCCAATATATAACACACATAGAACTTCGGGACGAAGTTCCCTTAAGGGGTAGAGACTGTAACAATTCGCATTTTCAGGTTAACTTCTATTCCCGAAAATTTTACTATTCACTTTTTACTATTCACTTTCACTATTCACTCCTGAAATTTTTATTTCATATTCTCGTAAGTTAAACTATTTTAATGATAATCCGAGAGTTTGACACTCGTCGGATCATTTCTGCAAAAATCACGAAACCGTGTCCGAGATTTACTTTTAGGTTTAAACGTCATTCCAGTATCCCGATATGTTCATAAAACACTATAAACAATAGAAATATGATTTTCTCTCATTTTACGACAATTCCAAAAGTTTTGAAATTTTACGTTTTCCAGTTCAGCGTTTTACGTGAATTACGCGTTTTAGACCCGCGTTTCTAGTTTTAGCAGCGTTTAAGCAACCCAGTAGAACTTTTCACTCATTAAATATGCTAAGATAGGTTATATTAATAAGTTTTAACATATTTATAAGTTTCATATTTTTAGGATACCCGATTTTAAGTTTCATGACTTAACGACTTACCGTTAGCGATTACCGGGACAAAGCTCACTCCATAAAAGCAAGATATTATCAAAACACATAACTAGTCATCCAAGATAGGCATTGAACGAAATTTTAAGCCACATGGGGCATTTTCTTGGTCACTAAGTTAAGGATAGGAAGCTTACATAGGAAGCTAAACATTTTACAAGTAAACTTGGCCACTAAGTCTTGGAAAATATCCTAAGTCTCTAACCTCCTCAAAGAAACTTCCTAGTCACCTTCTTAACCTCCTCTTCATGCTATAAATACAAGCCTAATCCTTTCCTTTCTCTTCATTCCAAACACCCAACAACATATCAATAAACCATGATCCTTTGATTTCTAAGTTATAAGTTACATACCAAAGTTGAAGGCATAGTTAGTCTCTACATGAATCAAGAGTTTGTTTGGTGATTCCATGGTTGAATTAGGAGCTACACAAGGTGGTTAGGGGCTGAACACATAAGGTTCTTACAAGGTTAGACCAAGCCTAGCAAGGGTTAGCAAGGGTAGTGTTGAAGGATTGGAAGCTACGGTTTTCGATTGAAGGATTTAGATCTTGTCTTAGTTCATGAGTTTCCTTTTCATTAAGGCCAAAAGTTGTAAGAAACCCTAATACACTTTCTCGCTCAATATCATTTTCATGCTTATTATGTTTCATTGATTCTATATATGGTCTTTGTGTTATGTTCATGATGTATAAAAACTATTAAAACAAGTTTTGGAAACTATATATTAACTTATGTTAAGTAATCAAGGAAACTAGTTACTTATATTGAGAACCACGACCAAAATAGAGTAACCATGATATGAAACACTTACCTACTGTTATAGAGGACTTAAAAAGGAAAACATAGCAATTTGAACCACCTAAAACGAGTACACGAGTCAAAAGTTATGGCCATAAGAAGTTAGCGAAACCAAAACGCCGAAATTGCCAAACACAACCTGTTAGCATTCTGACCTTTTTGAAAGTGGCACTTCTGGTCCGATGCATCAAAAACTTAAATCACGAAAGTTGTTCGGAACGATGCTTTCGTTCAGGGGCAAAGAACCTCGAGCCCTGAAAACGCTTTCCGAGTGATATTTTTCTTCAAATTCTTAACAGCCCATTTTAAGACCAAATGACCATGTAATAGTTATGATTAAATGAAACCAAGAGGTCTAATGACCTAAAGCCAAGACCACAACCATGGCTAAGGCCAAGGTTGCGTCTCAAGCCCAAGGTAACAACGACCAAGGTCACGGCAAGGCCATGACTAAAGACCATATAAACTTACCTAGGAGAAAACATGAACTAAAGAGTTAATGGTGATATAACCATCCAATTTCGATCTACTCCATCATAATAACCATGAGACTCATTTTAATAACAATCTTCATCCAAAAGTAAACTTTCCTAAGTTTATTCAAATATTGGACATGTAACTTTTCGGATCAAAACTTATATATATATATATATATATATATATATATATATATATATATATATATATATATATTATCAAATACTACAATAGTAGGGAGCCTCATGTGAGGGGTTCATTAAGTAAGCCGTAGAGATGAGTTGTGGATTTACGAATTAAAGTGTCCTGGCTCCTCGAACGTTTACTACATGACCTCTGAATTATGTCGGCCCGAACGGTAGTAAGCGATATATAAACTATACATGTTTCATAAACCATTTCTTTTCAAAGACTTACACTATACTAAGTACTACATTATGGACTTAATGCAAGACATATATAGGCAATTCTTCATATTCTTTACTCCAATCCTAAGTCGCAACATTCTATTATAGGTTGCTCGTAGAAACCTTCGCGATTCGACCATCACATTCACTACTTGCTATATAAATTAAGGTGAGTTCATAGCCCCACTTTCCATTACTTAATTGTTTTACAAACCCTTGGGGGTAATACATGCTATTATTTTTCAACCGAACACAATGCTTTTCAATTATATGCTTGCCCGATTGTTTTATTATCACTAAGTACCATCCTTGCCAATCCAAGATCCCTTATTATGAACCATTTAATCACTTGCGAGGGTTACTTGCGAGTGAGCGCGAATATTGTGAATAGGCTTATTGGGATTGACGAATCCCATTTATATTGACTAAGTTCAAACAAATGCACTATATTTGAGATTTAGGTATGACAACAAAGTACCTACCGGGATAACTCTGCCGATTGATATTGGTACCCGTTAACGTTTTGGTGTCATAAGCTTAGTATAATAATAACTGTTTTGTTTTTCAACCATGAGTATGAGTCTAATTAACTCATACTATCAACATATTGTGTTCCACTACTTTACAAACTCTATGAATATCACTCAACCTTTGTGTTAACCTCTTAAGCATGTATTTCAGTTCTATGATGATCAAGGATGGCACGGAGGGGCACGGATATTCAAGAGGGCTATCAATTTTATTATCATTCAAAAACTCATTTAATGTAAATTGTAAACATGGAACCATCTGGGACGTCATTTTGTAATCTCTGATATTTATATAATTTGAATAATAAATCTTTTAAAACGACTCAATTAGAGATCGTTTTCTATTATTATGACTGTTGTGCCATCGGGTAACACCCAAGTTGAATTCCGCTGCATTATGAATTGG
This sequence comes from Artemisia argyi, assembly GCA_030686995.1. Taxonomy (NCBI): domain Eukaryota; kingdom Viridiplantae; phylum Streptophyta; class Magnoliopsida; order Asterales; family Asteraceae; genus Artemisia; species Artemisia argyi. The sequence continues at coordinate 13,792,635 of CM060701.1, forward strand.
GGGTGTTACCGCTACTGTGTAAGTTTTATGATTTTAAGCGTATGTTTTAAAAGTTTATAAAATCGTACGATATTCTTATTTCATAGAATTGTACGATATTCATATTTCATAGAATCGTACGATTTTATAAACTTTTTAAACATACGCTTAAAACACAAGGGACAAAGACGTACAATTCTATGAAATATGAGTATCGTTGGGAAATATAAACGTAAATATTCATAAATTAAAAACGGTATAATTTTCTAAACCTATAAACGGTATTTCGAAATTTTATAAAATCGTACGTATGTCAGAAGCATATCAATATTAGGCTTGTTTTGTTCGTAATTCAGAGCTCTTCGTAACGATATTTTTTTCATTAACATATTTGATATATATTTGCTAAATATTTGACAAATAAGGTTTGTTATATAAAAAAGTTGTAATTATTAAAAAGTTAAAGGGTGTTTTTTGTAAGTTTTAAATTTTTTGTTTTAAAATCATAAAACTTACACAGTAGCCTGCTCTTTTTCTAACATGTCGTGTAGCATATTTACATGTCGATTAAATTGGTACGCGACATGTTTTATTTATTTATTTTTTCTTTTGCGGCTCATAATTGGTAAGAAAGTGACACGTGTATGTCAAGTGTGTCGTGACCTTAAATACGCGACATGTTGGGGTACTTTTGAAATGTCTAAAAAGCTTGGGTAAATCGGGACACAACCCCTTTGGCAGGGGCTCTGCCGTAATTTTCGCTAAAATCAATGCATCTATTATAACTAAATTGACATTTATTTAAGTTTACAATCAAGAAAATACATGATTAAGAGTATAATTGTCAAATAACATTTATTTTATTTCTTTCATCATTTTCTTCTTACAACTTAAGAACACTAACAAATTTTTAACAATTTTTCATTTTCTTTCCTCATCATTTTCTATACTTCCCTTTACTTTAGTAAGAGAACACAGTGTAAGGATTAAAGAAATATTTAAATAACTAATTTAGTGGGAGATACTATTTATCATTTTTAATTAAGGGTATAATAATATACTAACATTATTTAATTTTAAGTCATTTTAAGTTTCAAAAAATAAAAAAACAGTCTTTATAAGTAGTGGAGATAGAAACACTATCTGTAAGGCTTCTTAGTTCCTTGAATACGTTATATCAAATTAAATCAACATCTTAAACAAAGCACTTGAGAAAGAAGCCTATTTAAAGTCCTCTATCTCTAAACCTTATCATAAACACTAAGTAGTTAATTACATAACTTACACTAAAAATTACAAGATATGACATGGTAGTACTATTTCAAGAAAAAACAAGTGTTGTGATTCATCATGTTAGATGATGTCCACTATCATATGCCTATTACACATTGGGCCAACACTTGATGTATCTTCGGATTTGACACAAGCAATCTCCCTCTTGTGTTTTTATGGATTCCAGCGTTGTTTCCTCTTCAGGTTTTTGTTGATCATCACTTAATTTAACATCCATTTCTTTACTCTTTCCCCATAGAACACAATACAAACCTCCGGCAAGTAACACGGCGCCACAAACACTGTAACGTGAAACAAAACGTTTGTTAGGGGATCGATGAGATCATGGCAAGGTAAATATTGAATCCTCTTAAGGTCATGTCAATATGGGTCGTGCAGTTTTAGATTTGACCCAACTTGTTGGAATGAAACAAAACTGTTGAATACCACTTACGTTTGAAAAATGATTGGTCCCAAAAATTGAGGATTTTACATCAACTATGCAAAATAGCGTCTTAGGAGCACTTTAGACATGAGACCATGCATGTTTGTTGGAGATTTTTATGCTCCAGCAGACAAGTTTAATGTAGCGATTTTGCTTGTGTGTATTTTATGTACAATATTTAATGCATGGTTTCAATGAACATGTTTGACTTATGCCAAAGTAAGTACGTCTATAGTATAAGTCAATGAACATTTTGGAAAAAAACACCCTAATGAACCCCGTTTCATAAGGATGTTTAAAGAACGTCGATGACAAACCTTCCAACGTAAAGGGTTTCCTTCCACAAAAACATTGAGACAACAGCGGTTATAATGAGGGCCAATGGAGTGAACATAGCAGTGAAGACAGGCCCTCTCTTCTGTATCGACCATAGTTGCAACCAATATGTCAATGCCGTCACGATTACACCCTGTCATTTTCCAGCCAAGATGAAATCAGTTCTATTCCAAGAATAGAAATGTAAAATTTTCTTTGTGGTAAGGAAACTATATATAAAAGCATGCAATACTTTAATTTCGAAACCAATTGACAGGTTTGAGTGTATGCTACATAGGAGTGACAATTCTTGACATGACACGATAAACGACACGAACCAGACACGAAATTAAACTGGTTTGGGTCAAGAATAAACAGGTTTGAGTAAAAAACAGGTTTACTCATTTAATAAACAGGTCGTGTTTAGGTTGGGAAACTGTCAAACAGGTCAACCCATGAACCCGTTTAAGTATATAAGCCTCTAAAAATAAAATACATAACTTGATTATTTTGAATTTGGATTAAATCTATTTTGTTATGTTTTTAATATGAGTGGATTACGATTGTAACTCGTATATTATTGATATTGTAGTGTAGTTATTTGTATGTTATTTTTATCATTTTTTAGATCCTTATATCATATTTGCATTTAAATTAATCGACAAACTACCAATCTTATTAACGGTTGACCTATTTACTTGAGCATGTTAAACGGGTCACAAACAGGTTACACGTGTTATATATGAAGGTCTGGGTTAGAGTTGATTTTCTTAACACGATTAATAAATGGGTCGTGTTTGGGTAGGGTTATACGCCAACTCGAATAGAATTGCCGCCCCTAATGCTTCATGCATGAGATAAACTATTGTTTTTGCCCCTCTTAATTATTTAGCTTTTTATAGAACACAAAAGGCTAAAGTTATGTGCTAGTGGTCGCGTTCGGTCATCTGTTATCAAGTGGGAAACCTTTTGACTCATTAAAGGTTTGAGTGTAGGTGTACTTTTAACCGTGATGTTCGACCTTTGTCTACAAATCTACAAATTAGCTAGAGTCCACCACAAGGAATGATAGCATTAAAAATTGTTTGGGTAGGGGTTAACATGGCCACCTTTGATGGTTATGTCAAATCATTTTAGGTTTGTGGATACTGGAAGCAAAGTGTCCAACACTATTTATAAAGAATCTAATCAGGTGTAGTGAGGAGGTTTACCTCCTCATTTGGAGCTCACGGGGTGCCGCATCATTTTAATAAACCTCCACAACTACCCCCACTAACAACCAATCTCAACTTACTCATTTGATGCCCACTTACCCATTATTTACACAAACACACACACACACAAAAACCTGCCAAAAAATCTGACAAAAGGACAGTTTTTACCCTCGCCGTGCAGACGAGGAGGGTGCAAGTGGCGAGAAATGAGAAAGGCGCACGGTGTTGTGGCTAGCAATGGCGAGCATGCCACCGTGGAGTGGCAAGGTGTGACATTCACTGCACCTAGTGCTCTAAGAGGTGTTATACGGAGTAGTAGGTAGTGTATGGGACAACTATATTATGATAGCGGTGTTATGGAAAGAATGCATACACAGTACGCCACGGAAAGGAGATTAATATCCCATCCAAGCTTCCATGAAGATAAGTTTCTTTCCATAGCTATTGCCCCAACCGTTGCTTGTATTACGCTAAAAAAACACTGAAGTGTAACTAAAGATAGCTTTGCCGGGTATTCCTTCATAATAGGTGCCTGCCAACACACATACAAGCTAATAAGAAACTCGAAAGACCAAAGAGTTAAAGTAATCAATTAGCATCAACATTAATGACTCAACTAACCTGCATAATGCCAACAAGACCAAAGAGTGTTCGCACAAAGCATTGTTAAGGGGCCTTTTATAAACTCTCCGTTTGAACTAGTTTGATTCGTAGTTGAAGCAACTTCACCATGTGATGCATACCAAGGCATGAAGTTCAAAGTTGGTCCTTTAATGAAAGCAAACACAAGGGCCCCAGAAACCGAAATAATAGCTCCAATCAACTTAACCCAACCATGAAATTCTCCTATGTGCATTCTTTCCATCCTGCAATATTTTATTCAAATATCAACAATTTTGATAGTTAATAGTAACTTTATAATTTAAATGCTTGTCATTTTGTTTTTGTTGCCAATCATAAAAATATATATACTTCCATCTTTATCTATAATAGAAACTTTTACAGTTCAGGTTGGTATGATTGGTTCACCTTTCTATATTCATAATCGATGGTCCGATTTTAAAAATGTTATGAGACTAATGAGGTTAACCATGAATACCTTAGAATAAGAGCTATTACAAAGGTAATTGCCGGAACCAGATTATTGGAGGCAGCAGCAAACGTCGCAGATGTATGATTGAGTGCGCTATAAAACATATTAGTGCTTATTGTGATCCTGAGGAAATAGTAATACACATTTCAGTAAAAGCCAAAGAATGATAACCCAAAATACTAAAGCAATTTCTAAATTTACCCAATCAAAGAAATGAAGAAAATCTTCCATAACAAGGTGTAGGATAACTTGGCTACATTTTTTTTGCATAAAAAGAAACAAAACATTAACTTTTCGATAAGATGTACTACTTCGGAAATCAATAGATGTATGAATGAATATCAAACCTTTCTACGAAGTATGCGATTGGGGCTAAAGCAAAAGTTGCAAAAGCTTGACGATACACAACGAAAATGGAAGGTTTCATTCCTGAAGAAATGGACGCTTTCGATAACAAAGCCATTCCTGCATATATAGTTTGAACTAAAAGCATTGCTAAGTATGGTTTGTTGCTCTCATAAGCATTTACAAGTCTTGGTGAAATCATCATGGTTTTGTTTAAGTATTGGAGGTTCGTTCTTATAGGCCTAAATTGATATTTTCTTGACTTGTGTATCTCCCTTATTTATAGGGAAAGCTAAACACATAGACCAAATTTGCTTTTGTCACTTTCAAAGATCCGCTAAGATATATATTAGAGCATGTAGCTTGAATGACTTACGATATTTTCATGTACATGTAGATTGTTTTCTTTCAATATTCTTTTTTATTGTAAACAGATCCATGTACGGGTACGTGACTGAGTTCGCCGTAAGTAAATGTAACGTCACATACATTTTAATCAAACACGACGATAAGACCCGTAGTGTGATAGCATGAATGATAAAGGGACCTTGTTGCATTTCGTGTCGTAGGTGTTAACACTACAATATTCTGTGAACGGCATAATTTACTAAGCTCTAGCTAAAAGCTAGAGTAGACTACGTTATAATGATCGGAAAGTACTTTTATGCACTTAAAAGTGTGTAAATCGATCTATAAAACGAGAAACATTGTTAAAACTAACTCAGCTCTTATCACTTAAAACGGTCAAACAATATATTGGTAACACAAGAAAAATCGAATAAAAGAATATGCAAACAAATACATCTATAGATCGCAAGTCAGCCTTATTAGACACATTAGACAATAGACATATATATTATATTAAGGTTGATTTTTTTAGAGTGATGATTGGCATGACTAACTCATAAGACTAATTTTATGCCTAACAAAGAGATTGAGACACTTGTCTAGATCAATGGTAAATATGAAAAAGAAGATTTAGTGCAATCCATGTGTCACACAATGAGTTGTTTAGGCATATCACTTAGGCATGAAAATCATTTTCCATTTTTTTATACTTACACATTAATGCGTGTAGATCATAAGTCGGCCTTTACCTAAGTGCTTTGGCTCGGTTGGACCCATCTTCGAAAAGTCTATTATATATGAGCCTACGAGATTTTGTGGATAAATAGTCATAGCTCGGTTCGAGTCTCGGCTCTTACTCACTCTAGTTGATGCCCCACTGGCCAGAAGAGTTTCGCCAAAACTATTCCACGTGAGGTGAATAATGGCTGAAGTCAAAAGACACATGTAATCTGGGTGTTCCCTTCCGTTCACACATTGTGTAGATCAAAAGTCTGGCCTTTATTAAACATATTATATTTAAGGTTGATTATGGATACTTTTATGTTACTCCAATCATCTCTTATAAACACATGTTCAATATGTGGCAATTAATTTTCTTTATGTTACTCCGATAATCTATAAACACTCACATGTTTTTGTGATCCTGTGTCATATTAATTTATTAAGAATAAATTGAGTTTAGTTCGAATCAAATAAAGAAAAAGTGTGTAATTTTGACTCCATTTTTCAAACATATTCTATTTGGTAGAAATAAAAAACAAAATATATAGAGTCATGCATCGCATATGCAAGCTAGGTTGTGATCACTTTCATATATCACTACAACAAACAGGAGGACGGGCGACGACACTTTCGGCGGCGACGCCCTTGTCCCCGCCGAAAGTCGCTAAACGACAAAAACAGCGCTGAGCTGGCACACAATCTCGCTGACCGCCCATTGCATTTTCAACGCAAACTTTCAGCGGGGACATGTCCCCGCAGAAAGTGGTTTTGCAGATCACAACTTTGACCAAAATAGTCACAATTTCAAACCTACCTTTTAGCGGGGACTTTTAGCGGGGACTGTCCCCGCCGAAAGTGTTACATAATATTTGACCAAAATAGTTGCACTTTTTATTGTCCCGGGTATTATTCCCGCCATTACTTTTGGCGGGGAAATGCATAACTTTTGGCGGGGACATGTCCCCGCTAAAAGTTTAGGCGCCAAATTTCCCTCCAAGCTGCAACTTTTTCCCAAAAACTTTTTAATATATATTATAACATACACCTAATACATATTAAATCATAAATTCGGCAAAAAAAAATACAAAACACACATAACAATGGATGGTTTGACGCCGGAACAGGAGTGGGCAAATGCTTTATCACACGAGCTCTTGTATAATGAAATTATAAATCATTGGGGCGTTGAAATTTTTGATGAATATGGTTCGTACGCGAACTGTGCACCGTGGCAGAGAGACCGGATTCTGGTATGGTTGAGGAAAAAGTCATACTATAGAGAGTATTTGAAAGAGGTAGATACTGCTGAAGCTCAACGTGCTGCTTAGGTTCTTACTGTGGACGTTTTTTTAGATTAATAATTACAATCTTGAGTGTTTGGATAGAAGTTTACGATTTCTAGTGGTAAAGCAACAACAACAACAATAACACAACACAACAAACAACATTTTATTAAACAACAACAACAATAACACAACAAACAACAAACAACAACAATAACACAAGAAACAACAAACAACGAGAATAACACAAGAAACAACAAACAACAACAACAACAACAACAACAACAACAACAACAACAACAACAACATCAACAACAACAGCATTACATACGAAGATTTTCCATGTCACCTAACATGTCACGGAGTATTGCATCCGATTGACATGTATGGTCATTGTTGTCGGAATTCGTTGCCATTTGCAAGTCTTGCCTCGAGCAACCTGACTTTTGTCTCTAACACCTATTTTTGTGCCTCCATCATATTTTTCCTAAGATCTTTTTCATGGCAGTTTGTGCACCCACAACCGTGAAATGTTGAAGCAGAATATATTACTTGTAATTGTTCATCAAATTCAGTCTTCCACATAAAATATCCACATCCATGACCTTTCTCTCTTGGCTTCGAAAGAGGACATGCATAATACTCCAATCCAAATGTATCTTTTTGATGCGACGTTCTTTTTTTTATATTTCCTACTCCACAAGTACACATAAAAGGATTATATCGCTGCATTCTGGTTGACAGTGTGTGTTTGTAGTTGTGTGTGGTAGAATCGTGATCGGGGTGGCCCGATCTACAAGTTGAGTTGATAAAAGGTGGTGGCCAGAAAAAGATTCCGGCGGCCGGAAACTGCTGGTGTCACCGGAAAATGGAAACTGCTAGAGAGAGAGAGAGAGATATAGTGAGATGAGTGTGTGTGTGAAATGATATGGGTTAGATGAGTGTGTGTGAGTTTATATTGTGAGTTGATAACAGTTGTTAGGTGGGAAAATATCTCGTGTATAATCATAGCATCTCGACTCGTTCGTTTAATATCTCGTGTAATACCACATCATATCGACACGTTCGTTTAACATCTCGTGTATAACCATAGCATCTCGACTCGTTCATTTAATATCTCGTGTAATACCACATCATCTCGACTCGTTCGTTTAACATCTCGTGTATAACTATAGCATCTCGACTCGTTCGTTTAATATCTCGTGTAATACCACATCATCTCGACTCGTTCGTTTAACATCTCGTGTAATACCACATCATCTCGACTCGTTCGTTTAACATCTCGACTCGTTCGTTTAACATCTCGTGTATAACCATAGCATCTCGACTCGTTTGTTTAATATCTCGTGTAATACCACATCATCTCGACTCGTTCGTTTAACATCTCGTGTAATACCACATCATCTCGACTCGTTCGTTTAACATCTCGACTCGTTCGTTTAACATCTCGTGTATAACCATAGCATCTCGACTCGTTCGTTTAATATCTCGTGTAATACCACATCATCTCGACTCGTTCGTTTAACATCTCGTGTAATACCACATCATCTCGACTCGTTCGTTTAACATCTCGACTTGTTCGTTTAACATCTCGTGTATAACCATAGCATCTCGACTCGTTCGTTTAATATCTCGTGTAATACCACATCATCTCGACTCTTTCGTTTACCATCTCGTGTATAACCATAGCATCTCGACTCGTTCGTTTAACATCTCGTGTAATACCACATCATCTCGACTCGTTCGTTTAACATCTCGTGTAATACCACATCATCTCGACTCGTTCGTTTAACATCTCGTGTAATACCACATCATCTCGACTCGTTCGTTTAACACTCGTGTAATATCACATCATCTTGACTCGTTCGTTTAACATCTCGTGTAATACCACATCATCTCGACTCATTCGTTTAACATCTCGTGTAATACCACATCATCTCGACTCGTTCGTTTAACATCTCGTGTAATACCACATCATCTCGACTCGTTCGTTTAACATCTGGTGTAAAAATGAATTAAAAACAATTTTAAATGATTTAATTATAATTATAAATGATTTAACTTAATTAAAAAGGATTTAAAAATAATAATAATAATAATAATAATAATAATAATAATAATAATAATAATAATAATAATAATAATAATAATAATAATAATAATAATAATAATAATAATAATAATTCATTTATATAACACTTTTTATTATTTATAATATTCAGGTTAAGCACTGGTCGAACCCGGATAATTTGAAGAGAGGGGAGACCAACAGGCAGAACCGGCTCGCCAATCCGACTGCCAGCCTTCATGGGTCGCATTCGTTAGCTGTTATACGCGATAACTTCGTAAGACGCTTTTTAATCATTTCATTTATATATATAGTGTTTGGTGAGTCGTTATTGAGTTTATTTATAAACAGCTGAGAGAACCCACCGACGCTGTGGATGGTAGAGACTTGATTGCGATGTACAGACACAACCATACGAGAGACGGCGTTTGGGAGTCTGCATTGTCCGAGACTAGATATGTAAGTATAATTTATTTCCATAAAACTCACCCACATTAATGCAAATATAATAAATCACGGCTTATATATTACTTTGCTTATTTTTTTGTAAAACAGAACCAGATGATACAGATGCGGACGGAGAGCACCTCAGGGGGGACGACCATGACTGACCTCGATATTATGCGCCACGTGATCGGTGGCAAGCAGCGAGGTCATATTCCTGGCATAGGTCTAGTCTTACCCGGCGGTGGTCGTCTGACGACCCTCAGCGCCGCACGAGCTCGTGATCAAGCCTCCGTGTCCTCCCTGCACGAAACAGTCCAGAAGCAAACCCAGGAGATGTCCCAGCAAAGGACACTGATTGATATGTTGGTGGGGTGGGCTAAGACACAGCCGGGTTTCCCCGCAGAGCTAGCGACTCAGGCGACGACATCGGGATCCCAGGAGGCTTCACCATCACCAGGTGAGTCTACAGGTACCCCGGAGGAGGGGAGTGGGGCTAGTGGGGGGAGTGGGGGGACTCAGGAGTAGCGTATGGGTTGTTTGGGTTGATTTATATTTGTTTTGGGTTATGGACAAATGTTTGGATAGTTTCATGGATTATTATGTCTTTATGTAGTTTATGTGTTAGGATTCCCGCTACATTGTTCCCACGTATAGTTTTGTAGCGTATAGCGGATAGCTAGCTTATTTAGTGATCATGTGATAACGGTTTTTGAACCGTATTTTGTGAATTTGGGTACAAACACATGATTATGTTAATTTTTAAGAAATTTGGATATGTATCATATTATGTTTGGCGAATTTGTGATTTGAGTGTCTTGTGGTGTTGTAATTAGGTTATATATTTGTAGTGATAATGTAGATTTTTTCAGGAAAAAATCTGGAAATTACCCATTTTGTAGCAATTTGCTGCAAAATGGGTCAGTCACTTTTGGCGGGGACATGTCCCCGCCAAAAGGTTACTACATTATTATTGAGCACAACTTTCAGCGGGGACGTGTCCCCGCCAAAAATAAAGACAATTACTTGTAAAATACTTTCAGCGGGGAAGTGTCCCCGCCAAAAGGTTGCACCATTTACTTTATAAAATACTTTCAGCGGGGACATGTCCCCGCCAAAAGTGTTGCCACGCTGGCAAGTTTGACCTGACCAAAATTGTCCACGCCGGCAGCGTGTGTCCCACGTGTCACCGCCAAAAGAGAGATACGTCGCCGCCGAAAGTTTACACCGAAGAGCTTTAGCCGAGGCACTTTCGGCGGGGACATGTCCCCGCCGAAAGTTTTGGGCGGGGAGAAGTCTCCGCTGAAAGCGAGGAAATGTCCCCGCCGAAAGCAGCCAATGTTGTAGTGTATACTATAACATTCCAATTATATGACTAGTTATAATACCCGACGCACGGGGTTTTTCTAGAAAAATTTAATTATATGGTATTATCGTTTAAAAACAGAAAATCTTATGTATATTTTAGAAAGTTAGAGCACCAACATGTGCGAAAGTAAGAAAAAGAGTTAGCAGAAATTGTAAATATAACCGTGGCATCGACCTTGTATTGGATTCTTGAGCGTGTTTCCTTATAATATTATTGGGCCAAAGGTTCTTTGATCACATGGATTGACACATAAATCAAATTTATTTTAAAATTTTTATTTACTATAAGGATATATAAGAATTTACCCGTGAAAATTATGATATAAGTACAACTAATAAGTGTGCATGAGTTTTTCATTGTGTATATTATCAATTAATATTTTGTAAAAATTTTATTGGATGAAAAATTTAACTTTGTTTAGCTGATATAGATGTTAATATTGAGGTTGATGTTGTTATTTAAATTTAACTATTGATATCATGTTGTACAAAATGTACGAGTTTAGTAGCACATAATGAGCGTTGATGAAGTTTTTTAAAAATGTTTTTTCCGGATATTCGTATATAAACTTTCAATAATAATTACATGAATCGTTATAAGTACAATCGCATATATTTATTTTCATATCACAGCAACTCGTACTTACCATTTGATATTTATATTACCGTTAATAATAATTTAACTGTATTTAATATCCAAACCCGTGTACGTATAGATTAAACTTTTAAATATGATAACATGAGTTCTTATTTATATTTAACGTATATAGTAGAAAGATATTTTAATAGATGAAAGTTTGAAACTAATATTTATTTTAAAAGTATTTAACGTATATTAAAATTAATTCGTACATTTATAAAATTTTATAAGTTTAATGGATAGAAGTCTCAAACCAATACTAATACTTATTAATTGTAAACAAAATTCATATTATAAAGTGTAGGGGCATAAAATGTAAGGGGTTCTTTGTTTATTATCTAAAGTTATCAAAAAACATGAAGATTTATAACTTTACACTTAACTCCACATAATATAATTAAAATTCAACCATTAATGTTTTGTTAATTACCTCCTCTTTTTTTAAGTTTTTATTTTCATAAATTTGACATCTATATTTTTATGTGTTTTTATTTCTCAATCAAATTCTTAATCAAATTTATTAAAGTTTAACCAAAATTAATTCAATTTTGACTTTTTATTATCCAATCATATTGCTCGATTTCGTCTATGTGTCAAAATCAAACATTTCTATTAATCCAATTTTTTTTCCACTAAGATTGTTTTGTCAAAAAAAAACTCTGAAATGATATAATTTATTTATTATATAAATAAAAGATTTATTTTAGTAGAAATTGTGTGGATGGGTTTTAGACATGTATGTTAATCATAATGTCATAGTCCCTTTGAGCTATTCACGAATATATTTTATTGGATCCATTTCAGTGATGCTATAAATTAATGTAAGTACTATTGTAGCATTGTGCATGCTTTCCATTCCACTTGCTTTGATGCAAAAAGATATAAGCATGTTACCTTTTAAGCAAGATACTAATGAAAGCCAAAATAACTCAGATATTAATATATTGATAAACAATAGTTACTTTTTTAGTGTTCAAATTATGGTTGCGAAACATTTCACCAAACAATTTATTAGCTCTTTGCATCGTACTTGCCAATGCTTCTTTACATCCATTTGCAATGAAAACAGTCTATTATATTTAGAATGTGTGTTATATAAATAACTAACACATGTCAAATTCATGGGTATTTTTAAAAGAGGTAAAAAAAAAAAAATAGATGACGGCTTGTATATTATGCAATTAGCCTTTATAAAAGAAGCATTGACTTGTATATATTACGCGGTTGAAAAAGAAACTATGTACAAATAGAACATATGTGTAACCAAACAAAGATTTAAATAACCAAATAAGAAAATAAAGTTGGATAACGACATATTGTGGTTTTTGGTGTTTTAGTTGTAGATAAAAGACACGTGAAAATCGTCAATTTTACCATTGATAAAAAAAAAAAAAAAAAAAAAAAAAAAAAAAAAAAAAAAAAAAAAAGTTACTACACAGCCCACTAACCTAAAAAAACCCTAGCCGCCACCTTCACACCACCATCACCATCACCGCCAACATGATCTCTTCAATCCAAATTTTTCTTTTTTCCTTTTATAACCGATTCATATCTCTCCTTCATCTAAGATCTCCCTTCAATCCAAATTGTCACCGGTTATCATTGTTTTCTACTATTTATGGGTATCGAAGATTGGAAAGATGCCACGAGTAGGAAACATAGGCATTCTAAAGATGATGAGGTTCTCAAGATCTCCAAATCGGTATTCGAGACTAATTTCCCTGAATCCATTTCTGCCCGCGATTTGTGGAAATCATGTAGTGTGTATGGGACGGTAGTTGACGTCTTTATCCCTTCAAAAAAATCCAAAGCAGGTAAAAGATTTGCGTTTGTTCTCTTCATCAAGGTATTCAATATGGACCGCTTGGTAGCAAACCTTTGTACTATTTGGATCGGAAAATTTCACCTGTTTGCAAATAAAGTTCTATTTGAAAGGCCCCATAAAACTAATGTGAGTGCTACCAATAACTCAGGGGCTGGTAGCAGAACCGAAAAACCATTTAACTCACAACAGACTAATAATGGGGTAGGTTCTTATGCGAACATTGTTAATGGCATATCTACGGGTATGCAAGCTCCGGTGATCTCCTCTTCTCCCCCATTGGTGTTAGATGATTCATGCTTAATAGACCGCGACCTGTCTAATCATGTTTTGGGTAAGGTGAAAGAATTTTCGTCTATTCCTAATTTACATACCATTCTTAAGGATGAAGGATTTTTAGATGTCAAAGTATCTTATATTGGGGGTTACTCGAACTCACTTCGATGGATACTAAGCTGAATCTGATGAATCACATTGGTGTTAAATCGTGGTTCCACACTATTCAAGAGGCTTGTGATGATTTTGTTAGTGATGAGAGAATAGTTTGGGTGGATATAGAGGGTGTCCCACTCAAAACGTGGTCTCATGAAACTTTTAATAGGATTGGCAACAAATGGGGAGAGACACTAGATTTGGAAGAAAATGTGGATTCTTCATTTGGTCGAAAAAGACTATGTATTAAGACTAAACATGCCACATCCATATTGGAGACCTTTAAGTTGATTATTAAAGGAAGAGTTTATATGGTATGAGCAAAGGAACTGTTTACATGGAATCCTACTTTTTTGGAGTATAAGGAGAGGGAGTACTCATCTGATATTGAGTCTGCCCATGCGTCTATTAACAATGAACTTAACTGTCCCCCTAATGGAGAGGAACCTGATGATGAATTTATGAGCGATGAAGACGAAGTACCTGAAACAATATTTGGCTCTAGTTCCCCTGTTCCTAATCGTCGGGATGAAGATAAGGATGCTGCTCATTCAGATGACCCATTTGGATTATATGACTTATTAAATAATAAGGAAGGTAAAACTAATCATATGCCGAGCCCCTCGTTGTCACACCCCTACTTTTACACCAGTAACATCGGAGAATCGAGTGGAGAACTTAACTGAAACTGGTGCTCCAAAGGTTTTTAATGCTCAGGTGATGAATTCCTCTCAAGATATTCCAGTGGACTCAAATAAAACTTTCTCAGGTCAGAATGTTGTCAAAAGTGGTGGCTCAGTTTTGGATGTCATGGAGGATATCATTCGTGTTGGACAAGTTATGGGTTATTCAATCGAAGGCTGCGTGAAGGATTTCGAAAACATCATCGGAGAACAAGGAGAGGATAATGTTATTAGATGAATGCCCTATCTATTAACATTCAAGGTCTTGGACACAAGACCAAAAAGGAGTGGATAAAGGCGTTGACTAATTCGTTCAAACTTAATTTTTTAGCGATCCAAGAGACCAAGATGACTAGTATTTCGCATATGGATGTGATATTTTTGTGGGGTAACTCCAATTACGACTACGTTTGTAGCGAGTCCTTAAGAAGCTCAGGTGGTATCCTATGTATATGGGAAGCTTCAATTTTCAAGAAGATTAACACTACGGTATCGGATAATTTCATAGCTATTTATGGAACGTGGCTTCTTACCAATTCCAAAATTTTGTTTATTGCTACTTATGCTCCTCAACAAACTTCATGCAAAAGGAAGTTATGGGACTATATCTCTACCATAGTTGGTCGTTGGAATGGGGAGTCTATTGTTATGGGAGATTTTAACGAAGTTCGATCTAGCGAAGAACGGCGTGGATCCTATTTTAATCCTGATAATGTACCCTCCGGTTAGCTCGAAGGACCCCCTCTTCGAGCCTTATCATCGAAGGCTCTGGCTAGCCTCCAAAAACTTTCAATGGCGTAAAACTAATCATCAGTGATCTAGTTACCAAGTGGGAATTCGCCAGTAGAAGGATTAAGCCCTTCGGGGTATCCTTTAATAAGTTGAAAGAACGGAACAATGCCAAGTCTAAACATTGGTAAGACCAAGTCTTACCCATGTCTCATCTTCCTCCATAGCTCCCCCGCTAAACCACGAGGAGTGGGGTACTAAGACCTAGCGGTTACCATAAATCATGGGACGCCCCCATGATCTCCATGAAACGTGTGAACACTCTTCAAGATTATTTCATCACCTATAAATAGCCTTGGACGAGTCATAAATCTGGTATGCAATCTCCACCACTCTGTTTGATCACATTTTCATTTAACTTCTCATATCGAATAATTATTCACACGCCGGAGGTGGTTCGCAGGGCCCAACCCCTGCGCAATTACTTAACGTAATGTCTTTGTATTTCTTATTTTCAGGTTAGAGATAAGCTTGGCTCAACCACAACATCCCCTATATCCTTTGATCACCATCGAAGGCCTGGTCCTGCAATTTATTGTACAATCAGTGGCGCCATTCGTTGGACCCGCTACAATTGGTCTCTTTATTCCCAAGCAAATAACTAGTCAAACCTACTCATTAATTTTTCGGCATGAATCAGGAAAGAGAAGTTACACCCCCGCCGGGTTTTTCGACGTTAACCCCATTACTAGTAACTAACCCTAACAGTCTCCCACCAATTACGGTGTCCACATTCACGACATGATCTCACCTTGAAACAACACCCAACCATCACGCCTCAACATCGGCCAATCCGAAACCAGCCATTAGCCCTGCTTTTGTTGATGCTAATTATGAGGCATTGGAATCTTTGCTAAGGGCCCGTTGGAGGCAAATTCCTAACACAAATATGCGAAGGGAGTTGGAATACTCCAGTGATGAGTGCGATGAATAAATAGAGATGAAACCAAGGCCTTCGGCGCCAGGGGCTACTCCTTTTGCCCTACGCATTGGATCCCCTATTGGCCGAAGGACAGGAGGAAGATCTGTTAGCTTTGAGGGGGTTCTCGAGTGGGCTCCCACAAGGAAGGAAGGAGTTGCAGGTGAGGGTTCCAATGGGAGGAGCCAACGAAGGGATAACTCAGAAGTAAACCTACCTCCCTTGCTAGCTGCTCATTTGGGGAGAACTGAGACAGGGATACCTCTACAACCTTCTCACGCATCCGGTGTAGAAGGCCATCAACCTCAATTCAATATGGGGGGGGGGAAGCCTCCCTCACAATGGTATGTACCCTCAGTTCCAGACTCAAAGTTATCCTCAAAACCTTTATCCTCCCATAAACAGCCAACCTAGTAGTAACCATTTCCCTTAAGTTACTACACCCTACGGGCAGCCCGTGATATACCCTCCGTACACCATGTTTAACAGCCATCCTTTTAACGTGAATACCCCTTATGCTCCTTATCCTAACCAAACCCCTTCAGGGGCACCTCCTCCTCACAATCCCTATAACACCGTCCCTACAAACATGCCACCTTACAATTGTCTATATCCAGATCCTTCAAGCCCTTCAACGCCTTTTGTATGGTGGATCGAAGACTATCTTATACCTGATGGTTTGAAGATGCCTTCGCACATAGGCACCTATGACGGAAAGGGGAACCGGACAACTTTATACACTTGTTCGAAGGAGCGATCAGGATGCCAAAGTGGGTTATGCCAGTAGCCTTCCACATGTTTACCTATACCCTCCGAGATTCTGCCCGTATTTGGTGGAATGGGCAAAAACCAGGCAGCATCATTAACCTTGATGATCTGAAGGACAACAAAAGAAATTCAGGTCACACTTCAGCCAACAAAAGAAATTCACAAGGACTCACCTTACAGTGCATAACATTAACCAAAAGGAGAGTGAAAGCAAGAGGAGTTTCGTCACAAGATACACAGATGAGACCCTGCAAATTCTGGGCTTACCTGAAGAGCAACGTATATCTGGCTTCGTGCATGGCCTACGAAACCGTCACTTGGTGGAATTCCTATCCACAGACCTTCCTGCGACTTATAAGGGTCTTATGGAAAGGACGTACACTTGGATAGAGGCCAAAGAAGTGTCCTCCAATAGGGATCCGGTGGAAAACAACAAGATAGCAAAACACTCCTCGTGGGAGGGATCGAGAAACAGAAACAAGAACAAGCACATGTTCAGCCCTTATAACAAAGGCCCCAGTCATGATCTATTGGAAAGCCTAACGAAGTCCCCAAAAGAAATTTTGGCCACAGAGAAGGTCGCAAAGGATTTCAAAACCCTTCTCGCATAATCAACAAAGGTAGGAATCGAGACATGACCAAATATTGTCACTTCCACGAAGATTCCGGTCACGATACGAACAGTTGCAGAGAGCTGAGGAGACAGATAGAGGAAGCCGTCAAATCCGAACAGTTAGCACACCTTGTGAAAGGAATTAGAAAAGATAAAGAAAAGACCTTTGATACTCCATTGGGAAGAAGTACTACCCGCGAAGCTCCGATCCTCATGGTTCGCCGAGGAGGCCTAAGCCAGAAAAGAAAGGAAGCAGAAAAGGAGTTACAAACTATGGGGGAATTGACATTCCCACCTATAACGGGCCAAGCTCCCTCCGACGAACCAGTAGTGATAAAGGTCCTTATCTTCAATCGAGAAGTGAACAGAGCTTATATGGACTGCGGAAGCTCCTGCAAAATCATATAACAACACTGCTTCCTAAAACTTAAACCTTCGATCAGGTCACAATGGGTGGATTCGAAGGTACCTTTTGTAGGCTTCTCGAGGGAACACTCGTGGCCCTTGGGAGAGGTCCCCCTATAAATAACCATTGGTGAAGGAAGACTCACAAGGACGGAAACCCTCATCTTTGCAATCGTTAATAGGTAGAACCGCCATGCAAAGAATGGGTAGTGTAGTGTCCACCATACATGCAACAGTTAAGTTCCAAACAGCGTATGGGATTGGGACCGTATTTTCCAGTTACCACCAAAGAAAGTCACAAGATGACGGGAAGAAGATCAATGAGAACCCTCAAGAATCTCCAAAAGTCATTTTAAGCTGCGGAAACGCAGAAGAACGCGTGGTGGTAAGCGAACAGCATCCGGAACAAACTGTAAGATACCTTCAAAGCTAGCCTAACGAAACTCTTAAGAGACAACAAAGATGTCTTCGCGTGGACGTATTCTGATATGACGGGGTTTCTGAGAAAACTCTTGATCGATGGCAAGTCCTTCGGTACCGAACATAAGCTTAACGAGTTCAAGCACATTGAGCCCATAAAACAGAAACGTCGAAGTCTGGCACCTAAAAAAAACGCAGCAGCCTACAAGGAAGTAGACGAACTTGTGCAAGCAGGAATACTCCGGGAAGTCAAACATAGGTAGCAAACCCAGTTATGGTTAATAAAAGCGATGGAGGATGGCGTATGTGCATTGAATTCACTGACATCAACAAAGCATGCCCAAAAGATTGTTACCCTCTACCGGAGATAGATTGGAAAGTAGAGTCCTTATCAGGGTTTCGTTTGAAATGATTTCTAGACACCTACAAAGGTTACCATCAGATACAAATGGCAGAGGAAGATGAAGAGAAAACAGCTTTCTATATTATAAAGAGAGTTTACTGCTACAAGAAAATTCCTTTCGGATTAAAGAACGCAGGAGCAACGTATCAGCGTTTGGTAGACAAGGCCTTCAACAAACAGATAGGACGAAATTTGGAAGCCTACGTTGATGACATGGTCATAAAGAGTAGAACGAAGGAAGACATGCTCTCCGACATTCAAGAGACCTTCGATCAATTAAGAGCAATCAACATGAAGCTTAATCCTAAGAAATGCTCCTTTGGTGTCGAAGAAGGACAATTCCTTGAGCATTTAATCACGAAGCAAGGGATTAAAGCTAACCCTTCAAAGGTGAAAGCCATTACGGATTTGCAACCCCCAAAGACGTTGAAAGAGGTATAGAGCCTTAATGGAAAGCTAGCAGCACTCATTAGATTCTTGTCAAAAGGTGCAGATCGATCACTGCCATTCTTCAAAACCCTTAAAGGATGCACATATAAAAAGACTTTCCAATGGAGTGTTGATGAGTGCTCAAACACTCATCATTTTTGGTCTAATATGAACTGCAAAACATACAAAAACACTCAGTAATGCATCAAAATACTGAAAATATTCCAAAATTGTGTTTTATATGTTTTAGATGCAAAATGAGCAAAAACAGACGAAAAATGCACAAAGTTTGCAAAATTGGCAATTTCAGTCCCCCGACTTTCAAAAATTAACAAAACTAGTCCCTGCGCAATTATTTTGCAAGAAAAGTCAACCCAAGTCCCTTTAAAATAAAAAGTTATCAAAAATAACACTTGGGTAAAAGTTTTGGAAAATTTGCACTTTTGGTCCTCGGAGTTTGGAAATTTACAGTTTAGTCCCTGGAGTTTCGGATTTTGGCAGAATTGGTCCCTGGTGGGATAATTTCGAATGAAAAATCATTTTTAGTCCTTGGAAGTTTAAAAATATTCAATATGGATCCTTGGATAAAAGTTTTTCACAAAATGGCAAGAATGGTCCCTTAACTTTGAAAAATGCCATTTTTAGTCCCCGGGAAATTTTGAAAAATGAAAATGAAAAAAAAATGGTTCTTTGAAATATTGGTGATTGGCATTTTGGTCCTTATGATAACTTTGGGAGAAATTTCATTTTCAATCCCTATGGTTTCAGTTTTTGCAAATTGGTCCTTGTGATTTAGTTACTTAACCCTTTGGACCCCTTTTTATTACTTAACCCAAAAGTCAAAATCTGATCCATTAAATCCCAAAGCCCATCAAAAACAGCCCACCAACAAAACTAATAACACCCTGGTCGTTGACCCAGGTCAAACCCCAAACCCCGATTACTGTTCATCTTCTCCCTTAACACACCCTAATTCCCAGGCTCATGTCTCCCCCCTCCTCCACTATATCACCAACCCTCATTATTGCACTCACCTACATTCACCCCCCCCTCCAACCCTCATTTATTACCCCCACCAAACACTCAATCTGCCTTTTACCATTTTCCCGCCACAAAGATTTTAAACGGCTCAGATCAAAAGAAAGCTATCTAAGGGCTGAGAACAAGTGGGAAAGATTCAGTGGACCTCCAGGACCTATAAAGATGAAGAAAATGTGAAGATTATAGTTTGTCACTAGTTTTAGACCAATTTCGTAGTGTAATCTTTTAATTTCTGTTTTAATTCTTTACAAGTCAGTTGTAATTTTAAGTTTGTACTCAGTTTAAGTTAATGGAAGTTTAAATTTCAAGTTTCTCAATTCAGTCTCCATGTTTGAATTCAATATTGGCAATTTTTATGCAAATTTGACAACCTTGCTTAAAAACTGTTAGGTGTTGTTTCTATTGCTCCATAAGCTCAAATTTAGTTCCAGTCAAGATTTTATAAAGTATAATTGGCACCAAACCTGGTTCAAGTTCCTCTTTCAAGAAAATAAGAAAAATCCACAAAACAAATAAATAAAAATAAAAAAATTCAGTCTCAAAGAGGAAAGAAGCTTGGGGACCTGGTTTAGAGTCTCAGGGAGACATTAGGAACAGGATACATGATCTGTGTTTGGTTTTGAGCAAAAAGGGTTCACTGTAAGTGTGCATTTCAGTTTAAGTATCACACCTTTTTAATATATTGTGATTTTCGGTTGTAGTAGTTATCTATTTTTCATGTTGGTTTATTTGTGTTCACAATAGCTCAGTACACCTTTCAATTTCAGTTTAATGGTTTAATATTGCATGTTGCTTCACAAAATCCCACTTTCAGTTTTATAAGGGGTGTTTGGTTTAACCCAGTTCAATGTGATCTTGTTGTTATTTCAATGTTGCTTCAGTGTAGTTAGAGTGCATTAGGCTTAGATAGGTCAAGTAAGGTTTAGAAACCAAGTCCCTTTTATAAAAAAGTCAAAAAAATCAAAGTACCACCCCCAACAGTCCACTGTTGGGGAATTGAGATCCAAATCGGCCAATATCATTGCATAAGATGTTTATGTAGCTTAATTTAAACTCATTTCATCTTAATACAACTTATTTTGCATGTAGGATCAATCACAAGTTCATCAAAGTCAAAGTATATAGTTTTTTAGAGAAAGTCAAATTGCATGTCATCAGATTTTTCCAAAAGTTCAAACATTTGTTTTGATTTTTGTGTATTGAATTGGATTGTGAAATTTGTTTCTAATTGTTCTCCCCCAGCTAGTCTTCAAGTTTCCATCCTTGTTATATTTTTAGAATTTTTCTTGTAGGCCCCACAAAGCCACAAAGTGACTTGCAGGGCACACCTCTGCTCTGTCTCAGCAGATCCACCACCACCACCACCACTTGGTGGTGGTTTTCTGGCTACCTCAGTGGGCCCAAGGCCACCATTATTATTCATTTCCACCCCCTCCTACCAGGGTTGGGGTTTTGACCATAATTTTGACCTAGATACCCCTGGGCCCCACTTGAATTGATCACAAAAAGTTGTCCCAGATTCTGAGTTCTGTTTGGTTTTGGATTAGCTTATTGGTGGCTTATTTGGCATATTCAAAGCTTGTACTTGTTCCTTCCAGCTTATTTTAGTGCACTTAACTTATTTAAACCTGAATTTGCTTTTGTGGGTCCCACACAAGCTGGTTCAAGCCCAATTTCCCACCTGGTCAACTGTGGTCAACTGTCTCCCTTAATAGCTTATATTTTGCTTATTTTTAAGTTCCACTAAACTTGTTTTCACAAAAAGTTTTCATTTTTAGTTGTAAAGTAAGTTTCCAAAAGAAAAATCCAGAAAATCAAAAGTATTTTTAAGTGATAGTTTCTATTTAATTTTATTTAATTTTAATTTTCATTTTTATATTTTTATTAAGAACTTAGCTTTTTTATATTTTTCTTAATTTCCTTTTAAGTTAAAGTAGTTATAATAATTTTATCAGATTTTTATTTCATCATTTGGTATTTATTATATTTAATATTAGTTTTATTAGAAATTAATTAATAATTAGTTTAAAATAGCATAATTAGTTTTTATTAATTAAAACCTAGTTTTTATATTTTTTTATAGCTTTTATATGTTATAAAGTAATTTTAGAAATTTTCTCATAATTATTACTGTTCATTAAGTATTTTTCTTAATTTAAAATAGTTTAATTAGTTAATTAGTAATTAATTAGTAATTAATTAATAGAAAATTCACAAAAAGACAAAAAGACTTATTTTTAATTTTAAAAGTTGTTTTTAAGTATTTTATAATTTTAGGAATTTTATTTTCACCTTTTTAGTATTTAAATAATATTATATTGTATTTTAGTTATTTAAATATTAATAATTAAGTATTAAATAGTAATTAATTAATATTAAATAATTAATTAGTGTAAAAATTTATTTTCTTTTTCTAAAAATTTTCTTTTATCTTTTAGTTTGTAAAAAAGTCATTTTCACCCCCTGGGTGTTTTCAGATCTCAGATTTCACGTTTTATTTTGTACGTCTACGTTTTATTTAAACGTAACGTACGCATTTTTAGGTTTAAATCATTTCTGGTTTTTCCTAGCCTCCCGTCTTATTCAAATAGCTTGTTTAAGCTATTTCATTGTAGATTCCTTAGTTCAATCAATCATAAACCCCTTTTCATCCAAATTCACCCGATCACGAAACCGTTTGAATACAATCCACACCTCGTCGGGACATAACGACCCGGGGAAACCACTATATTCCGCGGAGCATTGATCTAGGCTATTTGGCTTTGTTGACCATTCCGTGGTCAATATAAGTTAGGTGGTTTAGCGTCAATCAAGTGTCGAAGCCGAAGCTGCCTTCCAGAAGTTGAAAGAGTTCATGGAAATCCTACCAACACTCACAGCCCCAATCAACGGAGAAGTGCTATATATGTATATCGCAGCATCCTACGAAAGTATCAGCGCAGTACTCTTGGCAGAGAGGGAAAAGAAACAAATTCCGATTTACTTTATCAGTCGGGTCTTGCAAGGAGCTGAATTAAACTACCCGGAACTAGAAAAGCTAATTCTATCTCTGGTTCACGCGCGAGATGCCTTCGAAGGCATTTCCAAGCTCACCCCATCACTGTACTGGCTGATAAACCCATCAAACAAATTTTGTTGAAACCAGAAAAATTGGGAAGGATAGCTAAGTGGGCTATCGAATTGAGGGAACACGAAATCGAATACAAGGGAAGGAATTCCATAAAAGGTCAGATACTGGCAAATTTCTTAGCTGAAACCCCATCTGAACATGGCCATGTCACGAATGAACCAAAAATAGAGTCCTCCAAAGAGAAAGAAGGATGGAAGTTATACACGAACGGAGCATCTAGCTCTGACGGTTCAGGAGCAGGACTAATGCTTGTAAGTCCCGAAGGAAAGGAGTATACTTACGCATTAAGGTTCGAATTTGAAGCAACAAACAATGAAGCCGAGTATGAAGCTTTGTTAGCAGGCCTTCATTTAGCTAGAGATATGGAAGTGCGTCATCTTTTGGTCTTCGTAGATTCACAACTGGTCGCAAACCAAATTAAAGGCTTTTATGAGGCAAGGCAGCCTACCATCAAACTGTACATGGACAAAGTTAAGGAAATCCTTGACGGATTCGCATCTTATACCATCGAGCATGTAAGAAGGAATCAAAACAAGAAAGCAGATGCATTGAGCA